>CM045748.1:31845359-31927859 GCA_024760905.1 Plotosus lineatus
GAATCGTTCTAAAGGGTAATCATACCAGCTTCTGCCTCCTCAGAGTCAGGTCCCAGAGGTCACACAGGAGTCACGAGGGCATTCCGAGTAGGACGTGTACGCCAAGTCGTCTCCTTCACTGAAATCTTCTCAGTCGATCTCCACCGATCACGAATAATCCCCGAGTAATCCCGAGCACACACTCATATCATCACAACAACCAGAACAAGTGCTGACGCTGGGTCCGGGCCAGCCAACCGATTCTCTCTGGGAATAAAAATCATCACAACCCTTCCAAGGTCTTCCTAACAAACAAACAAACAAACAAACAAACAAACAAACAAAGTGTGGGTTTCTTCTTAACTTTGCCGACCCAATAATAATAATGATAATAATAATAATAATAATAATAATAATAATAATAAAGCGACATGGTTCTGCAGTGGTTCATATGCCCACCTCACAGCAAGAAGGCCTGGTTTCTTTAGATTGATTGATTGATTGATTGATTGATTGATTGATGTATTTATTTGCTGATTTTTATACACTGCATTAATCCCGTAAAATAAATTATTTCCTCTGCATTTAACTCATCCAAAATGAACATGGACACACACACACACACACACACACACACACACACACACACACACACACACACACACACACACACACACACATGCGTGCGGGGAATAGTGGGCTGCCAGACACACAAATTGTGGCACTTGGAGAACAGTTGGCATTTGGTGCATTGTTCAAGTGCACTTCAGTGATGAAGTGGAGGAAGGGAACGTGCAGGATCTTGTAGGATGCAGACAAGGTGCCTTGGAATCACCTCTGATTTTCAATGTTTACATGGACTTTGTTGTCAGAGTTGCAAGGAGTGAAATAATTAAATCCAACCCTGAGGCCGGTTTCAAGATCACCTACTGTATGCCCAATGAAATATCTCCGTGAGAGCTTCGTAAGAAAACATCCTCCTATGGACATGTACAACTCACAGAGCTACTGTATGCTGATGATCAGGTCATATTCGCTAGTTCACAAAAGGGCTTGCAGAAGATGCTCACCATCTACGATGACACCTTTAGACGGTTTGGGTTGCAAATCTCATATAAAAAGACAGAAACAATGGCCTTTAACGTGGACGGGCATGTGATGGAGCTACCTAGTCTGGTGAGCATTGGCTCAAACCACCTTAAGAATGTCAGAAGCTTCAAGTATCTGGGGTATACGATAACCAACAACGAGAATAGCAGTCAATCTCTACATGCACGAATTGGTGCAGTGTATCAGAAATGGAACGATCTCAAATATATTATGACTGATAGAAGGATTAGACTGTCAACCAGAGTAAAATTCCTCACCACTTGTATACGTTCAAGGCTCCTGTATTGCGCACAGGCATGGGCGCTGACAGAGGAAGCGCTGGGAAAGGTGGAAGTCATATGGCATAGTTTCTTACGAAAAATGGTTAGAGGAGGATTTGAACGAAAAAACGCCCCAGACCGGGCAGAATGTGAAGGAACTGATGTGGACTGGAGTTACGGGATTTTAAATGACCGACTACGTACCATCACAAATACACGCCCCATCCGTGACTTTTGTTTGGCACAGCACTTTAAATATCTGGCACATGTATGCAGTTTTGACAACAATGCCATCCAGAAACAAGTACTATTTGATACCCTGACTCCGAGAACGATGTGGAATAGAATTGAAAAGATACTTGGTGTTGACGTACAACAAGCAAGAAAGATGATGATGGTGAAGAACGATTTCCTGCGACTGCTGGATACCCGATTCCAGCAAGAGCGCCCCAAGGTTGTCCACGACGCCACAGGGGAAACATGATGATGACGATGTGGATGGTTGTGTAAGTGTCTGCCCTGCGACGGCCTGGTGTGCTGTTCAGCGTGTACCCCCCCCCCCCCCCTCGCTCAGAGTCGAACCTTAAAAATATTCACACACATTTTAATATCATTGGTTCAGACACTGCAATCAGATGACAAAATTTTAATGTCAGTAGGGTTTTTATTTTAATATTTTACATTCACATTAATTTTAAATAAATAAATCTCAAACTTTATACATAGAGATGGATTGATGGACAGATCATATGTAGGAAGAGAGATAGAGAGAGCGAGAGAGAGAGAGCGAGAGAGAGAGAGAGAGAGAGAGAGAGAAATCAAGTACACTTTTCACACACAAAGGTGTGTATTCAATATCCACCTGGATGTGTGGGCGGGGCCTGGAGGATTCTTAAAGTGAGAGGAAATAAATCCGCTGATGTTTTGAGGTTATTGATATTAAGATGTTGAGATGATGTGATTTCAGACACGTTGTCCACTCTCAGACTTCAGCTTGTTTTCGTCTTTATAAAACGGACAGCAGCTTGGATACCGAGTCCGACAATCAACTTCCTGAGGGTTGTGGAATTCCCCTGGAACGCCTGTGTGTTTATTGGTTTTTGAGCCGCCCCTGTAAAGCGAGTTATTGGCTGGGCCGGTATGAAAAGCACTCGAGAGCTATTTTGATTCCTCTCTTGGTTATGTGCTGTCTGCTCGGCTGTTATTAAGGACACCGAGTTATTGGATTTATCTTCACACAAGATCGCATTTGGTTAAAGGCCAAGCCGACCACAAACAGAAAAGATTTTACCGAAATGCCGACAGTCAGCGTAGTTGACCTCACTTCCTGAGCACTGGATCAAACGCCGTCCTCTCTGGAGTCAACTTCAAGAAAGGGCGTGATTGTCTCCACAGTCTCCGAAGGGACTCCTTAACCCCATCTCTATGGATACGTATGGTTCTATCGCCATGGGAACCTTGATCTGGGTCACCGAGAATGTGACAAAGTCTTTTTCTTCTAACAATTAATAAAAAAAAAAAAATAAACATTAAAAACAATCTGACAAAACATGCACTTTATTCAGTCATCCACTCGATCCTACTATTAGGGTCACTGGATGAGTGGAGCGTTTCCCAGCATACACTGGGAGAAGGTGGGGTACACCCCGGACAGCTCAGCAGATCACTGTAAGGAAACACACAAGCATTCACACCCACTCAGAGATTGAGGGGCGATTTAGAAAAGTCAATGTGTTCTGGAAGAAACAGGAGAACCCAGAGGGACCCCACATAAGTACAGAAGAGACATGCAAACTCCACCCACACGTATATCTCATTCAGAGTGACTTACCATTCTCATTTTCTCATACAATTTGAGCAATTCAGGGTTAAGGGCCTTGCTCAAGGGCCCAACAATGGTGACTGAACCTCTGACCTACGGATTAGTAACCCATCGCATTAGCCACTGAGCCACCACCGTTTACACTTTACTGTTTCTTTGTCTTGTTGTCACGGGCCAGACAAGTGCAGACAAGGATTAAAAAAAAAAAAAAGGTCACTCAGATGGCTTTGGTGACGTCAAATTAACCGCAGCGACTGTCTGCGTGCCAGAACGGAGACGTAGTGAGACGACCAAACCGAACCGAGCTGCACTCTCACTGCTCCCTGCAACACACTGCCTGGTGTTCGAGTGTGATCCAAATGGACTCGGGGAATTTCGAGAGCTGAGAAGCAGACGAAGAAGAAGAGCTGGGCTGTCGCGTACGGTCACGTACGGCTGGGTGGACGGTCAAGTTCTCCTCATACACAAACCTAACGAGATCTTCTCTTCTCCTCACAGCTTTCAGTCACAAATTACTTTTATAATTTTCAACGATCAAAAACATTTTTAACAAAAAATTTCAAGTTTAACAGTAGTTTTGTTTACATTACCCACAATGACTACCTGCCTGCAGCGGTGCAGCCGGTCATATCCACCTGAACACGTAAAGAGAGCGATGGGGTCGCGCTTTAGTCGTCTCATCTGTTCATCTCGCAACAGGTCAATTCCGAAAGCTCCATCCTTTACATTAACACCAGCATCCACATCGTCAACACCATCGCCAGCTCTCGTCAACATCTGGATCGCTCGCTACCTGAGCCGTGGCTCTGCTACGTCTTAGACCTTCATTGAATTCCAAAGTTTGCTCACATACCTGCACGACTCCTCCATTATTCAGGAATTCTATTTGAGCCCACTGTTGCTCTCAGGGGCTCAATATTCCCTTTAATTTGGGAAGTAAAGGTGATATTGGCCCACATGTCCGCCGAGAGGGTAGAGCCTCATTGGAGAAGAGTTTGGAGACACTCTCATTCCTTTTTTTTTTCTTTTCTGGGAAGCGAATCATGGGGTCCGCTCAGAGAACTTTGCAAATATTTGAAAATAATTGAAGGGGCAGTGCTGGTCTAGTGGTATAGGGCGCTGGATCGCTGATCCAAAGGTTGGGGGTTCGAGTCCCACTCTCCACAAGGTTGTCACTGTGCCCCCCAGTGCAGCTAACTGGGTTATCAAAGGCGGGCCATGTCTGTCACTGTCTATGGTGAGAGGTTGATGTAAAAGAACCATTGCTGACTTTCGTAAAGAGGAGCTGCAAAGTCGTCAGCGTGTTTCTGTCCCTCGCTAAAAAGGGTTGTGACAGGAAGGGGATCCGACGTAAAAACCTCTGCCAAAATCAAACGTGCGAATGAGATGATTCGCTGTGGCAACTCCCGAGTAAAAGGGAAAAGGCTGAAAGGAAGACAGACAGACAGACAATTGAAGAATTTACAGAAGAAATTTTTGGCGATTCACCAACATGAACCAACGCTTGAGATTCGGTGTGTTTTAGTCTGAGGAGGAACAAAACCCGGGCATTGAGTAACAAATACAACACAGAGTTTAATATCAATATAGTTTACACCTTTCAGCTGGACCTTCAAATATCTGGTATCGGGCATCGGATCAGAGCGACAGCTCGGAGCAAATTACCATAAAATCGTTTTCATTAAAAACTCCAAAACCCGACAAAACTTCCTCCGTGTGAGCAGCTTCATGTTTTGCATTAGCGATGAAGGATGGCAGCGACTGGAGCAGAGACATCAGCACCAAGAGGCTCTCAAGGCCAAGTGCTTCATGCACAATAAAAGACAAACGGAGACGGACCGTGTCCTTCTACGTCTTTATTAAAAGGAAGTGGACAATGCTGTGAAGTCTCACGCAGGATGAAAGAGCTTTACATGCCAGATTGTTATCATACATAACATTATAACGGCTTATACAGTGTTTATAGAAAAAAAACCTTCATCACACATGCTGCATTAACACAATGTTATAATTCTACATCATTTCTATTCACAGTGATTCACATCAATTCACAGAAATTGCCAATTAAGGTCCAGACAAACAAAAGACTTTGATCAGGCAGGTTCCTATTATTGACAGCTCTTTCCCCAGAAACTCTCTCTCTCTCTCTCTCTCTCTCTCTCTCTCTCTCTCTCTCTCACACACACACACACACACACACACACACACACAGACACACACACACACACACACACACACACAAACTCCTGCATTCTTTTGCATGTTTTTTCAGTTGATAGACAGAAATAAACGAAGGAAAGAGAAGAGAAATGCAGTGAGTTTTAGTGTGAAGACAACCTGCTGATTTCGCTTCCTGTCAAAATAAATGAATAAATAAAATAAAATAAAAAAGAATAAAAGTGACGTCGAAGTGAAATCTGTGCGCTGTAGTTAAGACTATCGTCCGCCAGGAGAATGTCGGACGAATTCTAATTACAATTCACGGTTGAGTGACAGAGACACCGGGTGCATCCTTGAAAATGAAAAGGCCACATCAGCGAAGTAATAACTCTGAGCCAATCAATAAAGCCTCACACACACACACACACACACACACACACACACACACACACACACACACACACACCAACAAGCCACATAAGGCAGAGTTAAGTTAATTAATAAGAACAAATTTAATTAAGTTGGCCAAGTTCACACCTATTCACAGATTATTGTTCCTATCATTAAGTAATTAGAGGCAGCCATGGTGGATTCTGGGTAGAGACAGAAAATTGTGTGTGTGTGTGTTCGTGTGTTTGTGTGTGTGTGTGTGTGTGTGTTTGTGTGTGTGTCTGTACGTGTATGTATGTGTATGTATGTATGTATGTATGTGTGTGTATGCGTGTATGTATGTGTGCATATGTATGTATGTTTATGTATGTGTGTGTGTGTGTGTGTGTGTGTGTGTGTGTGTGTGTGTGTGTGTGTATGGATGTATGTGTATGTGTGTGTGTTTGTGTGTTTGTGTGTGTGTGTGTGTGTGTGTGTGTGTGTGTGTGTGTGTGTGTGTGTATGTTTGTGTGTCTGTGTGGTGTGTGTATGTATGTGTGTGTATACATGTCTGTGTATGTGTGTGTATACGTGTGTGTGTGTGTATGTGTGTCTATGTGTGTATGTGTGTGTGTGTGTGTGTGTGTCTACTGTGTGTGTGTGTGTGTGTGTGTGTGTGTGTGTGTGTGTGTGTGTGTGTGTTGCTTTCAGTGTTAAAGGTCAGACGAGTTGCTCTTGTATAAACTTCAGCAACATGAAGTTACAGTCGCTCACCAGTTCGATTCACTGAATCCTAGAAGTGTAGGAAGATCTCATTTCAGTTTTTTTTTTTTTGAAGTTAAATATCTTAAAGTAATTTTACTGTAAAATATTCAAATTAAAAAAAAACCTTTTGTATTGTTTTGCATGGATTTTATTGTGTTTATTTCTATTGTATTCTTCTTCTTGTCCTTTCGGCTTTTCCCTTCAGGGGTCGCCACAGCAAATCATCTGACTCCATCTCACCCTGTCCTCTGCATCTTCTTCTCTTACACCAACGACCTTCATGTCCTCCTTCACCACATCCATGAATCGTCTCTTTGGTCTTCCTCTAGGCCTTCTGCCTGGTAGTTCCAGCCTCAACATCCTACTGCCAATATACTCACTATCCCTCCTCTGTACATGTCCAAACCATCTCAATCTGGCCTCTCTGACTTTGTCTCCAAAATTTCTTACATGTGCTGTCCCTCTGATGTGCTCATTCCTGATCCTATCCATCCTCGTTACTCCCAACGAGAACCTCAACATTTTCATCTCTGCTACCTCCAGCTCTGCCTCCTGTCTTTTCCCCAGGGCCACTGTTTCTAAACCATACATCATCGCTGGCCTCAACACCGTCTTGTACACTTTTCCTTTCATTTTTGCCGATACCTTCCTATCACACATCACACCGGACACTTTTTTCCAACCATTCCAACCTGCCTGCACACGCTTCTTCACCTATTTTCCACACTCTCCATTGCTCTGGATTGTTGAGCCTAAGTACTTAAAAACCTCCACCTTCCTTATCTCCGCTCCCTGTAACATCACCGTTCCTCCTGGGTCCTTGTCATTCATAAACATGTATTCTGTCTTAATGAGGCTAATCTTCATTCCCCTCCTTTCCAGGGCATACCTCCACCTCTCTAGATTTTCCTGCACTTGTTCTCGGCTATCACTGCAGATCACAATGTCATCTGCAAACATCATAGTCCATGTAGATTCTTGCCTAACCTCGTCTGTCAGCCTGTCCATCACCATAGCAAACAAGAACAGGCTCAGAGCTGACCCTTGATGCAGTCCCACCTCCACCTTGAACTCTTCTGTCACACCGACAGCACACCTCACCACTGTCTTACATCTCTCATACATGTCCTGCACCACTCTAACATACTTCTCTGCCACTCCAGACTTCCTCATGCAATACCACAGTTCTTCTCTCGGCACCCTGTCATATGCTTTCTCCAGATCCACAAAGGCATAATGCAGCTCCTTCTGACCTTCTCTGTACTTCTCTATTAACATCCTCAAAGCAAACACTGCATCTGTGGTGCGATTTCTTGGCATGAAACCAAACTTTTGTTCACAAATGCTGACCTCTGCCCTTCGTCTTGCTTCCACTATTCTTTCCCATAACTTCATCATATGGCTTATCAACTTTATCCCTCTGTAGTTGCAACAACTCTGCACATCTTCCTTGTTCTTAAAAATGGACACCAGCACACTTCTCCTCCATTCCTCTGGCATCCTCTCACTCTCTAAAACCTTGTTGAATGTTCTTGTCAGGAAATCTACTTCTTCCTCTCCTAGACACTTCCATACCTCCACCGGTATGTCATCAGGGCCAACTGCCT
This sequence comes from Plotosus lineatus, assembly GCA_024760905.1. NCBI lineage: Eukaryota > Metazoa > Chordata > Actinopteri > Siluriformes > Plotosidae > Plotosus > Plotosus lineatus. The sequence goes on from CM045748.1 coordinate 31,853,432, forward strand.
TTCCATTCTTCATCCTCTTCAATGCCCTCCTCACTTCACCCTTACTAAACTTTGCTACTTCCTGGTCCTCAACAGTCACCTCTTCTACTTTTTTGTCTCTCATTTTCCTCATTCATCAGCTCTTCAAAGTACTTTTTCCATCTTCCCAGCACACTTGTGTCATCAGTCAATACATTTTCTTCTCTGTCCTTAATCACTCTAACTTGCTGCACATCCTTCCCATCTCTATTTCTCTGCTGTGCCAACCTGTATAAATAGTTTTCTCCCTCTTTACTTTCCAACCGAACATACAGGTCATCATATGCGCTCTGTTTGGCCTTCGACACCGCTACCTTCGCCTTACGCTGTGTCTTCCTGTTCTCCTGTTTACTCTCTACGGTCCTCTCAATGTCCCACTTTTTCTTAGCTAACCTCTTCTTTTGTACCCACTCCTGCAGTTCCTCATTCCACCACCGAGTTTCCTTATCTCCTCTCCTTCCACATGACACGCCAAGTATTCTCCTCCCTGTCTCCCTGATCACATTAGCTGTAGTTGTCCAGTCATCTGGAAGCACTTCCTGACCACCCAAAGCCTGTTACAACTCCTCCTTGAAGACAACAAAACACTCCTCCTTTCTCAGCTTCCACCACTTTGTCTTCTGCTCTGCCTTTGCCTTCTTCACCTTCCTCACCATTAGCATCATCCTGCACACCACCATCCTATGCTGTTTGGCAACACTCTCACCCGCTACTACTTTGCAGTCACTTACTTCCTTCAAATTACATCGCCTACACAAGATGTCGTCTCCCTGTGTGCTCCTACTTCCACTTTTTATAAGTCAATCTATGCTCCTCTCTCTTCTGGAAGAAAGAATTTACCACAGCCATTTCAATCATTTTTGCAAAATCTACCAACATCTGTCCTGCGTTCCTGTCCTGGATATCAAACCTGCCCATCACTTCCTCGTCTCCTCTGTTTCCTGCACCAACATGTCCATTGAAGTCTGCCCCAATGACCACTCTTTCACCTCTGGAGGTACTCTGCATCACTTCATCTAACTCACTCCAGAATCTCTCCTTCTCTTCTCGCTCACATCCTGCCTGTGGGACATAAGCCCTAACAACATTGAACGTCACACCTTCAATTTCTAACTTGAGACTCATCACTCTGTCTGACACTCTTTTCACTTCTAGAACATTCCTGACAAACTCCTCCTTCAAGATGACTCCTCCTCCATTTCTCTTCCCATCCACACCATGATAAAACAGTTTAAACCCTGCTCCTAAACTTCTAGCCTTGCTACCTTTCCACCTGGTCTCCTGAACACACAGTATGTGCACCTTCCTCCTCTGCATCATGTCCGCCAGCTCTCTACCTTGTCCTGTCATAGTTCCAACATTCAAAGTCCCTATTTTCAGTTCTAGACTCCTGCCTTTCATCTTCTTTCTCTGCCAATGGACACGCCTCCCGCCTCTCCTTCTTCAACGTCTTCGACCAACAGTAGTCCAATTTCCATCAGCACCCTTTTGGTTAACAGCACTGATGGCGGTTGTTGTTAACTCGGGCCTCGACCGATCCGGTATGAATTTTCTTGATATGACTTGCATGTTTTATTTGCCATTTGTTTTACGCCGGATGCCCTTACTGACGAAACCCTCTGCATTTATCCCGGCTTGGGACCGGCATGAGGGAGAGACACTGGCTTGTGCCCCTCCCTCACGGCTGCATTGAATTGTCATGTCATTTATTTATTCATATATTATTTTCCTTATACAACTTATCATATTATAAAACACTGCTTTGTCCCAAGTACCACTTAAAAAAAACAAAAACAAAGCAAAACAAAACAAAAAACAATCAAACAAACAACACAACAAAAGAAACATACATTTCCTTCCTTCTCTAAAAAAATGAAAATAAGTTTACTTTTGAAATATTTACACTCTGTTCGATATAAAAAGCATTTATATATATATATATATATATATACATACATATATATTATTTCTATAGTTATGTCCATATATAAAATTTGAGGGTTAAAATGAATTAGTTTTAGTTCAGTTGAAAGTAACACAGGTTCTAAAATCATTTCATGAACCTGATGTTAAATTGTGAATTCTGATTGGTCAGAAAGTGTTGAACGATTACAGGTTTGTATTCACGACGGCTGAACCGCTCCTCTTCAGCACAGTCAGCGCTGGTCCTTTTATATGAACCTCCATCACAGCCAGTGAATGACATGGCCGGTCTTCGATAACCCGGTTAGCGCACTGGGGGGAGGAGCAGTGACCGCTGTTTAAAATAATTATTTGTATTTCTATTAAAATAAAAAGAACAACATTTTTCAAATTGTGTAATTACTTCCTATTCGGTGAGCACGTGTTTCCTGATTTGTTTTCAGTCCTGTGAGTTGCGTCTTCCGTGTATTTTATAAATATAAGAATACTGTTCTGGTTTCCTGCTGGAACCTTCACTGTCAGACATTTCATTCTTTTTTTGTTCTCGTTATCCTTCAGTAATCAAGCTCCCTCCCCACTCAGACCGCGGCCGCGACATTCCTGCGGATTTCGGTGCCGTCACTCAAACTCACCCTGTAATCTGATGCTGCTATTTTTTTAACAGACACCTTTAACCGTCTTCAAAAGCATTTTTCTTCCCGAGAAGCTGCACTTGGCTCAGAAATGATTCGGCCCCGATGACCGCAGGCCGAGCTTGAATATGCCAGCTATCGATTGAACAATCAGGACTTTTTTGCCCAGTTAAAAGCAAGGGGGCTGTTTTTGAAAGTCCACACATTGACTTTATCACATTCATTTTATTCAGTAAAGTGGTGATTATGTTTCCAGTCGCCAGTTTAGTCTGTTGGGATTTTTACACCCGAGCCTGTTGGCTTATCGAGCCGGTGCTTATTCGTGGTTTCCGTAGCATGAAGCTACCAGGAGTTCAATTCCCCCTGGATGGGACGCGAGTCCATCGCAGGTTACCTTCCCAGTATATTTTACTGGTCCTCGTTTATACTGCTGGGTGAACAGAGGCACACACCTGCTTGAGACCTTGTCCAGGGCTCTTAGCACAGTGGGGTCTAACTGGGATTTGAACACACAACCTCCTGATCATGAGCCCAGCACCCTAACCACTACGCCACCGGCCCCACAGGTGATTATTTATAATTACATCAAAATACCTTCATACTAAATCAGAACAAACTCTGGGACATGTTCAGAGACGCTACTGTTACATAACAGGAGCTTATAAAAGCGAGGGGAACTGAGGCTAGCCAGGAACACACAAAGAAACCACGCTGAATACACCTACTTGAGATTATAATATTTATCTTTCATCTGAGAACATGTCACTGTGTGCAGCACCACTTTTACAGCTTTGAGTAAAACTTGTGAAGAAACGAGTTCTTGGGCGTCGTTAACCTCAAACACTTGACGATGCTGCATTCCTTGAACTCTGCAAGATTCAATCTGATGCGAAAATAACGTGCACTTGTTAGAAGCAGATGAAAAGTCATTCCTATGATTAAAGAAAAATTATGTGTTTTCAATGTGGAAAAGAGACGAGGATGGAACACGTTGCAATTTTACCTCACACAGCGTTCGTAAGAAACACACGCCGAACTCACACGGCCAGGGAATTTACTTCCAGGTTAATATTTAAAATGTCTGCCACTGTTTGCTTACGTAGCAGAAGAAGAGACACAAACAAACCCAAAACCATCAAACAAACAACGCTCGCTTCAGGAGGGTCGCTGGGAACCGACCAAGCTACAGTTTCAGTACCAGCCAGAGTTTTAAGTACCGCGAGCTCTGTGATGTCATTATTCTACTTTACAGAAACATATTTGCATCAATGCTCTGTGGTTTATTACAGTAACACGGGCTCGACCTGAACAAATCGTGTTTGCACTAAACAAAATATCAAACATATTGAACTGGCATCCCTGATAAAGGTATAAAAAATAGTAAGAATTACCTCCCGCATCAGTCGATATCACGTATAACCAAACACGTAAACGAACAAGAGGCATCACGTCATCAGGAGAAGTTTGTGATGTCACTTCCTGTTGGACATGTGTAAAGATTCCTAAAATGTCAGAGAGTTGAATGGGTTCATTTTCAGATCAGTTTAATACTAATTAGGGTTCAGAGGAGGCTGGCGCCCATCTCGGCTGACTCTGATCGAGGGCAAAGTACACCCTGGCCTGCTTGCCATACCACCGCGGGGCAGAAGCATGTTAACAGCTTTGCAGATCCTCTTTCCAAAAGGCGGCAATGGTTCTTTTACATGAACTTCCATCACTGACAGTGAGAGGCACTGCCAGCATTTGATAACCCAGATAGTGCACTGGGGGGACAGCAATGACGACCCAATGATAGGGGGCTTGAACCCTCGACTTTAAGAGCAGTAATCCAGCACCTTACCATTGGGCCACCACCGCCTCCATTATTTATTTATTTATTTATTTATTTATTTATTTTTTACATTAAAATGATTTATTATTATTATTATTATTATTATTATTATTATTATTATTATTATTATTATTATTATATGCAATTTATTTATTTGTTTTTTGTTTGTGACGGTAACACACAGAACATGTCTGCTTCTATTTTGCTTCATTCATGTAGCTTTGGCACTTAGGAAGCAAATGACAGATGAATTCTGGGTAATTTTCATGTCTCAAATCTCATTCATATCCGCCTGATACATGTACGATACACCAGATTTCTCACACGCGGTCAGGTGAAACATATGATACGGTCATTAAATATGCATGAAAGATAAAACAACAGCATGACTTTGCATAACACACACACACACACACACACACACACACACACATACACACACACACACACATATGTACACAAACTCACACACACATACGCACACACACACACACACACACACACACACACACACGGACACGCACACTCACATGCACATTCACACACACACACACACACACACACACACACACACACACACACACACACACACACACACACACACACACAAAACGAAGCTTAGGAATGAAGCCAAGGATCATGAAAGAACTGAATTATTTAGTACACCATGTGGCGTGTGAGCTTGTTGGGGCCTCGAGGTTTATTTTAACCCAGACGCAAGCACTCAGAGAAACGTATCGCCGTCACCGCACAGCCCTTTTACTCCAACCTCAAATGAATTACAATGATCTTGATGTGCCTTTGAGTGTTTTTCTTTCTGTTCCACAAGGAGAACTCGACATCTCTCCACCAAGCTCCAGACTTTTCTCTCTTCTCTCTGCTACGTCTCTGCTTGTGTCTCTTTGCCACTAGGTGTAGCTCAAGCACTCAGGTACCAGCATCAGCATCGATGACACACACACACACACACACACACACACACACACACACACACACACACACACACACACACTAAATGCTATACAGGGTTTTAAAGAATGAGAAAGTACACAATGAAATGGTTCACAGTGCTTTTTATTTAACATCCACCAAACAGCACAAGTAGAAGCCGGATGAAGACAGAACTTTCTGGAAAGGCTCAGTCAGTTTAATCTTAAATCCTGCTTTAAACCCCTTATTTATCACATCTTCTTTATGAGGTTTATCATGTGATGTCCAGCAGAGTCTCAGGACACAGTCCAGTGAAATTCACTTCCACGCCAGGCTGAGCTCAGAGCGCTGGAACGTTCTGGCTGTTCAGGGTGGGGTCACGCGGCTGTCTAGGTGGATTTTTGATGCTGCACGTTCAGATTATTAAAATCACCAGCATGGAGTTTCCTGTGCCGATGTTATTACATCATCCTTGAGTAGAATTAGTTGAGATGGACGGTCTCATATGTCACATTCCATACATTTTTCCAGTTGAAGAGACACCATGAAAGGGTCAGGCTCTCGGGGTTTTATAGGTCTGTTCCCGAAGAACAGGACATGTGAATGGCCGTGGGGTGGTTAGCATATCTGGCCATGCTTCACAGCCAGAAGGTTCTGGGTTCAGGTTCCCTAGCATGTATCTGTGTGGAGTTTGCATGTCCCTGCGATGCTTGTGTGGGTTTCCTCCTACAGTCCAAACACATGAACTTTAAGTTAACTGACTGTTACAAATTGCCCCTAGGTGTGAATGTGAATGGCATGTATGTTGGCCCTGTGGTGTTCAGGCTGTCGTACCTGCCCCAGTCAGCTGAAATAGGCACAATCTGTGTGTGTGTGTGTGTGTGTGTGTGTGTGTGTGTGTGTGTGTGTGTGTGTGTGTGTGTGTGTGTGTGTGTGTGTGTGTGTGTGTGTGTGTGTGTGTGTGTATGTGTGTGTGTGTGTGTGTGTGTGTGTGTGTGTGCATATATATATATATATATATATATATATATATATATATATATATATATATATATATATATATATATATATATATATATATAAGTTGCTCTGGATAAGGGCGTCTGCAAAATATTACATGCCTTGAATGCTGGAAGATCACCAGATGACGAGCTCCTTGTTGATGCATTATCTTAATGCCGTCTGGCGTACGGGACGAAGAGTGTGAGTGCATGCACATGCAGTCATTACAGAGATGTCACCGGTCAGACCTTACATCACTATCCTCTCTCTCTTTCTCTCTCTCTCTCTCTCTCTCTCTGTCTGTGCTTCTGACAATTATGTGTACAGAGGAGAAAGAGACCAGGCACTTGAGCTAATTTCTCATAGATCACTGACTGTCGGTCCACTGCGTGCATCCTCCGAGTGCTCAGAAGGTAAAATGAAACTCACCTGAAGTTGGTATGCAGTGCTTCATTCTCTGTAACTACACATGACAAGGAGATGCAGGAGAATCCCGAAAGGCTAGAGGCAGGTATTTCATTTAAAATAAATAAATAAATAAATAAATAAATGTCTCATCCATCTCATTTCTGAATTTTTGGACTCTCTCTCTCGCTCTCTCTCTCTCTCTCTCTCTCTCTCTCTCTCTCTCTCGCTCAGACGGAACAGCAAAGCCTCCTGGGAAGCAGTGAGCACAAGATGATTGCCTTCTGTCGGTTTGTGTGAGTGTGCCACCAGCTCAAAGGTGAAATTACCCACGGCTCAATAGTGCGAAAACGAACCTGCCTCCTCTCCCCATGACGCCGGTGCCCTTTTCCGATGCAATGAACGAACACGGATGAACGAAATACCGCGACACAAGGAGAAAAACCTCATAACTTAACTCGCCATTTGCTACGGTGCTGTAGTGCTAACATGGATATTATAGACATGTTGATGATCACTGAAGAGGCTTCGATATGAAGTTCACGTGGAAAAGTTGAGCTCAGCACTGTAGCCACAGGCGCCGTCGTACACCTCACTTTTCTTATCTTTATTGATATTTATTTCATATTATAATATTAAAATGCATCACATTTAATTTTACACATGCATGTTCTTTATGCATTTATTTATTTCTTCATTCACTTGCTGAACCACTTCATCTTACCAAGGTCATCGGGAGGCAGAGGCCTATCTCAGCATGTTACACCCTGAACAGGTAGTCTATCAGGGGGTCAACACACACACACAGCCATTCACACTCACACCGAGAGGTGATTTGGAAGGAACAGCTGATGAGCCTACAGCGCACAGCTTTGGACTGTGGGAAGAAACCGGAGTACCTGGAGGAAGCCCATGCAAGGACTCAGGAACACCTGAACCCCACACAGAAACACCCTCACTGAGACTGGGACTCAAACTCAAAACCTTCTTCTGTGAGCTGGATGTGCAAACCACAAAACCACCCGGAGCACAGACAAGTATGTATACATTTTATAAATAGATCAAAATATACCTGTAGAGTATCACTCCCATAATTATTTATTTATTCTCTAAGAAGAATTGACTCAGTGCTAATGGAGAGACAGCGAGAGAGAGCGAGAGAGAGAGAGAGAGGGAGGGAGAGAGAGAGAGAGAGAGAGAGCAAGAGAGAGAGAGAGAGAGAGAGAGAGAGAGCTTCTTCTTCAATCTTTTATCATTTGAGAAATGATGGTGCCATTAAAATAGTTTCTTATTAAAATTAAAGGACAACACGCTGCTGGTGCCGAATTGGTTCCTGATCTGTCCATCGGAATGATGGACAGCTGAAGGTTCCTGGTAAGATCCTGATGATTCTTCTGTTCTCCAACAGGAGAGCTTCCGGTTTTTGTATTTTACTAAAAAGAGAGAGAGAGAGAGAGAGAGAGAGAGAGAGAGAGAGAGAGAGAGAGAGAGAGAGAGAGAGATTTTGGGGGAATTGAGTTCATCAGCATTACACTTTCAACCAAAGAAGTACTAAAATTTTCATAATGATCATCGGACTTTCAACTGAACTCGAATCTTCTATGAAAATCAGTAACACTCATTCGTCTTATTTTTTTTTTTTAATAATAAATATTTCATTTCTATTTACAGGCAGTTTCAACCAGAATAAAGTAAAAGGGGGAATACACTCAAAATAAACCCAGAATAAACCCAGACTAAACCCAGAAAAAAACCCAGATTTACCCAGACTAAGCTCAGAATAAACCCAATATAAACCCAGACTAAACCCCAAAAAAACCCTCAGATTTAACCCATACTACGCCCAGACCAAGCCCAGAATAAACCCAGAATAAACCCAGAATGACAGAATAAACCCAGAATAAACCTACACTTAACTAAAAAACCTAGAATAAAGCCAGTATAAACTCAGAATAAACCAAGAATTAACCCAGAATAAACCAAAAACAAACCCATAATAAACCCAGAATGAAGCGAGAATAAACTCAGAATCCTCTTCTTTTCCTTTCGGCTTTTCCCTTCAGGGGTCGCCACAGCGAATCATCTGCCTCCATCTCACCCTATCCTCTGCATCTTCTTCTCTTACACCAACAACCTTCATGTTCTCCTTCACCACATCCATGAATCGTCTCTTTGATCTTCCTCTAGGCCTTCTGCCTGGTAGTTCCAGCCTCAGCATCCTATTACCAATATACTCACTATCCCTCCTCTGTACATGTCCAAACCATCTCAATCTAGCCTTTCTGACTTTGTCTCCAAAACATCTTACATGTGCTGTCCCTCTGATTAGCTCATTCCTAATCCTATCCATCCTCGTTACTCCCAAAGAGAACCTCAACATTTTCATCTCTGCTACCTCCAGCTCTGCCTCCTGTCTTTTCCCCAGGGCCACTGTTTCTAAACCATACAACATCGCTGGCCTCAACACCGTCTTGTGCACTTTTCCTTTCATTCTTTCAGATATCTTCCTATCACACATCACACCGTACACTTTTCTCCAACCATTCCAACCTGCCTGCACACGCTTCTTCACCTCTTTTCCACACTCTCCATTGCTCTGGACTGTTGAGCCTAAGTACTTAAAATCCTCCACCTTTCTTATCTCTGCTCCCTGTAACCTCACCGTTCCTCTTGGGTCCTTGTCATTCATGCACATGTATTCTGTCTTCCTGAGGCTAATCTCATTCCCCTCCTTTCCAGGACATACCTCCACCTCTCTAGATTTTCCTGCACTTCTTCTCTGCTCTCACTACAGATCACAATGTCATCTGCAAACATCATAGTCCATGGGGAATCTTGTCTAACCTTGTCTGTCAGCCTGTCCATCACCATAGCAAACAAAACGGGGCTGAGAGCTGACCCTTGATGCAGTCCCACCTCCACCTTGAACTCTTCTGTCACACCGACAGCACACCTCACCACTGTCTTACATCTCTCATACAGACTTCTTCATGCAATACCACAGTTCTTCTCTCGGCACCCTGTCATATGCTTTCTCCAGATCCACAAAGGCACAATGCAGCTCCCTCTGACCTTCTCTGTACTTCTCTATTAAAATCCTCAAAGCAAACACTGCATCTGTGGTGCTCTTTCTTGGCATGAAACCAAACTGTTGTTCACAAATGCTGACCTCTGCCCTTAGTCTAGCTTCCACTGTCTTTCTCATAATTCCTTCATGTCGTCCTTCACCGCATCCATAAATCTTCTCTTTGGTCTTCCTCTGGGCCTTCTGCCTGGTAGTTCCAACCTCAGCATCCTACTACCAATATACTCACTATCCCTCCTCTGTACATGTCCAAACCATCTCAATCCAACCTCTCTGACTTTGTCTCCAAAACGTCTTACATGTGCTGTCCCTCTGATTTACTCATTCCTGATCCAATCCATTCTCGTTACTCCCAGAGAGAACCTCAATATTTTCATCTCTGCTACCTCCAGCTCTGCCTCCCGTCTTTTCCCCAGTGACAATGTTTCTAAACCATACAACATCACTGGCCTCAACACCGTCTTGTAGACTTTTCCTTTCATTCTTGCCGATACCTTCCTATCACACATCACACTGGACACTTTTCTCCAACCATTCCAACCTGCCTGCACGCGCTTCTTCACCTCTTTTCCACACTCTCCATTGCTCTGGATTGTTGAGCTTAAGTACTTAAAATCCTCCACCTTCCTTATCTCTGCTCCTTGTAACCTCACCATTCCTGTTGGGTCCTTGGCATTCATATACATGTATTCTGTCTTACTGGGGATAACTTTCATTCCCCTCCTTTCCAGGACATACCTCCACCTCTCTAGATTTTCCTGCACTTGTTCTCTGCTCTCACTACAGATCACAATGTCATCTGCAAACATCATAGTCCATGGAGATTCTTGCCTAACCTCGTCTGTCAGCCTGTCTATCACCATAGCAAACAAGAAGGGGCTAAGAACTGACCCTTGATGCAGTCCCACCTCCACCTTGAACTCTTCTGTCACACCGACAGCACACCTCACCACTGTCTTACATCTCTCATACATGTACTGCACCGCTCTAACATACTTCTCTGCCACTCCAGACTTTCTCATGCAATACCACAGTTCCTCTCTCGGCACCCTGTCATATGCTTTCTCCAGATCCACAAAGGCACAATGCAGCTCCCTCTGACCTTCTCTGTACTTCTCTATTAAAATCCTCAAAGCAAACATTGCATCTGTGGTGCTCTTTCTTGGCATGAAACCAAACTGTTGTTCACAAATGCTGACCTCTGCCCTTAGTCTAGCTTCCACTGTTCTTTCTCATAATTCATCATATGGCTCATCAATGTTATCTCTCTGTAGTTGCAACAACTCTGCACGTCTCCCTTGTTCTTAAAAATGGGCACCAGCACACTTCTCTTCCATTCCTCCAGCATCCTCTCACTCTCAAAGACCTTGTTGAATGTTCTTGTCAGAAAATCTACTGCTACCTCTCCGAGGCACTCCCATACCTCCACCGGTATGTCATCAGGAGTAACTGCCTTTCCACTCTTCATCCTCTTCAATGCCCTCCTCACTTCACCCTTACTAATCTTTGCTACTTCCTTGTCCTCAACAGTCACCTCTTCTATGTTTTTTTCTCTCTCATTTTCCTCATTCATCAGCTCTTCAAAGTACTCTTTCCATCTTTCCAGCACACTTCTGTCATCAGTCAATACATTTCCCACTCTGTCTTTAATCACTCTAACTTGCTGCACATCTTTCCCATCTCTATTTCTCTGCTGTGCTGACCTGAATAAATCATTTTCTCCCTCCTTACTTTCCAACCTATCATACAAGTCATCATACGCCCTCTGTTTGGCTATTTACACTGCTACCTTTGCCTTACACTGCGTCTCCTTGTACTCCTGTTTACTCTCTTTGGTCCTCTCAATGTCACACTTCTTCTTAGCTAACCTATTCCTTTGTACACACTCCTGCACTTCCTCATTCCACCACCAATTCTTCTTATCTACTGTCATTCCAGAGGACACACAAATAACTCCCGACCTGTCTCCCTGAGCACATTAGCTGTAGTTGTCCAGTCATCTGGAAGCACTTCCTGACCACCCAAAGCCTGTTTCAACTCCTCCTTGAAGACAACATGACACTCTTCGTTTTTCAGCTTCCACCACTTTGTCGTCTGCTCAGCCTTTGCCTTTTTCACCTTTCTCACCATCAGCATTATCATCACTCTCACACACTATGACTTTGCAGTCACTGACTTCCTTCAAATTACATCGCCTACATAAGATGTAGTCTACTTGTGTGCTCCTACCTCCGCTTTTATAAGTCACCCTATGCTCCTGTCACTTCTGAAAGAAAGTATTCACCTCAGCCATTGCAATCATTCTTTGCAAAATCTATCAGCATCTGTCCTTCTCTGTTCCTGTCCTGGATACCAAACCTGCCCATCACTTCCTCGTCCCCCCTGTTGCCTGCACCAACATGTCCATAGAAGTCTGCGCCAATGACCACTCTTTCACCTCTGGTGGTACTCTGAATCACTTCATCTAACTCACTCCAGATCTCTCCTTCTCTTCTAGCTCACATTCTGCCTGTGGGGCATAAGCACTAACAACATTGAACACCATGCCTTCAATTTCTAACTTGAGACTCATCACTCTGACTGACACTCTTTTCACTTCTAGAACATTCCTGACAAACCCTTCCTTCAAGATGACTCCTACTCCATTTCTCTTTCCATCCACGCCATGATAAAACAACTTAAAACCTTCTCCTTAGCTTTGCTACCTTTCCACCTGGTCTCCTGAACACAGAGTATGTCCATCTTCCTCATCTGCATCATGTCAGCCAGCTCTCTAACTTTTCCTGTCATAGTTCCAACATTCAAAGTCCCTACTCTCAGTCCGAGACTTATGCCTTTCCTCTTCTCTCTCTGCCTATGGACACGCCTCCCGCCTCTCCTTCTTTGACCCCTCCTTTTTCGACCAGCAGTAGTCCAATTTCCATCAGCACCCTGTTGGTTTACAACACTGATAGCAGTCGTTGTTAACCCTGGCCTCGACTGATCCAGTATGAAATTTGTATTGATGGTTCGGATTCTGTATTCTGGCAAAAGTTTTATGCCGGATGCCCTTCCTGTTGCAACCCTCTGCATTGATCCGGGCTTGTGACCGGTGAGAGGATGAGCACTCGCACACACACACACACACACACACACACACACACACACACACACACCCCACGGCTGCATCCCCAGCCCCTGACACAAGTGAATCTGTAATGTGTATCTGGCTATTTTTATGCTAAATTTACTCTTTTTTTTCTGCTTTTACTCTGGGTTTATTCTGGGTTAATTCTGAGTGTATTCTGGTTTTAATCTGGGTTGATTCGTGCTTTATTATGGTTTTATTCTGGGTTTATTATGAGTTTATTCTGGGTTTAGGCTGACTTTATTCCGGGTTTATTCTAGCTTCATTGTGGGTTTACTCTAGGTTTATTATAGGTTTATTCTGAGGTTATTCTGGGTTTATTCTGCTTTTATTCCGGGTTACTCTGGGTTTATTATGTTGTTATTCTGGCATTATTCTGGCTTTATTATGGATTAATTCATGCTTTCTTCTACTTTTTGTTTGGGTTGATTCTGGGTTTATTTGTGGTTTATTCTTATCTTATTTTGAGTTATTCAAGGTTTATTCTGGTCTTATTCTGGCTTTTTTCTGAGTTTACTATGGGTTTATTCTGGGTTTGTTCTGGGTTTGCTCTGGGTTTATTCTGGCATTATTCTGGGTTTATGCTGGTTCATTCTGGCTTTGTTCTGAATTTACTCTGGATCTTTTCTGGGGTTATTCTGGGTTTAGTCTCGGTTTTATTCTGAGTATGTTCTGGGTTTGTTCTGGGTTCATTCTGACTTTATTCTGGATTTATTCTACCTTTATTTTGGTTTTATTCTGACTTTATTCTGGCTTTATTCTAAATTTATTCTGGCTTTATTCTGGGTTCATTCTGAGTTGATTCTTGGTTTATTGTGGATTTATTCTGGGTTTATTCTGAGGGTTTATTTCAGGTTTATTCTGGCTTTATTCTGCTTTTACTCTGGGTTTGTTCAGGTGTTATTCTGTCTTTTTTCTGGTTTTATACTGGCTTTATTCTGTGTTTGTTCTGGGTTTATTCTGGGATTATTCTGGCTTTATTCTGGCTTTATTTTTGGTTTATTCTGGCTTTATCCTGGCTTTATTCTGTCTTTATTCTGGGTTCATTCCTGGTTTATTCTGGGATTTTCTGGGTTTATTCTGGCTTTATTCTGAGATAATTCTGGCTTTATTTTGAGTTTATTCTGTTTATTCTGGTTTTATTCTTGGTTTATTCTTGATTTACCCTGGGTTTATTCTGAGATTATTCTGTGTTTGTTTTGGGATTTTCTAGCTTTATTCTGAGTTTATTCTCTGAAAACTGAAAAAGGAAGAAGCTGAAAAAAGAAGAGTGTTGGGTTGTCTTCAAGGAGGAGTTGAAACAGGCTTTGGGTGGTCAGGAAGTGCTTCCAGATGCCTGGACAACTACAGCTAATGTGATCAGGGAGACAGGTAGGAGAATACTTGGTGTGTCATCTGGAAGGAGAGGAAATAAGGAGACTTGGTGGTGGAATGAATAAGTGTAGGAGTGTGTACAAAGGAAGAGGTTAGCTAAGAAGAAGTGGGACATTGAGAAAACCGAAGAGAGTAAACAGGAGTACAGGTAGACACAGCGTAAGGCAAAGGTAGCAGTGTCAAAGGCCAAACAGAGCGCGTATGATGACTTGTATGCTCAGTTAGAAAGTAAATAGGGAGAAAATGATTTATACAGGTTAGCACAGCAGAGAAATAGAGATGGGAAGGACGTGCAGCAAGTTAGATTGATAAAGGACAGAGAGGGAAATGTATTGACTAATGACAGAAGTGTGCTGGGAAGATGGAAAGAGTATGTTGAAGAGCTGATGAATGAGGAAAATGAGAGAGAAAAAAGAGTAGAAGAGGTGACTGTTGAGGACCATGAAGTAGCAAAGATTAGTAAGGGTGAAGTGAGGAGGGCATTGAAGAGGATGAAGAGTGGAAAGGCAGTTACTCCTGATGACATACCGGTGGAGGTATGGGAGTGCCTCGGAGAGGTAGCAGTAGATTTTCTGACAAGAACATTCAACAAGGTCTTTGAGAGTGAGAGGATGCTGGAGGAATGGAAGAGAAGTGTGCTGGTGCCCATTTTTAAGAACAAGGGAGACGTGCAGAGTTGTTGCAACTACAGAGAGATAACATTGATGAGCCATATGATGAATTATGAGAAAGAACAGTGGAAGCTAGACTAAGGGCAGAGGTCAGCATTTGTGAACAACAGTTTGGTTTCATGCCAAGAAAGAGCACCACAGATGCAGTGTTTGCTTTGAGGATTTTAATAGAGAAGTACAGAGAAGGTCAGAGGGAGCTGCATTGTGCCTTTGTGGATCTGGAGAAAGCATATGACAGGGTGCTGAGAGAGGAACTGTGGTATTGCATGAGAAAGTCTGGAGTGGCAGAGAAGTATGTTAGAGCGGTGCAGTACATGTATGAGAGATGTAAGACAGTGGTGAGGTGTGCTGTCGGTGTGACAGAAGAGTTCAAGGTGGAGGTGGGACTGCATCAAGGGTCAGTTCTTAGCCCCTTCTTGTTTGCTATGGTGATAGACAGGCTGACAGACGAGGTTAGGCAAGAATCTCCATGGACTATGATGTTTGCAGATGACATTGTGATCTGTAGTGAGAGCAGAGAACAAGCGCAGGAAAATCTAGAGAGGTGGAGGTATGTCCTGGAAAGGAGGGGAATGAAAGTTAGCCCCAGTAAGACAGAATACATGTATATGAATGCCAAGGACCCAACAGGAATGGTGAGGTTACAAGGAGCAGAGATAAGGAAGGTGGAGGATTTTAAGTACTTAGGCTCAACAATCCAGAGCAATGGAGAGTGTGGAAAAGAGGTGAAGAAGCGCGTGCAGGCAGGTTGGAATGGTTGGAGAAAAGTGTCCAGTGTGATGTGTGATAGGAAGGTATCGGCAAGAATGAAAGGAAAAGTCTACAAGACGGTGTTGAGGCCAGTGATGTTGTATGGTTTAGCAACATTGTCACTGGGGAAAAGACGGGAGGCAGAGCTGGAGGTAGCAGAGATGAAAATATTGAGGTTCTCTCTGGGAGTAACGAGAATGGATTGGATCAGGAATGAGTAAATCAGAGGGACAGCACATGTAAGACGTTTTGGAGACAAAGTCAGAGAGGTTGGATTGAGATGGTTTGGACATGTACAGAGGAGGGATAGTGAGTATATTGGTAGTAGGATGCTGAGGTTGGAACTACCAGGCAGAAGGCCCAGAGGAAGACCAAAGAGAAGATTTATGGATGCGGTGAAGGACGACATGAAGGTAGTTGGAGTAAAAGTAGAAGATTCAGAGGATAGGGTGAGATGGAGGCAGATGATTTGCTGATGCGACCCCTGAAGGGAACAGCCGGAAGTAAATGAAGAAGAAGTTACACAGTACAGACTTCGGCACCCCCTGAACGCTCCTCCTTTCAGAAACCCAAAGCTGCTCTCAATACTAAGCTCATCAAGTTCGTTCTTCAGTGGAGCAGTGCAAGTCTCCCTCACAGCATGAAGGGCTTAGGTCCGATTCCCAGCTGTTTCTGTGTGGAGTTGACATAGGGGCAATTTGGAACAGCCAATGATCCTACTGGGCATGTATTTGGACTCTGGGAAGAATTCCATGCAAGCACTGGGAGAAGATATAAATTCCATCAATGAAATGAAACACAAACACACTGATACAGAAATCAATATAAATATAAATATAAATATAAATATAAAACCCTCCTATGTGTAATAACTTGCATTCAATCACAGAGTCGATACTTCAAACTGACAAATTCCTCCTTCAACACCCAGCAGCTGGAAGGATTTTCAATAACATTAATTGCGAGGTAAAATGTAGAATGTTGGAATCCGTGCGGCGTTTCCCTGACAAAACAAATTTAAATCTGATGGATAGACATGTGAAAGGAAGTGAAATCTACCCAGTTTCCTTCCCATGACTCGGCACTCAGCTCATGCTTGATTTTACTTTCTTAGTTTAAATCTGGGAATCAAATGCGTCCCTATCAGATTCCTCATCTTGCACTTGAACATGATCCAACGTCTCAGATTGACCTGAAGATTTAAAAAACAAAAGCAAATTAGGAAAATAAAAATAGTTATAAACTATGGTGAGAATTCAGTATGAATGAGGGTCGAATTTACTCATTGAGCTTTAATGGGGTCCGGGCTTCAGTTCCGAATTCTGAACAACCTGCACTGTGATATCAGCACCACACACTACCCACTGCACTGGAGAAGAAGGAGTTGGAGAAGAACGTAAGGAACCAGATCATGAAGAAGAAGAAAAAGGAGGATGGCAAGGAAGAGAAGACAGAGGAGGAGGAGAAGGCAGATAATTAATTCAATATTGAGGGTAATTTTGTGCTCCAGATTAGACTTGAACTCACAACCGCAGCATTGCTGCCACTGCACTGCTTTATAAGTACCACGCGCTGAGTTATTGTGCCACTGGAAAATAATAGGAGGTGGATTAGGAGGAGGAGATGAAGAAGAAGGAGGAGCCTAGGGGAGGAGGAGAAACTGATGATGATGATGAGGATGATGATGATGATGATGATAATGATAATGAAGAAAAATATTTTGAAGAAGAAGGAAGAGAATGAAAGGAAGGGAAGAAGGAAAAGGAGAAGACAGATAGTTTATTCATTCCTGAGGGTAATTTAAAAATCACACACAGGCTCCAGAGGAGACTTGAGCTCACAACCTTGGCATCGCTTCCACTGCACTGCTCTATAAGTATGACATGTCGCCCAATTGTGCCACTAGAGAAAGAAACAGAGAAGAAGGAGAAAGACACAAAGAAGAGTGAGGAGCAAGGTAGGAAGAAGATGGAGGAGAATTGGGGAGGAGGAGATGATGAGGAGAAATAATGATGAAGAAGAAAAGGAGGCAGAAGAAGAAGAAGAAGAAGAAGAAGGTGATCCTTTATTAATCCCTGAGTGAAATTATAATAATATTAAAAAAAAAAATGCTCCAGATGAGACTTGAACTCACAATCTCAGCACCAGTTCCACTGCACTGTGCTATAAGTACCACATGCTGACCAATTGCACCACTGGAGCAGTGCAGAAGAAGAGGGGGAGGAGCAGGGGAAGAAGGTAGATGGAGGCGAGTAGTAGCAGAGGAGAAACTGATGATGATGAATAAGAAAAAGAGGCAAAGTGAAGGAAGAGCAGATGATGAAGAGAATGATGAAGAATAAAAAGCTGTAGAAGAAGAGGGAGAAGGAGGAGGAGAGGAAGGAAGGAAGGAAGGAAGGAAGTGAAAAAGGAGAATGGTGACACTTTATTAATTCCTGAATAAAATCCACAAAACTCCACACAGGGCTTGAACTCACAACCTCAGCATGACTTCAACTGCACTGCTAGACAAGTGCCATCTGCCAACTGATTGCACCGCTGAAGAAGAAGAAGAAGAAGAAGAAGAAAGTTGGAGGTCGGAGCAGGAGATCGAGGGGAGGAGAAACCAATGATGATGATGATGATGAGGAAAAAGAAGAAGAAAAACAGGCAAGGTGGAGGGGAAGCAGGTGATGGAGGGAAGTAGGTGATGATGACGAAGAGAAAAAAAATCAGTAGAAGAAGAATGTGGAGAAGATGATCTTTGGTCCTGAGATTATTATGTAATTTTAAGTTGCTTCATGGAAATCAGGTCTTTAAAAAAAATCAATAAATAAATAAATAAAATAAAACCTTACATGAATTGGATTCCTCTGGTTCTGTTACTGATTGTGATTCTGAGTGAACGACTTGTTCTTTCTCCTCAATTTTAACTCAAACTCATCCGAACTGTGGTTCTCCTGATGCCTTTGAAATCATCTCCCTCTGAGGAGCATTTCCTTCTGAAAAGAGATCTGGATCACGGCTCCAGGTGTGAGGTGAACGTGTTCACAATGTTGAATTTTTATTCATTCATTCATTTTATGAACCACTTAATCCTAGTTTGGGTCACGAGGAGGCTGGCACCCATCTCAGCCGACCCTGGACGAAGGCAGAGTACACCCTGGAGGCTGAGATGGCAGAAACACACTGATGGCTCTGCAGCTCCTCTTGTAGAAAGTCAGCATTGGTTCTATCACATGAACCTCACTCTATAGACAGTGAGAGACACGGCCGGCTTTTGAACACCCAGTTAGTGCACTTCAGGGGGGCAGCAGTGACAACCGGTGACAGCGGGGCTTGAACCCCCAACCTAAGGATCTGTGATTCAGCACCAGGACACAACTGCTTGGCCATGAATTTTTATTCATCCTTAAAACTTCAAGTCGAGTTTGATAGCCAACCAACCCGGGCAGCCTCGGTATTCGTATCCGCCTGAACCCGTTGCTACGGCAGTGAGTTCTGGAGCGTGTTTAAAAATCCCAAGTCTTAAAGACAAAAGGGAGGAAAAACGGATGTGCAGTGAGATCGTTTCTCTTTTCTTCACTTTCTCTTTCTGTCCGCCGCGCGGATGACGGTAATTAATCTCACCAGCATTAAGTGAATTGGGAGCAGAGTAATAGATCAATTGACAACTAGATGATAAGAATTGATGGTTCGGATCACCTTGGGCACGGCAGCGAGGATGGATGAAGGCCAGAGGAGCCGTGATCACTTCGCTCACCTTGTGGGTGAAAAAAAAAAGAAAGAAAGAAATGAAAAAATGTTGTGAAAACTTGAAGGACTTTTTGATTTACATAAAAAAAAAAATAAATAAATAAATAATAATAATAATAAATAAATAAATCGATAAATAAATAATTATGTTTACCTGATTAATTTCCTTTTCAATCCCATATTAGCTTCGGATATAATTATTCATTTATTCATTCATCTCATAAGCAGCTTATCCTAATTAGGGCCGCAGGAAGGCTGGTGCCCATCTTAGCCGATTTTGGGTGAGGGTGGGGTCCACCGTGAACATCACACCAGACCATCACAGGGCAATACACATTACAACCCGTTACACTCACTTTCACACCTAAAGCTGATGGTGGGCATCGGGGCATCGGGGACTCCGTGGTTTGGACAGATCAGAAAGTTGGTAGTTCAAGCCCTGGGACTGCCATGGTGCCACTGTTGGGTCCTTGAGCAAGGTTGATCGCTCAGCTGAATATTCAAATGATGAATGTACATCACTTTGGATGAAGGTGCTGTAAATTTTGATCAATCAAGCTCATGTTTTTGGAATGTGGGAGGAAACCAGAAGGCTCGGAGGAAACACGCACAAACACAGGGAGACTGTACAAACTCCATACAGAAATGGCCCGAGTCTGACCTTCTATCCTTGAAGTTGCCGTGCGCATCGCTGTGCCCCATGCTGCCTGCATAATATAATTCAATTATAATAATTAATAACACAGCGGTGTCATCATTCGCACATCCACCTCACAGGAGGAAGGTTATGGGTTCAATCCCCATGTCTCTGTGCAGAGTTTGCTTGCGCAGGTTTCCTCCAGGTTCTCTGCTTTCCTGCTACAGTCTGGAAACATTTTATTCATCGGTTCATTCATTTGTCAAGCTGTTTAATCCTTCCAGAGTCAGAAAGCAGTGTGGAGCCTACCTCAGCTGACTCTGACTCACCAGGCCATCACAGGGCAAACACCCACACAACCATTCACATTCGCATATAGGGGGAATTTGGTACAGCCATTTAGCCTGACCTTCTCTGTACTTCTCTATTAAAATCCACAAAGCAAACACTGCATCTGTGGTAATCTTTCTTGGCATGAAACCAAACTGTTCTTCACAAATGCTGACCTCTGCCCTTAGTCTATCTTTCACTATTCTTTCCCATAACTTCATCGCATCAACTTTGCACATCACCCTTGTTCTTAAAAATGAGCACAAGCACGCTTCTCCTCCAGTCCTCCGGCATCCTCTTAGTCTCTAAGACCTTGATTGAATGTTCTAATGCTCGACATGCTTGATGACTCCACATGAATGGCTCAACATGAATGGATCAACACGGATGTTCGACATGCTTCAGTGAATTATTTGAATCAAAAATGACACAAAGACCTTTTTATTTATTTATTTCTGTATTTATTTTTAAATTAAACCCATTTCCACATCTGCCTGAATCACTTGAACCTAATTAACTTTCCGTACTGGACCGGACAAGACAGTCGAGCCTTTGAATCAGGAGAAAGTGTGTAAAAATGTTCTTGCTCTTTTTTTTAATGAAAGCTGAGAAGGCCAGGAGCATTAATTTGTCTGTAATGTAATAAAGAAAATCCCACGCTTGGAACACGATCCAGTGCGAATCCGAGTGAGCTGAAGACATAGCGGATAAAAAAAAAGAGACTGAAAGATATAATTACCCGAATGTGTTACGAGCATGGAGACATGAGACATGAAGTACCCTCGAGAAGAATGATGTACAAGATGTAAAATCAACCTAACTTGGTTTGCCAGATTGAGTTCGTTCTACACCATCAAACTAACATAACCATAAAAACAGTGAACTTCATAAATCTATAAAAATAAATAAAAATAAATAAACACAAGAGCAATCAGAGAGTACAAACCTCCCCCAAGAACATTTACTGATAATATGTACCAAAATCGAACTGATAATTTTAAAGAAGCCTTTAAAAAATCAGGAAGCCAACATTTGATCAGAATCATCTTGAAAATCCACAATCTGTTCTTTCTTTTCCAAAGTTACATCTTCTAGAGGAACGTCCTGAACGTCCTCATCGAAGATTTTGTGTAATCCTGCACACACACACACACACACACACACACACACACACACAATCAGAAGAAAAAAAAAGAGGGAGGATGATGAGAACAAGAAAAAAAAAACACACACACAAAAAGAAGAAAAAGAGGAAAAGAGGGAGGAGCAGTAAAATGCATATGAGAAGATTGAAATCCTGTCTCTGTACACCATACCTTTCTGAAGGTCGTTACGTTTGGCGAGAGATGGCTGATTGTTTAAGGCTTGTGTAGCTGGTGTGTGTTTTTTTGTGTTATCGCGGATATTTGATTCATTTTTTCTTTCTCTTTCCTTCTCCGTCACTCAGTTCCAAACTAATGAAACAACCACTGAGGTCATTACAGTTATCTCTGGAATAAACTTCAGTTGGGAAACCAAATTGCAGCAGCACCATGCTTCAGCTGTTACGTTTTATTTTTGGGTGGGCATGATCTAAAAGCTTCAGATTTTGGTGTGTGAAGTTCCAAACTCGTTCCCTGTTGGAGAAAGAGGTAGAAATCGCTCAGGAGACCTCGCTGAGTTCTCTCCAAATATGTCTCTGGTGGTGACGACACCATATTGGGGCTGGTAATCGGGGGGGCCATCGGGACAGATGATCAAGTCTCCTTCAGCCATTTCCCCTTTCACATCACCAATGATGTTCCTCATGGGCCACCGTACTGTTTGTGTGAACACTTATTTTATTCATTAATAAATTAAATTAGCATTATTTCTGAGGTTTCCTTCACACTAAAGGTCTACATCTGTACACAGGAAGCAGAATAACTTTATTTGAATGCTGTACTTCCTGTTTTATTCGGAAATTAGAGCCAGTTGATCCCCACCACATTTGTTATAAAAACTTGAGATGGTACCAAAATGGCGTTGGTTGCTCCTGAGGCTACTTTTGGTTAGCAGATAAAGGACGGTGCACCGATGAGTGTTCATTTTCTCAAAATGCCGAAATATAACCACCCAGTAATCTAGTACGAATAAATTCTACCCGGTTTGGCACCATTCCCGACTTCCTACCGCGTAGCCATGTGGCCAAGCACTGCGTTTCATCAAAACAATCCTGAACTATGCTTTAAAAAGTAATAAAAGCCATTATTTCTTTATCAACCTTTTAGAGATCGTAACTTCATTAATGATGCCGTCTCCTGAGGAGCAGCGACTATAATCACCATCGTATTTTATCTCCTATTCCAGTGGATTGGCTCGAGGAGAGGCTTCGAAGTCCAACAAGTGGTCACTCTGGGTCTCACCGAGCCCATTTCGCAGAAAATGAGTCTAAAATCACCGTTATCATTCAGGAGCATAAAGAAGCCATTTTAAACATGTGGTACCCACACGACCCGCCGTAATGGAGACTGTGAGAGACTGAATCTGAGACCTGAGCAGATGAGACGCATGCACCTCACAAATATGAGTGTGGTACTAAGATCGAATCTCATCAGACTGCTGAGCATCTTTTAATAAAGCCATTCTAATGGTGATGAGAGACGCTATCAGGCCCACATTAACCTGCCATGAGGCCCTGAGGCTCAGAGGCCATCTAGACCCCCCCACACCACACACACACACACACACACACACACACCACACATTTCCCCGGAGACTTGGGTAGAATTATAGTGCTCTCACTGAGCTCTTTTCCTAACCTGTATGTTCCTCGCACCTGGATGAACCAAAACCCATTATTTGTTCTGTGTGGAATTGGTATGTACTCCCTGTGCTTGCATAGGTTTCTTCTGGGTTCTCTGGTTTCCTCCTACAGTCTGAAATTATGCACATTAGGCTAACTCATCCTCGCTAACATCAAGGTTTGAATCCAGAGCCTTCTTGCTCCGAGGTGGACGTGCCGACTATTTCGCCACCGCACCGCCCGACTGCCCTCTCGAACAGATAAAAATTGCCTGAGCTGTGATTTTGTTGTGAAATCCTTGACTGTGACTCGGAGGCGGGATTTAAAGAAAAGCGCTGGCGTTTCTAATCTAGCCGTACGATCAATACGTCCGACTGAAAACCGAGTAAATGTAAATTGATTTTTTTCCTCCTTTAACTTGCCAGTGTCTCAGAATGACTTCAGAGAGAGGGAGAGCTTTTCACACAGCCGCTTTTCACTAAATCTAAACCGCCACGAGAGCCACGGCGTCCTCCAACAGGAAATGATGCGCCGATGCGATCCAGAAACCGAAGTCATTTTTCAGGCATATGATTTGAGGCCGTGTTTGCGGGATTACATCTCGCCCCCTTTCCTTTTTCCCCGCGAGTCTCAGCGGAGACAATTAAATCGTGACAGCTCTTCATTTAACAAGAGCCGTTTTACCTTGTAGGGACGAACACATGGCAGTCTAATTATCGAAGAACGGCACGAGGCTTCCTCGCCGCTTTAGTGCTGTTCTCCGATGTGGCCTGACGCGTCTGACAGCCAGAGAACAGCGGGACCGAAATTAGCAGGATTAATGCTTCAACTGATGAACTTCTCAAATGGGCCTGTGATGATGGGAAGATCCTTGTGGGGAACTCTGATTGGTCTTACACAGAAACGCAATCTTTTCGCTCTCTGAGCTCTTACTCACTCTCAAACCCCCGATGATCACCGTCTGTCACGGCGCACACGCTTGATTGCACTTCGGCAACATACATGGCGAGACTGAGGGAACGATACACATGATGGAACCGAGGTGCAGCTCACAAAGGAATAGATTATTAATCATCTTTCAGGGCGGAGCTAGGAGTGTTTTGTGTGTGTGTGTGTGTGTGTGTGTGGGGGGGGGGGGGTCACATGACCTTGGTAGAGGTAGATGAGAGTAATATTGGAAGGTCGGAATGTTCCAGAAGTTTTACCACCCAATCATTACTGGATTGCTTCATTCTATTAGGCGCGCAGGGCCTCAGCTTTCGGACAACACCGGGTGAAGACAGGGTACAACCTAGGCAGTGGACCAGACTATTGCTGGGCCAACACACATGCACACACACGCACACACACACACACACACACACACACACACACACACACACACACACACACACACACACACACACTCAAAACCACTGAAAGCCACACTGACCTGCAATTTCTAACAGCCAATTATCCTACTGTGCCTGTGTTTGGACTATGGGAGGAAACCAGAGTACCCAAAGGAAGCCCACACAAGCACAGGGAGAACCAGCAAACTCCACACAGGAACACCCTGCACCCGTGACTCAAACTCAGAACATTTCTGTTGTGTGGCAGACATGCTAACCACTGCACCACCGTCCCGCCAATTAATTCGACAGATGAATAGAATAAGCTGATGTACCGTTGGCTCTGTGCCAAAACATGGACCCTGAGCAATTCAGGACCCTCAGTGTCACTGCACTGTTGAATTCAGGATTCTGACTGGTCAGAAGGTGCAGCCCCTTATGTAAATTTGAATCAATGTCTAGATTGTTTGAAATCATAAATAACATGAATCTTCCTACAGGGATGATTTATTAGCTTGTCACCGCCTTCTGATGTCATCCTGGTGCGCCAGTATAACTTGGATTAGTTTATCTTTTGTCTATTTATTTTTACTCTCACCTCAGATAGGATCTGTTCTCATTTAAAAGAGAAAAATTAAAAACCTGAAAACAAAACAAAGAAACAACAGAAGCGCTTCAGCCTCAACATTTCCCTTTGACCGAGATGGAGCAATAAATAAATCATTTTTCAACGACAGGTCTGATCCGAAATCTGTGACAAGTCCAAATGTGTCAATCAAACAGGAACACAAACAACTCAAAGTGGCGAAGGGCTTCAGTTTCAAACCTGGGAGATATGGGGGGAGAGAGAGAGAGAGAGAGAGAGAGAGAGAGAGAGAGAGAGAGAGAGAGAGAGAGAGAGAGAAAGCGAGAGAGAGAGAGAGAGAGAGAGAGAGAGAGAGAGAGAGAGGTTAGAGTAAAGTAAAGTGAATGTAATATAATAATGGAATCTATGCAGTGATGAAGTCGGGCTCCGTGTCACAGAACTGGGTCGACGCCAAGCTGCATGTGAATGAATAGAAAATGATTAAAGTGTCCAAAAATCACGAAGAAAAAAAAAAACGGAAAGAGGAATATCTCACCTGTTAATCAAAACTAGAGCGACGAAGAAAAAAGGGCGAATCATCAAGCGCTAATCGTCCCCTTACGCAATTATCTGCTCTTAACGGAAAACCGAGACAGTACCCGTAAGAGCGGCAGCATAGATGTTTCGGATTTCCTCCGCCAGGACGGTACAGAAGAAATATAAATATAAAAACGCTGCCGCGGTTGATTACTCAAAGCCAGAGTGACCTCGGGTTGATTTCTGAGACGTTTTCTCAAAAGACGAATTGCAAATGAAATCATAGCACCCGCGGCGTAATGAAGGTTAACTGGAGTGCACAATCTAATAGACTCGCGGCCCTCTCAACCCCTCACTTAAGATATCGAGCACAGGAAATACGACATTGTTCAATGTCACAGCTCGAGCGAGGCCAAAAATTCCATGTGCTTTATATTCGGAATGCAAATACGCCGCCGACGTCCTGATTTTTCCTTCGTATTAAAGATTCAGTGAATTATAATCACGCTTTCTGAATGCTGGATTATTTGATGAAGTCATTTAAAAGCAGTTTGGGTTTTAATTCTGCGCAACATCGGGTCGGAAAGTCCGACAGTACCAAAGACTACCAAAGAGACGATTCATGGACGTGGTGAAGGAGGACATGAAGGTCGTTGGTGTAAGAGTAGAAGATGCAGAGGATAGGGTGAGATGGAGGCAGATGATTCGCTGTGGCGACCCCCGAATGGAAAAGCCGAAAGGAAAAGAAGAAGATCGGGGCGGAAAGTCCGACAGTAAACCATGACGCATGTCCTGCACCTCCCTGACTCTGTGTAAATCAGCCATCCTCTAAGAGAACGGTCCCAACAGACGTCTAACGAAGAGAAACGACTCTGGTGGTGAAAGTCGTCTCTGTTGCTGCTCAAGACGCTCACAACACATCGGAGGATTTACGCCACTGGCGGTTTTGGAGGTGGTGAGGATTTGTTCCATCTACTGTAGTTAACTGTATTTTTTATTTTTGGAATTCTTCCCCAATTTCCTTCTAATTTTATCCATATCCAATTCTCACCCATCCAGTATTACCTTCTCTTATCACATGTCCAGCACTGACCAGGGAGGAGCAAAAGCATACACACACACACACACACACCCTCTGTGACATGCCATGCTAGCAATGTTCTTTTTGAACTGAGGCACATGTGTATTTGGGGGCGGGTCTAACACACTCTGAGGAAACGTGTCATTCACTCCCTCATATGAATGAGCTCACAGACCCCAGTGATTGGCTGGTGAGCTATGTGAGTGACAGGAAAGTGAATATATGCCATCCCTCCCTCCAGTGAGTGTTCAGACAATCAGCTCCCGTGGACTCCCAATCACAGACGGTTGTGACTTGCAACCGGATTCGTGCTTGAGATCTCTGGGTTAATAGTTTCATACGTTGTTGATGCGTCACTCGAGAGCCTGTGCTGTCCTAATCCTGACATGCTCAGGTTTGTACCCGTGGACCTCCGTTACACATCGCTTCTCCTCATCACTCATCATTTGTGCATGTGCTGATTGTCATGCACACCTTCGACTCACCTGCTGGATGTCATCCAGCCACAGGTCACCAGACGTCCACCAGATTTAACTGATAAGTTAAAAAAAGATGAGGGACACACAAGTTCAGAACAAAACACACGTCCCAGTGCACAACACCCAGCAGACGCCATCGCCCACGGAGTCCGTCCCAAGTTCTGTGCGTGGACGAAATGTTCAACCGGACTCAACAGACCTGGCCTGACAAGGAACGCCTGACAATTTGCAGTACAAGAAACGCAAGAGGACAAAGACAAACAGGTTGACATTTTTTTTGATCTGAGTCTGACATGCTATGTACAATAATTCTATATTATGGGATGCACTGTGTAGTTTCTACTGTAAACATAAACACAAGACGGTGTATCGCTTGCAAGACCATTTCAGGGCCAGCATACATGCCCCCATTCACCTCACACCTCGGGGCAATTTGGAAAAATTACTAAGCCTCATGTGCATGTCTTTGGACTGTCGGAAGAAACCGAAGTACCTGGAGGAGGCCCACACGAGCACAGGAAGGCCATGCAAACTCCACACAGAAACACCCTCGCCAAGGCCGGGAATCGAACCCAGGACCTGCTCGCTGTGAGGTAGACCTTCTATCCATTACATCACAGTGCAGGCCATGATTTTACTCATTCATCATTCAATCAATCTCTTATCTGAAAGATATCACGAGAAGGCTGGTGCCCATCTCAGCCTATTCTGAGTGAGGGCAGAGTACACCCTGAACAGCTCGCCAGACTATTGCAGGGCAATACACACACACACACACACACACACACACAAAACCATTCACACTTACACTCACACCAAGGGATGGTTTGGAACAGAGTATTGGCCTACTGTGCATGTTTTTGGACTGTAGGAGGAAACCAAAGAACCCAGAGGAAACCTATGCAAGTGCGACGAGAAAATGTAAACTTCACACAGAAACACCCTGAGCTGGGAATCGGACCCAGACCCATCTTGCGATGAGGTGGATGCTCAAACCATTGCACCGCCCACTCATGGTCTTAATGAGAAAATAAATTAATAAAAATGTCCAGCATCGAGTTCTCCAGCGTTAATGTTTACTCGACTCGGAGGTTTCAAATCTGTTACACGGCTTCTGTTGGTTAAAAAAAAAAAAAAAAAAAAAAAAATTAAGATATCCAGTAAAAACATAAATAATCTTTAAAGTGTCTCACAGAACCTGCACCACCACACTGTAAAAGTTCTCTGTCTGTACGTAGTTCCTTATCTATTTGTTTGTTTATTTGTTTGTTTGTGTGTGTGTTTGTTCCCGTCTTTATTAGTTTTGGTTTGATAAATGATGCTGCCTTGCTGTCAATCATTCAAAGTGAAGAACATTGCTAATAAAAATGGATCTCAGGTGTTTGTTTATTCTTCGCTTCTCCATTTCAATCTTACGGGAACAGAACATACATATTATTTAAGTAAATAGATAAATAAATAAATAAATAGTTTTGAATAAACAGAACTTTGTTTTAGCTGATTGCAGCCTAATCCAAGCGCAGCGATGTTTACTTACGGTAATTTGGTAATATATGACCATGATAAGCGTATTTGACAGCTGCAACTCCCCTTCGCTCCCGTAATCACAATAAAAGGTCTCAGGTTAGAGGCGGGGCTGAATGCCCCAATCGCACTTAAGAGACTTTCGGACTTTTTATGCTGATGATGCTTCCGCCTGCCATCCCTCGTCAGTCAGGTCTGAAAGCTCGCATGCATTTACCGGTGCAATCAATACATACATATACACACACACACACACACACACACCATTCAGGTGTGGTTAAGAGGATATTAAAAATATTGAAGCTGGGAGGTTTGACCTGTCAGGAGAAAACACTTTCATTTAGCAAACTGCTCGAGGCCACGTCACAGAACATTCCTCAGGTAATCACCAAAACTCCAAAGAAATTACCCTAGATTGACGGAAAACATCTACAAAGAAAAGTTCACGGTATACATTCCATTTCCAAGCACTACAGAGTCAAACCCTACACTGTATAATTCTATTTAACAATCCTGGAATTGTGTGGATGCTCTCAGAAAAACAAACAAACAAATTTCGAATGAATGCAGCCAGTGGCAAGAATGATATGTAATGGCAAGAATGTAAATGCAGAGGGTTGCGACAGGAAGGGCATCCGGCGTAAAACATCTGCCAAAATTCCCAGGTTAACAACGACCAATATCAGTGTTGTTAACCAACAGGGTGCTGGTGGAAATTGGACTACTGTTGGTCGAAGAAAGAGAAGCGGGAGGCGTGTCCGTAGGCAGAGAGAGAAGAGGAAAGGCGTGAGTCTAGGACTCAGATTAAGGACTTTGAATGTTTGAACTATGAAAGAAAAAGCTAGAGAGCTGGCTGACATGATGCAGAGGAGGAAGGTGGACATACTGTGTGTTCAGGAGACCAGGTGGAAAGGTAGCAAGGCTAGAAGCTTAGGAGCAGGGTTTAAACTGTTTTATCATGGTGTGGATGGGAAGAGAAATGGAGTAGAAGTTATCTTGAAGGAGGGGTTTGTCAGGAATGTTCTAGAAGAGAAAAGAGTGTCAGTCAAAGTGATGAGTCTGAGGTTAGAACTTGAAGGCGTGATGTTCAATGTTGTTAGTGCTTATGCCCCACAGACAGGATGTAAACTAGAAGACAAGGAGAGATTCTGTAGTAAGTTAGATGAAGTGATGCAGAGTACCCCCAGAGGTGAAAGAGTGGTCATTGGTGCAGACTTCAATGGACATGTTGGTGCAGGCAACAGGGGGGGCAAGGACGTGATGGGCAGCTTTGGTATCCAGGACAGGAACACAGAAGGACAGATGTTGATGGATTTTGAAAAAAGGATGGAAATGGCTTTACTTTCTTCCAGAAGAGACAGGAGCATAGGGTGACTTATGAAAGCGGAAGTAGGAGCACACAGGTAGAATACATCTTGTGTCGGCGATGTAATTTGAAGGAAGTCAGTGACTGCAAAGTAGTAGTGGGTGAGAGTGTTGCCAAATAGCATAGGATGGTGGTATGCAGGATGACGCTGATGGTGAGGAAAGTGAAAAAGGCAAAGGCAGAGCAGAAAACAAAGTGGTGGAAGCTGAAAAAGGAAGTGTCATGTTGTCTTCAAGGAGGAGTTGAAACAGGCTTTGGGTCGTCAGGAAGTGTTTCCAGATGACTGTCCAACCACAGCCAATTTGATCAGGGAGACAGGTAGAGCAGTACTTGGTGTGTCCTCTGGAAGGAAAGTAGATAAGGAGGCTTGGTGGTGGAATGAGGAAGTGCAGGAGTGTGTGCAAAAGAAGAGGTTAGCTAAGAAGAAGTGGGACATAGAGAGGACAGAAGAGAGTTAACAGGAGTACAGGGAGACCCAGCGTAAGGTGAAGGTAGCGGTGTCAAAGGCCAAAAAACAGAGGGCGTATGATGACTTGTATGATAGTTTGGACAGTAAGGAGGGTGAAAATGATTTATACACGTTGGCACAGCAGAGACATAGAGATGGGAAAGACGTTCAGCAAGTTAGAGTGATAAAGGACAGAGTGGGAAATGTATTGACTGATGACAGAAGGGTGCTGGAAGGATGGAAAGAGTACTTTGAAGAGCTGATGAAGAGGTGACCGTTGAAGACCAGGAAATAGCAAAGATTAGTAAGGGTGAAGTGATGAGGGCATTGAAGAGGATAATGAGTGGAAAGGCAGTTGGTCCTGATAACATACTGATGGAATTATGGAGGTGTCTAGGGGAGGTAGCAGTCGATTTTTCTGACAAGAATATTCGACAAGGTCTTAGAAAGTGAGCAGATGCCAGTGGAATGGAGAAGAAGTGTGCTGGTGTCCATTTTTTAAGAACAAGGGAGATGTGCAGAGTTGTGGCAACTACAGAGGGATAAAGTTGATGAGCCATACAATGAAGTTATGGGAGAGAATACTGGAAGCTAGGCTAAGGGCAGAGGTCAGTATTTGTGAACAACAGTTTGGTTTCATGCCAAGAAAGAGCACCACAGATGCAGTGTTTGCTTTGAGGATATTAATACAGAAGTACAGAGAAGGTCAGAGGGAGCTGCATTGTGCCTTTGTGGATCTGGAGAAAGCATATGACGAGGTGCCGAGAGAAGAACTGTGGTATTGTATAAGGACGTCTGGAGTGGCAGAGAAGTATGTTAGAGTGGTGCAGAACATGTATGAGAGATGTAAGACAGTGGTGAGGTGTGCTGTCGGTGTGACAGAACAGTTCAAGGTGGAGCTGGGACTGCATCAAGGGTCAGCTCTCAGCCCCTTCTTGTTTGCTATGGTGATGGACAGGCTGACAGACGAGGTTAGGCAAGAATCTCCATGGACTATGATGTTTGCAGAACACATTGTGATCTGTAGTGAGAGCAGAGAACAAGTGCATTGACATCTAGAGAGGTGGAGGTATGCCCTGGAAAGGAGGGGAATGAAGGTTAGCCTCAGTAAGACAGAATACATGTGCGTGAATGAGAAGGACCCAAAAGGAACGGTGAGGTTACAGAGGGGGCAAAGATAAAGAAGGTGGAAGATTTTAAGTGCTTCGTGTCAACAATTCAGAGCAATGGAGAGTGTGAAAAAGAGGTGAAGAAGCGTGTGCAGGCAGGTTGGAATGGATGGAGAAAAGTGTCTGGTGTGATGTGTGATAGGAAGGTATCGGCAAGAATGAAAGGAAAAGTGTACAAGACGGTGATTAGGCCAGTGATGTTGTATGGTTTAGAAACAGTGGCCCTGGTGAAAAGACAGGAGGCAGAGCTGGAGGTAGCAGAGATGAAAATGTTGAGGTTCTCTCTGGGAGTAACGAGGATGGATAGGATCCGGAATTAGTACATCAGAGGGACAGTACATGTGAGAGGTTTTGGAGACAAAGTCAGAGAGGCTCGATTGAGATGGTATGTACAGAGTATGGATAGTGAATATATAGGTAGGAGGATGCTGAGGTTGGAACTACCAGGCAGAAGGCCCAGAGGAAGACCAAAGAGAAGATTTATGGATGTGATGAAGGAGGACATGAAGGTAGTTGGAGTAAGAGTAGAAGATGCAGAGGATAGGGTGAGATGGAGGCAAATCCCCTGAAGGGAACAGCCGAAAGGAAAAGAAGAAGAAGAAGAAGAAGAAGAATACGTCATTAATAAGACTGTCTATAGAATGTGTTTAAGAAGCATATTTTAGCGCATGTAATAGATACACAGTATTTTACTTCGGGTTGATCTTTTGCACATGTAATATGATACATGGGGTTTTTTCTTCCCGGTACAGAAATCGTGTATTATCCTGATTCACGGATGGGGCCAGAACCGAACCCCGGCAAATTATGAGGGCTTACTGTACCACCAAAACCACCATCACCACTATCACCACTACCACCAAACCACCAGTACCACCAAAATCACACCACCACCACCACCATCATCACCACTACCATCAAAACCACCACCACCTCTACCACCAAAACTACACCAGCATCACTACAACCAAAACCACACCACCGCCACTACGACCGTCACACACACATCGACTGAATAACCACCATTCAGAACATCTTAATGCTCAGTGCAATATTCATGTTTAGCCCAGGTCTCCAACATCATAACATTTTAGCACCGGGCACCTCATAATTAAAAGGTCTACTTCTTACCTGGTGCATATCCTGCACCTTTAACACGTCATTCACCCTCTAGTGCATGTGTGAAGAGGTGAATATGGCTCTGGTCACGGAACTGGTGCTGAAATGTGTGACACAAACCTTTTACATTTTCTGCAGATTTAGTAAAAATAGTTTTCCCATTTTTTAATGTGTTCGTTTGATATGCAGTAAATCCTGGTAGATGCAGGATTATATTCCTTGGAGAAGCATCATCATCATCATCATCAGATTATCAGTAGGACGACTCAGAAAATCAGTGTAACATGGACATGATGAACAGCTTCTATTCACTAATAATATTATTAGTAATATTGTGTAATTGGTTACACTGTGCTGATTGATGGTGTTTGACATGTTCAAATTTTCTTTATTATCCAAAGTTAATAAATGCAGATACAGCAGTGATCGGTGGGGGCACACCATACACTATGTAACACGTACAGGAAACGTTACAGATATCACTGATCCCGTTTTAAGTCTGGTGTTTATTTAACAATTTAGCTGGGCACATGTAAATTCTGTGGTTCATGGTGCATTCACCTGTGCTCTGATTCATGTGGTTATTGGACCCATAGAGACCTTAGCAGAGGTGCAGTGGAATGTGAAAATAATGAGGCCTTTGTCTGGTCATAAAATTGAGCTCGAGAGTGCACACTAGAAATAATTTGCATAATTTCAAAAACTGTGTTCACCATCTGTACATATTTGATATG
This sequence comes from Plotosus lineatus, assembly GCA_024760905.1. Taxonomy (NCBI): domain Eukaryota; kingdom Metazoa; phylum Chordata; class Actinopteri; order Siluriformes; family Plotosidae; genus Plotosus; species Plotosus lineatus. The sequence continues at coordinate 31,886,999 of CM045748.1, forward strand.
GTTTTATCTCCCAGGCATGTACTAAAGATTTCAATGCATTGATTCACAGATAAACCTCAACATTGAAATATTTATTTACGTTCGAAGTTGGGTAGCTGGAAAATGTACCAGTTTTGTGATCAGACTCATATAAATATAGGTCTGTATATGTGTGAATATGTGCATAGATTAATATATGTATGTTGGTATATATGTATGTATATGTGTTTATATCTGTATGTGTGTGCATATATGTTTATTTAGGATATTCAGGATTCATGATTTTTAATAGCCATTTAAGTTTTTTACACACATAGGAATTCTTGTGCTTTGTTCAAGGAGTTACGTTACAAACAGTAAAAAAGGCTCAAATCAACAACACACAAACTGCTATAAAATAAACAAATACAAATTCTATATCTGAAAGGACCTCGCACGGACCCAGCAAACAATATAATACTAACAACAAAAGTAATAATAATAATAATAATAATAATAATAATAATAATAAATCAGAAGATAACCACAATAAATTAAATTGCACTATATTATATTATATTTATATTTATATTGCACTCTGCCCATTGTTTTGTTGGAAAAAAATGAACAGTTCACTAGGTAAACAAAATGGCCGCAACTTCAAAGTTAGATGTTCTCTATTTTCAGAGCAAGGTTTAGAGATAATCTACTGTCAGTCCACCAGGTTTATTTAATGAAAATCCACCATCCTTCCGCCGCGGTTCTTGTTGCTAGCTGCTGCGCTCCGGTCCTCTCTGATGGCCGTGTAGCCGGCTGGTGTAGTTGCCTCATCAGGTGTACTCTCCTCACGCCATGTTTCATTGAAACACATCATGAAGCAGTTCTCTAGATCCCTCTGCGCTGCAATCCGGGCATGAATCTCGTCCATCTTGTTTCGCAGAGACTGAACATTTTCAAGCAGTATGACTGGGAGTGCTAACCTTGCACTGCTAACCAAGCGCTGGGGTCGTCGTTTGGTCCCTGCTCACCTGTTGCATCTCTGCCTGGGTTTATTGTTAACCGGGGTGCGGCTAGCATTGAGCCGTCGTAGCATATTAGCTCAGGATAGGAGATGAGCATGCTCAGTTCTAAACAAACACTGTTGACGTAGATTCGTTCTCCGAAAACTATGATATAGGTATGTGTGTGTGTGTGTGTGTGTGTGTGTATATATATATATATATATATATATATATATATATATATATATATATATATATATACACACACACACACACACACACGCACACACACAGGTATATACAGTGGGGCAAAAAAGTATTGGGCAATGTAAAAATGTGCAAGTTGACCCATTTAAAAAGATAACAGGGGTTTGTAATTTTCATCATAGGTACACATCAAGCTTGAGAGTCAGATTGTAAAAAAAAAAACAAAAAACCAGGAAATCCCATTGTATGATTTTTTTAAACAATTTATTTATTTATTTGTGAAAATGGGAGGCCAATAAGGATTGGGCAGATAGAAAACAAACATTATTTTGGCCCCCACTCGTTAACAGTATGATTGACACCTGTTTGAACTGATTAGATGCATAAGAGACACCTTCAAACCTGCACACACCTTCAAACTGTCAGACTGCAGTCTTCACCATGACCAAGACCAGAGAGCTTCCCAAAGATATATATATATATATATATGAGGGTGTGTTTATCCTATATGTACATATACATAAATACACATATATACACTTAAACACACACACAGCCTACATACATGTATGTGACACGCTCCACCGAATGTCGGTGGTGTCACAACTGACACCGGAGCTTTTGAGACAAAAGGCGGCTATCCAGACTTCGATCTTTCAAGTAAGTAAGTGAATGTGGAGTACTAGACAACTATTCAAAGCGCAGTTACTTACTTGACAGATCAGAAGTCCGGATAAGCTGTGTTTTGTCTCAAAAGCTCCGGTGTCAGTTGCGACACTACCTACATTCAGTGGAGCGGGTGACATACGTGTATGTAGGCTGTGTGTGTGTGTTTAAGTGTATATATGTGTATTTATGTATATGTACATATAGGGCTTAGTGCCGTTCCTTCGTTGTCTTTTGTGCACCTACTTTATGTAATTGCTGCTAAACAGAGTTTCATTGTTCATGCGGCAGTTGACAATAAAATACAGTATGTTTATATTTAATCTTTATTTTAGCTTACCATGTATGTGTGTTGGCCATTGAATGGTCTGGCAAGTTGTTCAGAGTGTACACTGCCCTCGCATAGAATTGGCTGAGACGGGCACCAGCATTCCCTCAACCCCGAATAGGATTATGTAACTTAAAAAAACGAATGTCTAAACCCTCGAAATATTCATTCATTCATTTTCTTAACTGCTTAATCCTAATTAGGGTTGTGGGGAGGCTAGCGCCCATCTCAGTCGACACTGGGCGAGGGAGGAGTACACACGGTACACTGTATGGTTCACCAGATTATTGCAGGGCAGAAACATGCTGATGCTCCTCTTTATGAAAGTCAGCGATGGTTCTTATACATGAACCTCTCCAGTGAGAGACACGGCCGGCCTTTCATAACCCAGTTAGTGCACCGGGGCGATCTAAACAGTGTCCCAAAATAGTTTTGAAAATCAGTGTGAATAACAGCTGCCATGCAGTGATCATGTGAAAATGGTGCAAGGGATGCTGGGAAATGTAGTAAGTGTACACAAAGAAGCAGGAGTAGGCTGGTCCATCCTAATTATATACCGAATTATATCTTAATTAAACATCATCCAAAATAATCCAACTGAGGTCTCAGAGAGGCTGAAGCCTATCTCAACTGAATTTGGGCGTAGACGGGGACGCCTGAAATATTTATTCACTTCTTTCTTTTATCATTGATTGTGTTTTAATAATGATGTAAAAAAAAATGAGACGAGGGATGATTGGTGGCACGCTGTGAGTCTTTTTATTCAAGTATTTCTGAAATATTATGGCGAAAATACTTATCACAGCATCACCTCCAAGCTCCGATGGTGAGGATACAATAATAATTCAGAAACATGATGAACAATGTTCATACCACAGAAACATACAGCATCCTGACATCCCTTCGTGTCTGGATGGTTCCTCTCATGCCGTCTGGGATATATTGTCCTTGTCAAGCGGTCGTGTTTTGGAAAGACTAAGCTGTGTTCCTGCTGTTCCTTGTTTGCAGTCCCTTGTGTTCTTGACCTTGTTTATTTGTGTTACGGTCTTTGAATTATGGAGATGCCAACGTCCAGCTGTGGGCTCAACCCGACTCTATGTACTCAGTAAACATTCTCATCCAATGAGCTCCGCCTTTTGTACCTGCATAATATTTATTTTGCACTACATATGGATATAAATAGGATCGATGGTATGGATGTTAGGAAGATTGATGAAGGTGGTTTGTGACGATGAAACTTGTCACGTGAGATTGAAGATTTCACCGTGAACACACTGGATGATGCTCTCCTTCCCGTGTGCTTTCACGGAGGCAGGATTTAGCATAGAGTTTAACTCTTATGTCATTTACCCTAGAATGGCAGGTAGGTGTGGTGCTTAGCATATCTACACTTCACCAAGAAGGTTCTGGGCTTGAGCCCCAACTGTGCACTTCCTACCTTCGCAATATCCGTTGCACTATTTACAGTCTCATGACCAGGAAACATGATTGTCACATGATCACAGCACGCATGACTCTTATTACACTGAACAGCAACACCATTTTAGGAGCCTGTTAAGACATGTTCGTGAATTGTATGAATTAGGGTTGTGGGGAGGCTGGCGCCCATCTCAGACTATTCTGGGCGAGTGCAGGATACAGCCTGAACAGCTCACCAGGCTATCACTGGGCCAACACACACACACACACACACACACACACACACACACACACACAAAACCAACCACAACCATTCACACATTCACACCTAGGGGTGATTTGGAACAGACAATCACCCTGATGTGCATGGTCGTGGACTGTAACAGGAAACTCGAGAACTTGGAGGCCACCTATGCAAACATGGGGAGAACATGCAAGCTCCATGCAGAGTCCATGCAGAAAAAAAAAAAAACAGAGCCCAGAAATCGAACCCAGGTCTTCCTGCTGTGAGGCTTAGTGTGAACCAATGTGCCGCCCCCGCCAAATTAGTCATGGCCAAGTCCCTCAGGAATGGATAACGGTCATCACCGGCTTCCTTTGATGCACATCATACCAATCAAATATATATATACAGTATTCATACTTATTATTATTGTTGTTATTATTATTATTATTACTGCTCCCGCTCAGTCCGAGTGTTCCTTAAACAGCGGCAGAATGTGTTGGTCCCAGTTTTCGTCCCAGTATTATAATATATAATGTCATTCCAGTTTATTGGTTTTACTTTAGGTAGAGCGCCGCAAGTCAAGGTGAACTTCAGGATGTGCCTCACTCACTGGGGTTCTGCTGCGATGGGAAGTGCCTTGCAGCTTTTTCTCATAGAAGAACTGCTGACTTACAAAGTGTCCTTTTATTCATAGAAAGAACTGGAAACAAAACCTTCATCTCATCTCTCAGTGAAAGTCACCATCTTGTTTTATTAGGAGGAAATTGTTGGCCGTCTTTTACGATTTTTTTTTTTTTTTTATGATTAAAACAATACTGATGATTTTGGCATACAGCTCATGAAAACCAAAATTTCTATCTCAAAAAATTAGCATATGATGTTCAGGTAGTGTAAACGAGCTATTAACCTAATCATCTGAATCAACCAATTAACTCTAAACACCTGCAAAAGATTCCTGAGGCTTTTAAAAACTCCCAGCCTGGTTCATTACTCAAAACCGCAATCATGGGTAAGACTGCCGACCTGACTGCTGTCCAGAAGGCCATCATTGACACCCTCAAGCAAGAGGGTAAGACAGAAAGAAATCTCTGAGTGAATAGGCTGTTCCCAGAGTGCTCTATCAAGCCACCTCAGTGGGACATCTGTGGGAAGGAAAAAGTGTGGCAGAAAACGCTGCACAACCAGAAGAGGTGACCGGACCCTGAGGAAGATTGTGGAGAAGGACCGATTCCAGACCTTGGGGGACCTGTGGAAGCAGTGGACTGGGCTACAGGTGCCGCATTCCCCAGGTCAAGCCACTTTTGAACCAGAAACAGCAGCAGAAGCGCCTGACCTGGGCTACAGAGAAGCAGCACTGGACTGTTGCTCAGTGGTCCAAAGTACTTTTTTGGATGAAAGCAAATTTTGCATGTCATTCGGAAATCAAAGTGCCAGAGTCTGGAGGAAGACTGGGGACAAGGAAATGCCAAAATGCCTGAAGTCCAGTGTCAAGTACCCACAGTCAGTGATGGTCTGGGATTTCATGTCAGCTGCTGGTGTTGGTCCACTGTGTTTTATCAAGGGCAGGGACAATGCAGCTAGCTATCAGGAGATTTTGGAGCACTTCATGTTTCTATAGGCTGAAAAGCTTTATGGAGATGAAGATTTTCATTTTTCAGCACGACCTGGCACCTGCTCACAGTGCCAAAACCACTGCTAAATGGTTTACTGACCATGGTATTACTGTGCTCAATTGGCCTGCCAACTCTCCAGACCTGAAGCCCATAGAGAATCTGTGGGATATTGTGAAGAGAAAGTTGAGAGACACCAGACCCAATACTGTGGATGAGCTTAAGGCCGCTATCGAAGCATCCTGGGCCTCCGTAACACCTCAGCAGTGCCACAGGCTGATTGCCAACATGCCACGCTGCATTGAAGCAGTCATTTGTGCAAAAGGATTCCCGACCAAGTATCGAGTGTAGAACTGAAAATAATTATTTGAAGGTTGACTTTTTTTTTAATTAAAAACACTTTTTTCATTGGTCGGATGAAATATGCTAATTTTTTGAGATAGGAATTTTGGGCTTTCATGAGCTGTATGCCAAAATCATAAGTATTAAAACAATAAAAGATCTGACTCCCTTCAGGGGTCGCATCAGCAAACCATCTGCCTCCATCTCTCCCTACCCTCTGCATCTTCTACTCTGACTCCAACGACCTTCATGTCCGCCTTCACCACATCCATAAATCTTCTCTTTGGTCTTCCTCTGGGCCTTCTGCATGGTAGTTCCAACCTCGGCATCCTACTACCAATATACTCACTATCCCACCTCTGTACATGTCCAAACCATCTCAATCCAACCTTTCTGACTTTGTCTCCAAAACATCTTACATGTGCTGTCCCTCTGATGTACTCATTTCTGATCCTATCCATCCTCGTTACTCCCAAAGAGAACCTCAACATTTTCATCTCTGCTACCTCCAACTCTGCCTCCTGTCTTTTCCCCAGGGCCACTGTCTCTAAACCATACAACATCGCTGGCCTCATCACCGTCTTGTACACTTTTCCCTTCATTCTTGCCGATACCTTCCTATCACACATCACACCGGACACTTTTCTCCATCCATTCCAACCTGCCTGCATGCGCTTCTTCACCTCTTTTCCACACTGTCCATTGCTCTGGTTTGTTGAGCCTAAGTACTTAAAATCATCCACCTTCTTTATCTCTGCCCCCTGTAACCTCACTGTTCCTCTTGGATCCTTGTCATTCACACACATGTATTCTGTCTTACTGAGACGAACCTTCATTCCCCTCCTTTCCAGGGCATACCTCCACCGCTCTAGATTTTCCTCCACTTGTTCTCTGCTCTCACTACAGATCACGATGTCATCTGCAAACATGATAGTCCATGGAGATTCTTGTCTAACCTCATCTGTCCGCCTGTCCATCACCATAGCAAACAAGAAGGGGCTGAGAGCTGACCCTTGATGCAGTCCCAGCTCCACCTTGAACTCTTCTGTCACACCGACAGCACACCTCACCACTGTCTTACATCTCTCATACATGTCCTGCAGCACTCTAACATACTTCTCTGCCACTTCAGACTTCCTCATACAATACCACAGTTCTTCTCTTGGCACCCTGTCATATGCTTTCTCCAGATCCACAAAGGCACAATGCAGCTCCTTCTGACCTTCTCTGTACTTCTCTATTAACATCCTCAAAGTAAACACTGCATCTGTGGTGCTCTTTCTTGGCATGAAACCAAACTTCTTCTTTTACTTTCGGCTGCTCCCTTCAGGGGTCGCCACAGCAAATCATTGCAAACTGCAATGCATTGCAAACATAGCAAACTGTTGTTCACAATTGCTGACTTCTGCCCTTAGTCTAGCTTCCACTATTCTTTCCCACAACTTCATTGTATGGCTCATCAACTTTATCCCTCTGTTGTTGCCACAACTCTGCACATCTCCCTTGTTCTTAAAAATGGGCACCAGCACACTTCTCCTCCATTCCTCTGGCATCCTCTCACTCCCTAAGACCTTGTTGAATATTCTTGGCGGGAAATCTACTGCTTCCTCCCCTAGACACGTCCATACCTCAACTGGTATGTCATCATTGCCAACTGCCTTTCCACTCTTCATCCTCTTCAATGCCCTCCTCACTTCTCCCTTACTAATCTTTTCTACTTCCTGGTCCTCAATGGTCACCCCTTCTACTCTTTTTTCTTTCTCATTTTTCTCATTCATCAGCTCTTCAAAGTAGTCTTTCCATCTTCCCAGCATACTTCTGTCATCAGTCAATACATTTCCCTCTCTGTCCTTTATCACTCTAACTTGCTGCATGTCCTTCCCATCTCTATTTCTCTGCTGTGCTAACCTGTATAAATCATTTTCTCCCTCCTTACTGTCCAACCAAGCATACAAGTCATCATACGCCCTCTGTTTGGCCTTTGACACCGCTTTTTTCACCTTACGCTGTGTCTCCCTGTACTCCTGTTTACTCTCTTCGGTCCTCTCTGCATCCCACTTCTTCTAAGCTAACCTCTTCTTTTGTACACACTCCTGCACTTCCTCATTCCACCACCAAGTCTCCTTATCTACTTTCCTTCCAGAGGACACACCAAGTACTCTCCTACCTGTCTCCCTGATCACATTGGCTGTGGTTGTCCAGTCATCTGGAAACACTTCCTGACTACCCAAAGCCTGTTTCAACTCCTCCTTGAAGACAACATGACACTCTTCCTTTTTCAACTTCCACCACTTTGTCTTCTGCTCTGCCTTTGCCTTTTTCACCTTCCTCACCATCAGCTTCATCCTGCACACCACCATCCTATGCTGTTTGGCAACATTCTTACTCGCTACTACTTTGCAGTCACTGACTTCCTTCAAATTACATTGCCTACACAAGATGTAGTCTACCTGTGTGCTCTTACCTCCGCTTTCATAAGTCACCCTATGCTCCTGTTTCTTTTTGAAGAAAGTATTCACCACAGCCATTTCCATCCTTTTTGAAAAATCTATCAACATCTGTCCTTCTGTGTTCCGGTCCTGGATACCAAAGCTGCCCATCACTTCCTCGTCCCCTCTGTTGCCTGCAGCAACATGTCCATTGAAGTCTGCACCAATGACCACTCTTTCACCTCTGGGGGTACTCTGCATCACTTCATCTAACTCAGTCCAGAATCTCTCCTTCTCTTCTAGCTCACATCTTGCCTGTAGGGAATAAGCATAACAACACTGACCATCACGCCTTCAATTTCTAACTTGAGACTCATCACTCTGTCTGACTCTTTTCACTTCTAGAACATTCCTGACAAACCCCTCCCTCCTTCAAGATGACTCCTACTCCATTTCTCTTCCCATCTACACCGTGATAAAACAGCTTAAACCCTGCTCCTAAGCTTCTAGCCATGCTACCTTTCCACCTGGTCTCCTGAGCACACGGTATGTCTACCTTCCTCCTCTGCATCATGTCAGCCAGCTCTCTATCTTTTCCTTGCATAGTTCCAACATTCAAAGTCCCTACTCTCAGTCTTAGGCTCACGCAGTTCCTCTTCTCTCTCTGCCTACAGACACGCCTCCCGCCTCTCCTTCTTCGACGTCTTCGGCCAACAGTAGTCCAATTTCCATCAGCACCCTGTTGGTTGACAGCACTGATGGTGGGCATTGTTAACCCGGGCCTCGACCGATCTGGTATGAATTTTGTTTTGACCATTTGCATTTTTAATGTGGCAGAAGTTTGCCCTTCCTGTCACAACCCTATATATATATATATATATATATATATATATATATATATATATATATATGCTAACATGTGCTAATAATTGGCTGAAGCCAGAGATGAAAATGTTGAGGTTCTCTCTGGGAGTAACGAGGATGGATAGGATCAGGAATGAGTACACCAGAGGGACAGTACATGTTAGAGGTTTTGGAGACAAAGTCAGAGAGGCTAGATTGAGATTGGTTTGGATATGTACAGAGGAGGGATAGGGAGTATATTGGTAGTAGGATGCTGATGTTGGAACTATCAGGTCGAAGGCCTAGAGGAGACCAAAGAGAAGATTTATGGATGTGGTAAAGGAGGACATGAAGGTAGTTGGAGTAAGAGTAGAAGATGCAGAGGATACGGTGAGATGGAGGCAGATGGTTTGTTGTGGCGACCCCTGAAGGGAAAAGCCGAAAGGGAAAAAAGAAAGAAGAAAGACTGTGATTGACAGGGAACTGAGTGTATGCCATACCGCACTCTCTGAGAGTCCAAGCCAATTGTGCTGACTTGGACTTCAGGCTACAGCCAGCTGTGGCATCATCTCAAACCCAAATATTTCAACCCAAGAAGTGACTCAAGGCTAATGAATGGAAGTGAATGGAAGACATTTGTAATAAAAACTGCTCCAGCCATACTCATTAGCCATCTGTAATTTTCCTTAATTTCATTCATACATTTTTACTAAGCACTCCATCTTGATCAGGATCATGATGGATCCTCAGCCTCTCGTGAGAGAACTGGAACTGTTACAGCACTTTCTGTTTATCTCTCAAATCAAATCAACATCAGCCTCGCTGTGTCAGTAGGGACTGGAGCTTTTAAAATAAATCAGAGACCAGACACCAGATTCATTCTCTGGATCCAAATGTATCGGAATGCAAATTATGACTTCATCAATCTGGCAACCCTCCGCTCACTGATTCAGCTCTCTTCTTAGAAACCCTAAAGATGTCGTACCAAGAAAATGATGTGCAGAGAAATCCGTGGGATGTCCGGTGATCTCACATAATACACCCTGGACCAGAGACTAAACCACATGTGCTGAACGGCTTAACACTTCCAGGGTCACAGGAAGATTGGAGCCTATCTCAGCTGCATATGGGTGAAGGCGGGGTCCACTCAGGACAGCTTGCCAGACCGTCACAGAAACAAAACATTCACACAACCATCCAAACAACATCCATTAGCCTAATGTGTTTTAAGTGTAGGAGGAAACCAGAGTACCCAGAGGAAACCAATCCACCCACCAAGAAACCAAGCAGATTTTAAACAGAAAATTGCTCACCGAGACCAGGACTCGAACCTAGTACCTTCTTGAAGTGAGGCAGATGTGCTAACCGTACCATGCAAACCTATTGGATAATTCTCTTCCTTTGCCACCCTGTCACTGAATTTCCACACACAAAAAAAAGGGCAAAGTGCACTCATGTACTGTATGCATCAAAATGTGCTTCTCAGCAGTGCAAAGTGTGCTGTTCCTTTTAGTGGCGTTTCAAGTTACCATGAACACAGAAACAAATGGGGAGAGGTCGTCGAAAAATTGTGTCGCTTAATTAACTTTGATGCCTCGTTGCAAAGCCAACCTTTCAAAACTTTCACATACAATCTTGGTTGAAATTTTAAACTGTAAAACTTACATGGCGGGCCCCTGACTGACAGCTGCACCCTGAATTTTACCCTCAGAGCCCATGAAAAAAAAAGAAAGAAAGAAAAGAGTTTAAAATCACTTAAAATCATTCTGAGGAGGGCGTTTTTTTTTTTTTTTTTTTTTTTTTTTTACATCAGGACTTTTTTGCAGTACAGCGTAGTATCTGTTTCACTGCATTCAGCAGATTCTCCGGTTTTAAACGCCATAACTGCGATAGGACACACGATTTCCAAATCACAAGACCAACTGTGAGATACCCCTATTTGTTTGACTTTGGTGAGAATAATGACATAAAGAACATTGACTAAAATGTCTTGATGTTCCCAAAGCAACTCGATGGTTATGTAGGTTTTATCAATGAAGCTCCGCGCAGGCAGAAGCTCCGCTATAAAACTTGTAATACAGCTATATGTCATTGTAGCGCATCACATTACAGATCTAGCAAGTGAACTTCATTCATTCACTTTCTAAACCACCTTCACCATCAGTGGCATCCCAGCCCACTCAGGGCGAGGGCAGAGTACACTCTGGATAGCTAACCATTCCATCGCTGGGCAGAAACACGCTGACAGCTATGCAGCTTCTCTTGTCGAAAGTCAACAATGATTTGTTTACATGAACCTCCACCACAGACAGTGAGAGACACGGCAGGCCTTTAATAATCCAGTTAGTGCACTTGGTGGACGGCAGTGACAACCTGAGTGGGGCTTGAGCCCTCGACCTTGGGATCAGTGATCCAGCCCCTTACCACCGGGGCACCACTGCCTGCAAATGAACTTGTAAAATGTAAATAAAAAAACAAATAACTACATAAATCTCCCGTGTGTTTTCAAACTACAATCTCGAGTGAAAGAAGGAAAATTTAACTTTGAGTTTCCTTTCATGGTTTTTCACTCACTGTTTTCTGTCTTCATTTATATCACGTGTCTTGTTTAATTATCTGTTGAACATGTTCATGTTCCGTGTTCCCATGAATGTTTGGTGGTGAAAGCTGTTCTGTGTACCGAAGTTGATTTGTGTGCTTTTAATTCTGTGTGAGTCTGAGTGCTGGTGTATGAGCCTCGATCTTTTAGGCTTCAGTCCGGTTATCAAATCAGAAACATGGCAGTCTTGTCGGGTTTCCTTCGGCACTGACATGGGACAACCATCCAACGAATGTTCCATTCCCATGGTGCCTATGGTGCTCCACTCAGGGCTCGGAGTCTGAGATCAGTACTCCGTATGGAATGGCTGTTTTGATGAACACCTGAGTGTGATTACTGTGTTCATACTGGTGAAAACAATCCACCTTTCACGCCGCCGGGGGTAATAACAGCAAATGCAAAAGAAACCAACAACAACAACAGCCACGTTTCAGTGTTGCATTCTTCCAGCAGTTCTGAAACCGACAGCCATTTCCTAAAGTAGTGATTTTGCTTATTTTCCTGTTCCACTCTGTGCTTTAGCAAAACAGCGCTAACGGCCCATTACCTCGCTCTTCCTCTTTCGTCTGCCAAAGCCAGCGTGACTCTTTGCTTTCCAAATCTACTTTACTCCAGCGACTAACTGTCCAACAAACCGTGCAACATACTACACCGCCAAAGTAAATAAAAATGCATCACACTCAATTGTAGTTCTTTTTTTTTTTTTTATTTATATTATCAGAAAAATAATTTTACTTTAAAATAAAAACGAATATTCTCCAGAATGCCTTCCACATAACACTAACGCATCGGGCTGCATTAATCCACAGTTCTGCTACGTGCTTCATTTGCATGCATGTGTGGCTGGTGTCCACTTTCATCATCTGTAAGCCTTACGCTGCGTATTTATAATACATATATTCAAACCTCGTATGGTTGAATTTCAAATCATAACGTTTACCGGACACCACCTCGCCGCACGGCTCCTGTTCGGATTTGCCTCGGTAAAGACGGAGCCCTATAAAGAGATTACATGCCACAAAAAAGAAGAATGTTTCAGCGGGCGGCTGAGATCAGGCAAGCAAATGAGTTTAAAGAAAATTGCAACCAGAGCTGTAATACATAAATCTGGGATTTCTTGCAAGGAGGGAGTGTATTGCCTGTAGGTGAGATCAAGGAGCTGCTCGTCAGGTGTCTCTACATCCTGGTGTTTGGGGGATGGAGGGACGGGGGGTGGGGGGGGGTGGCACCTTTTGGGATATTTTTTTTTTTACACCTATTTATGTCACTTATTGCTCCTTGGAGACTCATGAGAGATTCAGAGACCTGGTGATGGGCTGCAGCACCGACCTGCATCACGTGTCTCCGGGCCTGTCTGCTTCCTGATGTATCTCTCAACACAACATCCTCAAATTGCCTCATCAATCAAAGCCTCCAGGTAAAGAAGTGTAGATCTTGACAATGTTACGTGCACGTTACGAACACCATCTGCGTGATCGTGGGTTTCGTCCTTGGAGACAGGCTTTACATGCAACCACGAAGTAAAAAACAATCAGAATGGCCGTGATCCTTGCATCCCCTCTCCTCACCCCCACCCTCCCCCTGGTCTCACATGGCAGATGATTGGAGGAAGGTGGAGGTTTCATGTATATATTAGCATATTCAACAGGAATTGTGGATTCTAAAGGGTCAGAAGGTGCTGATGAAATTTCTATGGCGGAATTAATATTAATGCGCTTGCTCCATTAGCGTATCTATAGAAACCCTTCATTCACAGAGATGTGAACAGAACGTTCGACATACAGTCCACATCACTTAAAAACAAAGTGTTGACATTTTCCACACAAACGAATGTGATTACTTGCTATTTATGGAATGAGTCTCTAGTGTCAGAGAGGCGCATGGGGTCTGAATCCCTGCAGAACATTCTTTGTGGTCTGTCCCATTATATCAGACGTCCCACAACTAAAAAGAAAGCCTTAACGATGGAAGTTTTTTTTTTTTTTTTTTTTTTTTTTACTTCATCATCATCATCATCATCATCTGGTTGGCTGGAGTTCTCATCTTAGAAGCACCTCCTTCCTGCTGATGAAGATCAAAATGGAACCAGATGTGCACTAACAGACTGTGAACATGACTTTTCACTGCCGGTGATATTAACTCTCTTCACACAACTATTCAGAACTCACAGTCGTAGAACCAACTGGACCACATTTTGGACTTTAATGAATATCTCGCATATGTTTGTATCTTTGTGGTTGAGGATGGGTTTCCCTTTTGGACCTGGTTCAAGGTTTCTTCCTCACATCTACTGAGGGAGTTTTTCGTGGGTGATGTTCATTATGGCTGTGTTTGTGGGTTTGTGGGAACTGTTTAAATTCTTTTAAAACTCAGATCTGATTTGTTTTACTGTGTAAAGCTGCTTTGTGACAAAATTACCTGAAAAAGCGCAAAACAAATAAAACTGAAGTGCACTGAATTCATATACCAGACTGTGACGTGGTTGGTCACGATGCTTTCTATGGTGCAGCAGTAAAAGTTACACGCGATGTCAGCAGGCAGGTGGTTCTACTTCAGTTTCCTCAAGAAGAAAAGGCACTGATGGGCCTTCTTGATCAGGCTAAAGGTGTTGGTTGACCAGGACACGTTCTGTGAGATGTGGGTCCTCAGGAATTTGAGGCTGGAGACACATTTAACATCCATTCCTTTGATCTGGATGGGATCATGAGTGTCCCCCTTTTTCCTTTCTGAAGTCCACTGTGAGCTCTTTGGTTTCCGCTGGCGTTCAGGAGCAGATTGCCGTCAGCACACCGCGCAGCGAGGTGTTTTACCTCTGCCCTGCAGTCAGGGGAAGACGAAGAACAGGAGAAATGGATCTCTCCCACCGACCCACCACCTGTGGGAGGGGCTATAGGGATTGGATGTCTTGTGAACTGGGATTTTTTTTTTAGTTATTAACATAAAAATAGATAAACAGGACCAGAAAGTATCTCTTACCAAACATCCCCATCACAGATAAAAAAAAAAAAAACGAAAGAAAAAGCGGCGCAGATATCTGTGTTTAAAGTATTCTTTCTCTCCTGGTTTCCTCGTCTTATTTAGCTGGAAATTCCACTATAAAACAAATTAAAACAACATGCTAACACACTCCCACCTGCTCCACTGCACACACAAATCCGCCGAGGATTTACCCGGCGAGCCACAGCTGCTCATCCCAGCACTGAGCCAAAGTTTTCCGGCACGGTTTTAATCATTAATGAAAATCAGAGCACCTCGATCGAGCAGATTAAAGCCGAGGCTTCTGCTCGAACTTCGCAAAGACGAGATGACATTTCAACGGCACTTTTTGAAGTCTAATGGGCGAAAGCTCTTGATGAAATCGGTGTCACATGACCGGTTTACTATTAAGATAATCTTAAGTTTCTTTAATGGAGTGTAATCACGGCTGCACGCTGCCGCTACGGCCGCTACTCTCAGCAGAAATTACTTGTGCCGCGGGCGCCCATTACATGAAATGCTATGATTAAATCTACATACTTTCACTTTGCACATAAACAGACGTTCTCACCGGCGGCACAAAAAGCCCAGATCCTCCCTCGCCGCGTGACGCCGACCCCCTTCCTAACAGTTTTATGAGTGCATTTTCCACATCTGCTTTTATGCCGTGGTGAGAAGCACAAACGTGCAATCGATAGAGATCTGCGTGTAACGCCTAATTAAAGTCGGTGTGCAGTTCAGTCAGGAGAGTCCGCTTCTCTTCTCTTTTCTCTTTCTAGCTTTCTTTGTTTTTTTTTTTGTTTTTTTTTTTGAAACATTCTGTCGAAAAAGAAAGGAAGGCGAGTGCGAGTCGGTGACAGTGATAGATCAGCCTGCTCTTAACATTTTCCCTCCACCGACTCCAGGTTCCTGGTGAAATCAGACCTCTCTGGGATAATGACTGCACTCTTAGCTTTGCTTTGGATGTTGTCTGACAGGCTGGAGGCCTGACGCTCTCTGGAGATGTGTGAGTGGCCGACGCCAGGCCCGATTTAGGGCCTCGCTGCCACATGGCTCCCTTATTACCCATGATAGAGGACAGAGGGATTCTCGCTATGCAGTCTGTTCTCATAAGCAGCTCGGCTCAAAATGCTTTTCCGACTCCATTACAGTTCAGTGAAAATAAAAAAGTGTGTGTGTGTGTGTGTGTGTGTGTGTGTGTGTGTTGGCCTGGAATGTACTGGTGAGCAGTTAACCCCATCTTCACTTAGTGTTGGCTAAGATGGGCTCCAGCCTCCCTGGGGGTTGAGTAAAGGACGATTGGATTCGAAAGGAGAAACATTTTAAAACTACAAGAATATTTGAAGCAGGATGATATCATTGAATTTTAATTGAACGGTCTGCTTGGCCGTCTGTTGGTCTCTTGTTTTTCCGATTGTGCTTTTTTTGATTTTAGTACTTCTGAATTCTGAATCGAGAGAGCGTGGGTGTGTGGAGATGAGTGAGAACCTTCAAAGTCTGGTTCTCAGCAGGTACACAGAGAACAGCATGTTCCTGTTTGAATGGAAATGAAGGGAAAGACTCGTCCAAAGCAGCCAAGGAACAGATTAAAGCAGCGCTCGAAAAACACACGGATCTCCAGTGGGCTGTGGAACAGGCCACCGCTATTGGGGGGGCAGAGAGAGAGAGAGAGACAGAGAGAGAGAGAGAGAGATATGGAGAAGAAAGAGAGAATTACAAATCGACAAAAAGAGACAGGGACGGGACGTCTGGGGGTATCTGAGGAACACCGTGTCTATTGTACCCCAGCTGCATCATGGAGGTGCGCTTATCATCTGTTTCAGAATTTTGTGCTTTGTGTCTTACGATACTTCAGGTTGTTAGGTTGAGATGTTTCCATGGACTTGAAGAAGAGTCAGTAACCTTCATGAATCTTTTGCATATCGACAGCACTTATTCACTATACAGAGAACGTTCCACACCGCACCAGGAAAGCGTTCGGGGGCATTCCATCCAGATGCTTCAGCCACCTCAAATGGCTCCTCTAAACACAGAGGAGCAGTTGTTCTACTCCGAGCTCTGCCCAAATAGCTAAGCTTCTTACCCTATCTCTGAGGGAGAGCCTCAACCCAGCAAAGGAAGCTCATTTCAGCCGCGATCTTGTTCTTTCGATCACTACCTAAAGCTTGTGAACGTAGGTGAGGGTTGGAACGTTGATCGACTGGTGAACTGAGAGTTTTGCCTTCTGGTTCAGCTCTATCTTCACCATGATGGACCGGTACAGGCTCCACTTTCCAGCGGAGGCTGAAGCGATCTGCCTGTCTATCTACTGTTCCATCCTTCCCTCACTTGGGAACAAGACCCTGAGGTACTTGAATTCCACCAATTGGGGCAAGAGCTCTTTCCAGACCTAGAGGATGCTGTGAATCGCTCCAATGAGTGCTGGAGGTCCCGGATGCCAAAAGGAGAACGTGATCCAGAAAAAGCAGAGACGAGAACCCCTCAACGCCTCGGGAATGCGAACCCTCACCAGAAATGAACTTGACCTGGTGTTACCAATGAGGCCGGTCACCGGTGGGACAGAGACCAGTTGGCCTGTAGCAATGGGTCCAGTACACCAGACTCCCAGTCCCCGCAAGGGACACATTCCAAAGTTTTCTCCAAATCCACAAAACTCATGTGGACAGGTTTGGACTGTAGGAGGAAACTGGAAAACCCTGAGCAAACCCACACAAGCACGGGGAGAACATGCAAAGCCCCCACAGAAATCACCCTCATCAAGCCCCAGATCAAACCCATTCTTACTGTGAGGTGAACATGTTTACTATGCCACTGTATCAGCCATCATCATCACCAACACCACCATCACCATCATTACATCCATCATCACCAACACTACCATCATCTTCATCATCATCATCATCATCATCATCACAACCATCATCACCAACACTACCACCATCATCATCATCACCACCATCACCATCATTACAACCATCATCACCAACACTACCATCATCTTCATCATCATCATCATCATCATCACAACCATCATCACCAACACTACCATCATCATCACCATCATCATCATCATTACAACCATCATCACCAACACTACCATCATCTTCATCATCATCATCATCGTTATTATTATTCCAATCATCATGATCATCATCATGACAACCATCATCACCTACACTACCATCATCTTCATCGTCATCATCATCATCATCACCACCATCATCATCTTTATCACCATCTTCGCCATCATCATAATTACCATCATCATCTTCACCATTAATAAAAATTATTTTGTACACTTTTTATTGTGATCAGATTATTAGTTTTTTGCTTTTCATTCATTTTCTCAACCACTTAATTTCAATAAGGTCACGGGGAGGAAGACACCCATCACAGGTCGAGGGCGGGGTACACCCTAAACAGCTCTCCAGGCCACCGCAGGGTCAACACTCACACAACTATTCAGACTCACATTAGCACCCAGGGAAGATTTGGAACAGTCGATTAACTGACTGCATGCTTTTGGACCGTAGGAGGAAACCGGAGAACCAGGAGGAAACCCACACAAGCATGAGGAGAACATGCAAACCTCTCACGAGCTGGGAATCAAACCCAGGACCTTCTTGTTGTGTGGCGGACGTGCCACCACCACATCATCGTGCCGCCTATTAGTTTTATGGCTAGTTTTAATATTAAGTTAAACCAAATTAATTGTTGATTATGTAAATTATTGTAAGCAGCAGTTGCCTCAAAATATATCAAAATTATTTTATTTATTTATATTATTAGAAATGATTTGGAATAAAATTAAAATATTACTGTAAAATATTATGAAATTTAAGATTAATAAACTCGAGCGATCTTTAATGGCAGCTGTTGCACGAACGATGGATATCAGTTCAGCAGTGACTATAAAATCCTTTATTTATAATTAATTATTTATAATTATTAGCAGAAATTGCATGTGTATATGTGTTTATTCAAACTACTTATTATGTGAAACCCCATTAAACATCACAAATGATTTTTAGATATTCATAATTTTATGAAAAATTGTTTAAAGTTATTCATTAAATGCAAGGGCGTCGGCCGGGGGGGGGGGGGGGGGGGTAAATTAAATGATTTTTATCATTCAGGAGGTAAACTTGCTTGTTTATTTATTTATTTATTTTAAACTAATGCTCATTAGCTACCAAAAAATAAATGATAGTGATACATTCCACACGGACTTTTATAAATATATATATTAATAACATAGAAAAAATATATATAATAAATAAAAATAACAAAATATATAAAAATAGTATGTATTTGTGCTGTAAATATGTATTAATATTTGTTTGTGACTTGGAATAGATAAATAACTTGAGCTGAATTTGTAAATGTATTGAGCACATGTACTTGCAGATGTAGTTTGAAATATATTTGAGAATGTTTTTGGTTGAACTATAATATTTGATTCTGATTCTGAGAGGAATAGATGAATCGTCTTCTGCTGAAAAACTGTGCGTGTTGTTGGCGTGAGATTCCATGTTGTTTATATCATATGCTGTGATATGCATGCACTATCTTTTATATGGTACTTTGTATCAACGCAGTGACGTCACGGTAACTGTGGAGGCGGGCACTTAGCGATGGCGGCTTTCGGGTCGATAACTTATACGACAAGCACATCAAACAAAAGCGCTGTGTGTGCAATGGTTTATTTATGATATAAAATTTGAGCCACAATCGCTTCAATACACTCTACTGACGCTACTGACAACTGATTTAGTCGGCGTTTCATTTCCCCTTTAAGGCTTCGGCCTATAACCACTGGGACTCGAGTTCCGGTCAACGGAGATGTGCACCCCTCCAACGGTCAGACCAGCCTATGCCCTTGAAATGTGGAAGTTTTTTCTATTCATGTAAAATTCGAGAGTGCTGTACTGTATTTTTTTCCTGTAAAAACATTGTGCGATGGATCATCACTTCCTGTTTTGATTTTTGTTTTGGTTTGTTTTTTTTTCTGCAGGGTGGGTTGAGTTATGAGTCGTGAAGAGTGAACCTGAGCACCAGCAGCTGTACAGATAAAGGTCAGATTCGGGTGATAAATTAAATGATTTTTATCGTTCAGCAGGTAAACTTGCTTGTTTATTTATTTATTTATTTTAAACTAATGCTCATTAGCTACCAAAAAATAAATGATAGCGATACATTCCACACGGATGTTCCTGGTCACAGCGCTATGACTTCAGTAGTTCAGTTCCTTTCAATTTAATATTTATTTACAGTATTTGTCTGACACTCTGATCCAGAGCGACTAACACTTAGCATTTATATACAACTTGAGTAATTGAGGGTTAAGTGCCTTGCTCAAGAGCCCAACAGTGGTGACAGGGGGGATTGAACCGCTGACCTTCATTCATAACCCGCCACATTAACCAGTAAGTCACCACAAGAATTCTTTTTTGCCCGTAGTTTTAGATTTAATTTGTTCTAAATATACTTACCCTGTGGTGGGACAGTGGTGCAGTGGTTTTCACATCCACCTCACAGCAAGAAGGTTCTGGGTTTGATTCCCTTGTGCTTGTGTGGGTTTCCTCTGGGTGCTGTGGTTTCCTTTCATAGTCCAAATACATGCACAGTGGATAATTGTCTGCTCCAAATCTTCCCAATGTGGGAGTGTGAATGGTTGTGCATGTGTTGGCCCTTTGATGGCCTGGTGAGCTGTTCAGGGTATTCCCCACCCTCATCCACAATTGGCAGAGATGAGCCTCAGCCTCCTTGCGGCCCTAATTAGGACTAAGTGACTTAGAAAATGACCAACGAATGAAGGTGTAGCGTGTGGTGTCTTTTAGGTGTAAACCATGAGACGGTGTAAAATCTCTGCTGTGCTGAACATCTCTCGTAAATTAAAAACAGAACTTTTACCTCTGACACTGGAAACTCCTTCCAGAAATGAAAACTCACCTGTAACTGCTGTACATGTGTCCATGGATGTGACTATAGAAACGATATTGGAATGAGAAAAATGTGTCAGTATGAAGATATGACTGATGTCCCAGCTGTGCCGTTATAGCGGATTAATCAACATGTCCTGATCCGCGTGTTCGCAGGAATAAAGACATCGCATCCAAATGAACTGATTCTGCGACTTTTACAACAAAACGTCTATGATATATTTTATTGAATATACTCCTGCCAGAAGAATTTTACGATGAGATTTATGCTCTCAATTGTTTCCTGAGAGTAAATGTCATGCCTTCCTTCCTTCAGATGCAGACGACACCCCGAGAATAAGCTGGAACCACCGAGATTAAACACATGCACTTCCACCGTCACTCACAACTACATGGAACTTTCTTCCCAACGCAAAGTAACGCTGCTGATAAACTCAAGTTATCAGTTAGCACTTGCATGTGTCGCTCTTTCCTTCTCTCTCTGTATATGTGTATGTGTGTGTGTGTGTGTGTGTGTGTGTGTTTGTGTGTACTTGTGTGTGTGTGTTTATGTGTGTGTATGTATGTGCATGAGTGTGTGTGTGTGTGTGTGTGTGTGTGTGTGTGCGCGCTTGTGTGTGTGTGTGTGTGTGTGTGTGTGTGTGTGCACATGTGTGTGTGTGTGTGTGTGTGTGTGTGTGTGTGTGTGTGTGTGTGTGTGTGAGTGTGTGTGTGTGTGTGTGTGTGTGTGTGTGTGTGCGTGCGCACACTTGTGTGTTTCTGTGTGTGCGCGCGCGCTTGTGTGTGTGTGTGTGTGTGTGTGTGTGTGTGTGTGTGTACACGTGTGTGTGTGTGCGCTTGTGTGTGTTTCTCTGTGTCTGTGTGTATGTGTGTGATGACTACTGACAGTGTGAAACCCCTCCATAGTCCCCTGTGGATTATATTCATTTTCTGTTGACATCCGTCTCATCTTCCATTCAATTTCCGCTGAGAGATGTTGAACTTTCACTCTTCAACATGTTCATAAGTCACGACAATCATAAACATATGAATTAAAAACAAAAGGAAAAATCAGGGGGAAATGGATTCCATCTCAAAGTAAAAACACTGGGAACTGGTTAGCAGGAACTGATTCTGATTTTGCCTGGATGGTTGAATTGATGGTTGAATTGATGGTTGGATGGATGGATGGATGGATGGAAGGACAATTGTTTAATTCGATGGGTCAATTGATGGAGGGATTCACACAATGGTGAAATGGAGGAATGGACAGATTGATGGTTGATTATACCGATGGATAAATGGATGGTTGGTTTTAGCAGCCACATTTTTTATTTTTTTTAATTTCGTGTACTCTTTGCTCATTTCTGTGCTCAGTCCCGGGCAGCTGCACATGTGGCACATCAGCTTGGATACAGAGGAAACAGGTCAACAGAGGATGACATCAATATGGACCTACACACAGCCCTCCACACTTGGACAGCAGTAACTCTAATGTGAGGATGCTATTTGTAGACTCCAGCTCTGCTTTTTCAGTCCAGCCACATAAACTGGTACTGGATTTGTGCAATCTGGGCCTATAGAGCTCACTGTGCATGTAGATGCTGGACTTCTTCAGCAAAATTCCTCAGAGCATTAGGATAGGAGAAAACATTTCCTCCAGTCTCATCCTGAAATCCAGAACACCACAGGGGTGTGTTCTTAGCCCCCCTTTCTTCAACCTCTTCACAGACGATTATTGCCTCACTCACAACAGCAACGCCATAGCCAAATTCACCAGTGACATCACCATCATAGGTCTGCTAACAGATACCAAAAGTCAGCCTACATTAAGGATGTCCGGTATCTGGGATGATGGTGCGGCAACAATAACCTTGAACTCAACACATCCGAGACCAAGGAGATGATAGTGGACGTCAGTAGATTGAAACAAACTGAACACTCTAATCTCTATATTGACAGGGAGGATGTAGCGAGGGTGGCGGGCTTCAAGTTTCTTGGGGTCCAAATCTCTTCTGACTTTACCTGGGCCACAAATATCTCCCACCATGGGAGGAAAGCACAACAAAGGATGTCCTTCCTCAGGAAGCTCCGACAAGACTGTATACCCTGACTCCTAATGACGACTTTTACTGCTCCACCATTGAGAGCCTCTTGACCTCCTGCCGTACAGTGTGGCTCAAGAGGCTCTCAATGGCAGAGAAATAAAAGTTTTTCACGGTGGGTGGGGTAGATTAGTGTAGCTCCAATTACCCGCTCTGCTGTACTCAGTTTGTTTAACCCCCCCCCCCCCCAGTGACATTTACACTGACAAACTTCAGAGGAGAGGCATTGAAATTATCAGGGACCCCACACATTGGACACCCCCATTTCTCCCCTCTCCCCTTCAGAAAAAGGTCCAGAACACTAAAATTAAAAACTAACAGCCTCAAGAACAGCTTTTATCCACAAGCCGTTAAACATGGATGGATGGATGGATGGATGGATGGATGGATGGATGGATGATTAAAGAGTTGCATGAATGAATAACTGACTGGGTGAAAGGGTGAATGTATGGTGACATGAATGGATAGATGGTTGAGTGGATGGATGGTTAGATGGATGGATGGGTGAATGAATGGTTAGCTAGGTGGAAGGATGAATGGATGGATGGTTTATGTAATAGATGTATGAATGGATAGCTGCCTGGGTGTGTGGATGGATGGATGGTTAAATGGATGTATGAATGGATAGATGAATAGTTAAATGGCTGGATGGCTGGATGGATGGATGGATGGATGGAAGTTAGATGGATGGTGTATGGATGGATGGATGGATGGATGGATGGATGGATGGGTCAATTGATGGATGGCTGGATGGATGGATGGGTGGGTGGGTGGATGCATGGATGGATGGGTGGATTGATGGATGGCTGGAAGGATGGATGGATGGATGGCTAGATATGGATAGTAGATGGGTAGATGATTAGATGAATAGTTCAATGGATGGTTAGATGGGTGGGTGATGATTAGATGGATGTGTGGATGGATGGATGGATGGTTGACGAAAAATATGCATGGATGGATAACTGGCTGGGTGAGGGAATGGATGGTTGGATGGATGGATGGATGGATGGATGGATGGTTGATTAAATGGATAGATGGATGGGTGGATGTTTGATTAAATGGATGGATGGTTAGATGGATAGTAGATGGGCAAATGATTAAATGGATGGTACAATGGATGGTTAGATTGGTGGGTGATGATTAGATTGATGGTTGATGTAAGAGATGCATGAATAAGTAGCTGGCTGGGTGAGTAGATGGATGGATGGATGGGTGGATGGCTGTTCAGATGAATAAATGCATGGATTGATGTAGTTGAATATGTAATACACAGACTGGAAGAGGGTAAGTTGAATAAACAGGAAAAAAATAAATAAGATGACTCAGCATAACTACATCAATGTAAAGAAAGATAAAAATAGAGAGAAAAAAAAGAAAATTTACAGAAATATAAATGAAAAAGAAGACAAATAAAAGACTTAAAAGTATAAAAAAACATAGATAGATAGATAGATAGATAGATAGATAGATAGATAGACAGACAGACAGACAGACAGATAGATAGATAGGTAGATAGATAAAAAGTAGTAATATTGGAATAATTGGAAAAGCATAACTTAAATAAAGTGAAGGAAAGAAATCACACAAAAGGAGAAATATGATTTATGGAGAAATTTTACTAAATATAAAAAAAAAACAAAGAAAGTGAAAGAAAGGAAGTAGGGGAGAAAGAAAGAGGGCATGTGGGATGACAAGAGAGGTCACATTCCATGCTGGTTCCCACACCGTCCTTCAAAAACACAAATCTCGATCCATCTGTTTAAGACATTATTCCAGTCGGTCGGCAGAAACACGCAGATCAATCACACTGCATTGGAATTTCATCAGGTTTTCTAGGCAGTACAGAAACTCATCCATCCATCATTCCGAGTTTTACACATGTGTGTTTAAATGAGTCTGGAAATGCATCGATTATTATCCATGAGGGACGAGAGTCAATGAATCCATAAAAGCACTGAGGACTCATCTTTCTGTACTTAAATCTCGTCACTAATGAGAGAAAAAAATGTTTGTTTCATACCCGCTACATATCATTATTCCCATTGATACCAAAATTCCCAAAATATCACTATTCCCATTGATACCAATATTTCCAGAATACCATTATTCCTATTAATACCACTCTTTGCAAAGACATCATTATTCCCATTAATATCACTATTCCCGATAATATAATTACAGTATTTCCAATGATGATTCCAAGAAACCATTTTCTCAATAGTAATACATCATCTTTTTTCCTGATATGATATTTTACTCAATGAGGGGTTTGATGCATAAATACCTTCCTGGAGATCATTCCCATTTTATTCCCAGTGATCATTCCCACATACTACCAGCAGCCATGGCCTCATGGTTAGAGAAGCAGGTTTGGGCCGAAAGGTAGTTGGATTCCCAAACCAGTAGGGAAAGTGTGACAGACGGGGAACCTCCCCTTTCTCTGCCTTTGTGGCTGAAGTGCCCTTGAGCAAGGCGCCGAACTCCCAATGGCGCCCCGTGAGCTGCAGTGCAGTGTATGTTCCCGCCGTACACACTTGGCTGGGTTAAAAGTAGAGCCAAATTTCCTTTGTGGGATTAATACACTATGTCAGAAAAGAAAGAAGAAAAAAGAAAAAAAAAAAAAGAACTTCAGTGGTGGCTTTGACATATCATTATTCCCAGTGATGATCCCAACGCATCGCTACCCCTGGTGATGATTACAACATCTCATCATTCCCATATTAGGATGATTCCAGCACGTACTTCCACCTGGGAAATATTTTAATATATTATTGTTCTGGAGGCTGATCCAGGCGCATTATTAGATGCTATATTGATTCTGACATAGTAGTATTACTGATGATGATTCTGACATCGGAACCGTCTCAAATCTGTTGTTTTGGACTGAAAGAAGAAAATAAGAAAGAAAAAATGGAAACATACATACACACACACACACACACACACACACACATATATATATATATATATATATATATATATATATATATATATATATATATATGTGTGTATAAAAGAGTAGCATTTATTTGTTTGTCTCCACCCATCCTCAGGCCCTGTTTT
Source organism: Plotosus lineatus (assembly GCA_024760905.1). NCBI lineage: Eukaryota > Metazoa > Chordata > Actinopteri > Siluriformes > Plotosidae > Plotosus > Plotosus lineatus. The sequence goes on from CM045748.1 coordinate 31,912,692, forward strand.
TTTTCCTTCAATTTTGGAAATTCAATTTTGAAAAATTTAACGTAATAAAATTCTGAGATAGATGAGTTTATCATTCTTAATCACGGACGGATTCTGGAGCGAGGAATCGCAGTCTCACGCCCTGCATGTCAGGCTAATTGTGAAATTTTTTGCCCGTGTTGAAGAATGTGTTTTCACGCTGAGAGAAATTATGCTGATTTTGTTGTGGCTTTGTTTTTCTTGCTCCGGGTCTGCTTCCTGCGTCTCGTATGAAGCATGGCGTGTCGGCGTGTTTACTAATGACGGATAGGGAACGGCTCTCGGCTCTTTGGAGAGCAGGAAGAGGAATCAGGTGCACAAAACTCTGGCATGGTTAAACCCAAGGGCCACCGGGAGAGGAAACGAAGAGAAGACCGGGCTACAAATTAATACGTTCACATGGGAGACAGAGAGACCCAAGTCATTTTTCCTGCCTGCTGTCGCATCGCGAGGCACAAATCCCCAGCGTCCTCTTCACGGGAACGCTGCTGTGGAGCAGAATCACTCACTGCCCTACACCACACCAGCAACAAAACACAGTTTATCTTTTAAAACTCTTTCCATGCATATAAAAAAGTACAGCTAATAAAATGTGTTGAAGAACGCATGCTTTAACGGTAGCGTTTTCAAAACGTAATTCCTCTGAAACTCAGGAACGATGTTAATATGGATTCCCGATTCCCCATCGGCACTTCTTTGGTTCAGAGATCGATTTCCTGTTTCGACGTCAGTGTTTATTACATCAAAAACTCAATTTAACTTTTGTAGAATTATTCACAGATTGACGGGTTTTCAGTGTTTTCTTTCATCTCCTGTCATGCTCTCAACTCATTTCTTTCTCTTTCTCTATTTTTTTGTGTGTGAGCTCTACATCGGGGCTGACGCCCTGCATACCATTCTCCACCAATGTGCTTGAGATTCATTCATTCATTTCCTGAACCTATTAATCCTAATGAGGGTCACGGTGTGTTTGTGGCCATCCCAGTCGACTCTGGGCAAGGGCCAAGTACAAACTGGACAGCTTGCCAGGCCATCAAGGGCAGAAATACGCTGATGGCTCTGCAGCTACTCTTGTTGAAAGTCTGTAATGGTTTTTTACATGAACTTCTCACCATAGACAGTGAGAGACATGGCAGGCCTTTGATAACCCAGTTCGCTGCACTGGGGGGGACAGTGACAGTCTGTTGAGAGTGGTGCTTGAACCCCAAACCTTAGGATGAGTGATCCAGCATATTTACCACCAGGACACCTTTGCATTTGAGATGCAAAACTCAAATAGCAACATAAATGTCCTGAAAGTGCCGAACGTTTACATAATTTATCTTTGATCCCGAGTAACTGCCTGATCAGGCCCACCAAAGGGTTAATACAAAATAAAGAATGGGAGATGTTAGCACGTTCTGGGATCAATTCCCAACTCGGGTGTATCTGTGTGAAGTTTGTATGTTCTCCCCATGCTTGCATGGGTTTCCTCCAGGTGGTCCGGTTTCCTCCCACAGTCCAAAAACATGCACAGTGGGTTAATCGACTGTTCCAAATCACCCCTAGGTGTGAGTGGTTGTATGAGTGTTGGACCTGTTATGGCCTGGCAAGCTGTCCACGGTGTACCCACAGTATAAGTTAGCTGTGAATGATGCTGGCATATGTCTCAAAAGTTATGAGTAAATTTATATCAGTTAAAAGTAGGACACAAAATAATGGTAAAATTTTCGACATGTGCTGGATACGGGTCATATGATCCGCATACGCGGGCATTAAGTTGTAGGTACGTTACACGATCATTCACACTCGTTATCTGTACGTTACTCATAAGTTGAATATAATATAATGTCTGGTTTATTTTGAACTTATGTATAACTCATCATCATCATCATCATCATCATCATGTTTCGCTGTCTGGGGTCAGGTAGCGGGGGCAGCAACCTAAGCAAAGAGGTCCAGACGACCCAAATCTCGTGACAATAGGTGAGGGTTGGAACGTAGATCGACTGGTAAATTGGGAGCTTTGCCTTAAAGTTCAGCTCCTTCTTCACCACGACGGACTGGTACAGGGTCCGTTTAACAGCAGAGGCTGCAGCGATTGGTCTGTCGATCTCCCGCTCCATCCTTCCCTCATTCGTGAACAAGACCCCAAGATACTTAAACTCCTTCATTTGGGGCAGGACCTTATTGCTGACCTGGAGGGTGCATTCCACCCTTGTCCAACTGAGAGCCATGGCCTTGGACTTGGAGTTACTGATCTTCATCCCGGCTGCTTCACATTTCACTGTGAACTGCTCCAATGAGAGCTGCAGGTCCTGACTTGATGAAACCAAAAGGACAACATTGTCTGCAAAAAGTAGAGACGAGATCCGATGGCCACCAAACCAGAACCCCTCAACGCTTCGGCTGCACCTAGAAATTCTGTCCATAAAAATTATGAACAGAATCCGTGACAAAGGACAGCCTTGGCGGACTCCAACTCCTACCGGAAATGAATTTGACCTGTTGTTACCAATATGGACCAAACTCTGGCTCCAGTGATACAGCAATCAAATCTCCCATAGCAACGGGTCCGGAATGCCATATTGCTGGAGCACGCACCACAAGATTGTCCGAGAGACACGGTCGAAAGCCTTCTCCAAATCCACAAAACACATGTGGACAGATTGGGCAAACTCCCATGCTCCTTCCAAAATCCTGTGGAGTATATAGAGTTGGTCAAGAGTGCTACGGCCAGGATGCAAACCACATTGTTCCTCCTGAATCCGAGATTCGATTATCGGTCGTATCCTCCTCTCCAGTACTCCCGTGTAGACTTTCCCGGGTCGGCTGAGGAATGTGATTTCCCGATAATTGGAGCACGCCCTCCAGTCCCCCTTCTTAAAAATCGTGACCACCACCCCGGTTTGCCAATCCAGAGGTACAGCCCCCGATGACCACACAATGTTGCAGAGACATGTCAACTAAGACAGTACTACAGCATCCAGAGCCCTGAGATATTCAGGGCGGATCTCATCCAACCCCGGAGCTTGACCATTGAAGACTTTTTGACAACCTCAGAGACCTCCACTCTAGTGATGGGCAGACCCCCACCAAAACCCCCAGGGTCTTCCTCCTCCACGGAGGGCTTTGGATCCTCAAAGTATTCCCTCCACCTATCGATGACATCCCCGGTCGAGGTAAGCAGCTCCCCACCCCCACGGTAAACAGGCCTGCCAGTACCTGTTTGCTGCCTCGGGAGTCCCACAGGCTAATAAAACCTGATAGGCCTCCTTCTTCAGCTGGACGGCTCCCTTCACCACAGGTGTCCACCACCAGGTTTGGGGGTTAACGCCACGACAAGCACCGATGGCCTTCCAGCCACAGCTATGGGCTGCCGCCTCAGCAATGGAGGCACGGAACATGGCCCATTCAGATTCCATGTCCCCTGCCTCCTCCAGGACGTGGTTATAGCTCTGCCGGAGGTGGGAGTTAAAGGCCTCTCAGACAGGGGACTCCGCCAAACGTTCCCAACAGACCCTGATTACACGCTTGGGCCTGCCAGGTCTGGAAGGCAACCTCCCCCACCACCGAAGCCAACTCACCACCAGGTAGTGATTGGTAGACAGCTCAGCTCCGCTCTTCACCTGAGTGTCCAGAACATATGGTTGCAAGTCCGATGACATGACTACAAAGTCAATCATTGAACTGCGACCTAGGGTGTCCTGGTGCCCAGTGCACTTTTGGGTACACTTATGTTCGAATATGGTGTTCGTGATAGACAAACTGTGACGAGCACAGAAATCCAACAACGAAACACCATTCGGATTCAGACTGGAGAGGCCATATATACCGATCACACCCTTCCAGGTCACACTATCGTTGCCCACATGGGCGTTGAAGTCTCCCAAGACAACGAGTGAGTCTCCTGAGGGAGCGTTCTCCAACAACCCCCCCCCCCCCCAAGACTCCAAAAAGGGTGGGTACTCTGAACTGTCATTTGGTGCATAAGCACAAATAACAGTCAGGACCAGGTCCCCCCACCCAAAGACGGAGGGAAGCTACCCTTTCGTCAACCGGGGAGAATCCCAACATTTGGGCACCGAGACGGGGGGCAACAAGAATACCCACACCGGCTCGCCACCTCTCCCCATGAGCAACCCCAGAATAGAATAAGGTCCAGCGTCTCTCGAGATGGATGGTTCCAGAGCCCAAGCTATGCGTTAAGGTGAGCCCAACTATATCTAGTCAGTATCTCTCCACCTCACGCACCAAATCAAGCTCCTTCCCCCCCCAGAGAGGTGACATTCCATGTCCCGAGGGTCAGAGTAAGCTGCCACCCAACTCACATTGCACCAACCCCTAAAACTCCTCCCACGGGTGGTGGATCCATGGGAGGGCGGACCCATGTCTCCTTTTCGAGCTAGGCCCAGCCAGGCTCCATGGGCAGAAGCCTGACCACCAGGCACTTGCCTTCGAGCCCCTCCCCTGGGCCTGACTCCAGGAGGGAACCCCGGTGACCCGCTTCCGGGCAAGGGAGACTGCTTCCATTGTTTCCTCTGAGATGGCATAGAGGTCTTCTGAATCACACTTTGTCTGGACCTTCACCCAAGACCTGTTTGCCTTGGGTGACTCTACCAGGGGCATTATGCCCCTGACAACATAGCTCCTAGGATCATTAGGTCACGCAAACCCCTCCACCACAATAAGGTGGCGATTCAGGGAGGGGCCTATAAAAGACTGTTTCTTGTTAATTCAAATCTGAACCGAACTAGACTTCGCAGGATTGCCATCACCATCATGCTGAAGAAATCGAAGAGGTCGTGCTGATGTTGGAGGACACTGGTAGGTTTTCTCGTCTCAGCCTTGCCGGATCCTCCATCTCTCGTATGACGCGGACATCTGCTCCACATGGAGTCTTGAGGAGTACCGACCAGTTTCTCATTTAAATCCCGTTTTATAAACGCCGCCAATACGCCAAGAATACACCAGCAAAAAATTAAACAGAATACGGCAGTAAAAGTCCTGTAGTCCTATAGTCGTCTGTAACACGTCAGACACGCCTACGTATGCACTATAGGCTGTAAATGTTCAAAACTGGAATAACATTCAAAGTTCAGCATCTACCAGTGGGTTATAGAGATTTATCATATGTTGGCATAATGTGTTTGGGACATCTGTAGATGAATAGTGTTAATAGTAAAAGTGGCTTAGAGACTGAAAGGTCGCTGGTTTGATTCCTGAACCAGCAGGAGAAATGTGTGGAGATGGGGGAGCAAGCCACACCTTCCCTTCCTCCACCTTCATGCTTGAGGTGCCCTTGCGCAAAGCATCTAATCCCAAAGTACTCTCCTGGTGCCACAGTGTGTGTGGCATCCCACTGCTCCAAGTGTAAATGTGCTCATTTTGGATAGTTACATGCAGAGGCAACAATTTGCCTTGCGGGATTAATACAGACAAGACAAGACGAATAAATTCTGCAAATTGTTAATATGTGACACGGCCTTTGTTGCATAAGCCATTGTGGATTTACCATCATGCTCATGTCTGACATCATCCTCAGAGTCACTAAACGAGACATCTCCACAAGAGCCATCAACCCGGCCAATCTGTCAATTCCTTTGTGAACATCTGCAGTTAAGCATCCTGCTGGTAATCCATTGGTTAAAATCACCTGCTCCTTAAACTCCCACTCATCTTTCCACATGTTCTATCGAACATGAATGTTAACATATTACCAAGGAAAAAAACCCTAAAACCTCTTGTTTGGAAGACTTACAAGATGGCTGGGGTTACTTTCAAGGTCACTTAAGGTCAAAATGAAATGGTCATTTGAAAGCTCATGTATGGCTTCCTCTTCATGTGACCATAGTAATGGCATATCTATGGCCAATACTTTCCAAACATTTGATTTACAAACCGTTGTGACCCTAGTTTGACCTTCATTGTTGACCTTGACATTCCAAACTCAAATCATCTCTGGGAGTTGTGTAGGGTAGTGTCCCACCAAGCCTACATGTGGTCAGAATTTTGTTCATAAACTAACAAATGAACAAATACATTCATCCACTTGTGATTGAAGTTCTGCTGCTAAAACTTTAGAGGTATTGAATTAAAAAAAAAAAAAAAAACAGAGGAAGCTCAAGAAAAATAGAGCAAGAAAAAAATAAAGAGGGAGGAGTTAAAATGAAAAATAAATAAAGAGGGAAGAGTTAAAGTGGACGTACTTAAATGGGGTTGACAGGGTCACAGTTGAATAGATGCCTGTTCTGGATTGTACCTAGGTGTGGGGTGTGAATGTGTTGTACCTGCGTTGGACTGCCGAGTGGATCAGAGTGTACCCCGCCCACTGTTGGCTGAGGTAGGCTACAGTCTCGCCTGCAACCCCAGAAGGTTAAAGTGGTTCATGAGGCAGAAGATCACAGTTGCTCTGTTTAGAGAGCGTATTTAAACCCGCCTCTCAGTCACATCCATCTCCCTGTCGAGCCCTGAGTGAAACCATCAGATCTTCTCTTCCAAATCATATAATAAACATGCTGCATGTATGAAACTCATATCCCATGTACGCAGTGACACATCAGATCTAAAGATAAATGATAGGCAGATAATATTACAAACTCCCGCTCAGTTTCTTAATAAATGCAAAAATGACACGATCGTTTCCAATCGAGAGGAGCCATTTATTTGGAGCTGTAATGAACTTATAAATCATGAGTCAGGAATATGATTTTCTCTCATCAGGGAATAAACATCCGAGATGGGAGCGTGATTAATGGTGGAGGTTTTGGGCCGGGCTTGGAAAATTGCTTTCCATCGAGCAAAGAGATTTGGTTTTTGCCACACTCCAGTTCTGTCTCTCCAGAGTACCAACCGAGTTTCACAACTTTAATACCACCTCCAGGTTTTTGTTTTTTTTTTCCAGCATCTTTTAAACGGTTTGGGTGTGATTGTAAATAAGGATAAGTCAAAGTTGTTACTTGATTTCATTTCACTCTGACTTTTATTAAAAAAAAAAAAAAAAAAAAAAAAAAGACCACAGGATTCCAGACGCTCCTGCTGAAAGAGCCATTTTATAATATACCAATATAGAACAAGCATAGCAGGTTGAGAGCTTCAGCTTCAGCACGTGGCAAGTAAATGCCTGGAAAATAAAGTGTGACGGACAGACAGACAGACAAGACCCATTCTGACAGCTCTGAAGGGGCAGGAGCCAGAAATGCCTTCCAAAAAAATATTAAAGACAAAACATATTTATGAAAAATTAGTGGTGGTCTAGTGGGGGCAGTGGTGGTTTAGTGGATAGGGTGCAGGATCGCTGATCGTAAGGTTGGGGGTTCGAGTCTCCACAAGGTTGTCACTGTCCCCCCCCAGTGCAGCTAACTGGCTTATCAAAGGCGGGCCATGTCTCTCACTGTCTATGGTGAGAGGTTGATGTAAAAGAACCATTGCTGACTTTCGTAAAGAGGAGCTGCAAAGTCGTCAGCGTGTTTCTGTCCCTTGCTAAAAGGGTTGTGACAGGAAGGGCATCCGACCTAAAAACCTATGAACCAAATGAAATGTGCGAATCAGATGATTTGCTGTGGCGACTCTCGAGAACGGGAAAAAGCCGAAAAGAAAAGATCTTTATTAAAAATTAGAAATATATTCATTTTCTAAAATGTTGCTGGTTCACACCCCAATCCCATTAACTTGCTACTGTTGGGCCCTTGAGCAAGACTCTTAATACTCAATTGCTCTGTTGAATAAAACTGATAATTGTAAGTCACTCGGCATAAGGGTGTACATGGAAATGTAAATTTGTGAGCCACTCCACCGAAAGTAGGCTCTTAGGTCATGAGATTTTTTTACACAGATAGAGGAGGCCCAAAGCTGCAAAATGCAGCAAAACGTTTGTCAATACCTTGAAAACTGAGCGAGTTATGCCATTTTTTGTGTCAGAATTCAACTGTCTGTCTTCCTTTCGGCTTTTTCCCTTTTACTCGGGAGTCGCCACAGTGAATCATCTGATTGGCACGTTTGATTTGGCAGAGGTTTTTACGTCGGATGCCCTTCCTGTCACAACCCTTTTAGCGAGGGACAGAAACACACTGACGACTTTGCAGCTCCTCTTTACAAAAGTCAGCAATGGTTCTTTTACATCAACCTCTCACCATAGACAGTGACAGACATGGCCCGCCTTTGGGGACAGTGACAACCTTGTGGAGAGTGTGTCAGAATTCAACTAAACATTTCAAAAAACATTTTAGTGAGAAATGAGCACAAAGATTGCACTTCCTCCAACATCATTAGTCCTTCGCAACCAAACATTTTTATTCACTTCAGCCATATAAACTTTTAGAAAACATGTCTAGGAAGAGTTTTATGAAGAGATGATAAGTGAAATCATCCTCATTTTAATCTGACACGCCCTTTTTTAACCCATCAGTCACCGTGGTAACCCCCAAAAATTAACAAAAAGCAACTTTTTTTTTCATTTCTGTTTATTCCAATAAGATCAGTATTTGACCTTTATATAAAGGTTCAGATGCCTTCAAATGATACTGACTGAAAAAAAAAAAAACACTGTCAGGTTCAAACAATCACACTGAAATTAAGAAAACTATATATAAAAGATAACCATATAACAAAACTCTCTGATCTCTTTATACAAGTAAGATTCATCAACTCCGCCCTCAGCATCATCATCTTCATCTATATCCTGCTCAGCAGATAAAATCACATCTTCTTCACAAACACCAGTCATCACACTTTTATTAACAGATGCCTCTTCTTCATCAACATCAAAATCTTCATCAACACAGCTGGCATCATCATCATCAGTTTGTTTACATGTAAAAGGAATTAAACATTTAAGTATTTTTCAGGTCTTGACCAATTTTCATACAAAACTAAACAACCCACGATCCAGCATGTCCAGTCCACACAAGATTACACACGAATCAAATCATCAAAAAATTCCATCATCGAATTTTGCATGCAGAGAAAAATACCAATACTCATACAATACTCATATTAAGTTTCTAAAGTACATGATACTAAGCAGATGGGATTTTCTTTCACTGAATTGCAATGGAATCATGTCTTTCTTAATGTTCCAACAGACCTGAGGTATCTCTCTCTCTCACACACACACACACACAGAGTAAACATTGGGTGCTCATTTGTGCATCTATCACACCATTTGCACTCATTTGCCCCACTCCCTTCATATACTGTCTTTTTTTTCCATTCAAATTGTACTAGTTCTTCTGGATGCTGCTCATTTAATCATTTGCACACTGTGTGTGTGTGTGTGTGTGTGTGTGTGTGTGTGTGTGTGTGTGTGTGTGTGTGAGAGAGAGCGTGAGAGAGAGAGAGAGAGAGAGAGAGAGAGATAATCTTCTTCAAAGCTGAATCCCAGCGTGGAATTTAACATCTATACTAATGCTGCCAGATAAGTACTTCGGCTCAACAATCCAGAGCAATGGAGAGTGTGGAAAAGAGGTGAAGAAGCGTGTGCAGGCAGGTTGGAATGGTTGGAGAAAAGTGTCCGGTGTGATGTGTGATAGGAAGGTATCGGCAAGAATGAAAGGAAAAGTGTACAAGACGGTGATGAGGCCAGCGATGTTGTATGGTTTAGAGACAGTGGCCCTGGGGAAAAGACAGGAGGCAGAGCTGGAGGTAGCAGAGATGAAAATGTTGAGGTTCTCTTTGGGAGTAACGAGGATGGATAGGATCAGGAATGAGTCCATCAGAGGGACAGCACATGTAAGACGTTTTGGAGACAAAGTCAGAAAGGCTAGATTGAGATGGTTTGGACATGTACAGAGGAGGGATAGTGAGTATATTGGTAATAGGATGCTGAGGCTGGAACTACCAGGCAGAAGGTCTAGAGGAAGACCAAAGAGACGATTCATGGATGTGGTGAAGGAGGACATGAAGGTCGTTGGTGTAAGAGAAGAAGATGCAAAGGATAGGGTGAGATGGAGGCAGATGATTCACTGTGGCGACCCCTGAAGGGAACAGCCAAAAGGAAAAGAAGAAGACTAATGCTGCGAGACATCACAGATGACATTTCACTCTCCGTTTCCGGAAATCATGTGTATTCACAATCTTATAAATACACTTACTTACTGTTATTGAAGAGAAAGTCAGAGATAAGTTCCATGTGCGGTATACTAGAGACAGGAAGTAAACAGGAAGTTAACGTGTGACGGGCATTGAGCATGTGCAATGTGAGCATGTGACCGAGTTCACCAATCAGGGTGCTCGTTTAAGATCTTCCTTAGCGACTCGCCTGCATTGTTTACATGCATATCGTCTTTATCACCTTTATTTTATTGACTGAAACAGCATTTTAATATTAAAACAGTATCCAAAATGGAGAGACGACTTCACAACCGTTCTTCTAGTGTATGGATTATGGTGTGTCTTGTACCGAACTCGGTGAATAATCGCAAAGAAAACCGGTAAGTTTGCTCCTGTTTTTATCTAGTTTTATGAGAGTACTCGTCAGAAAAATGGAAATAAAACACATTTTTAGTGAGTTTTAGTCGATTTCACTTCAGCAAGTGATAGTGGAATACTTGTTTTAATGGTTTATGCAAAAATCCGAATTTCAATCAAAAATGACTACTTTTACTTTTTTGGCCATTTTCTCAAAAGTAGTCCGTGCGACAAGCGCCTACATTCGGGAGAGCACCTCACATATACTGAAACACTTAATCCTATCTCAACCAGCTCTGCATGAAGGCAGGGTACACCCTGAACAGCCCATCACAACAAAATAACATTCACACACACCTAAGAACAGCCAGTTAGCCAAGTCTGCATGGAAACCAGTGTATGTGGAAAACTCACGCAAGCACAGGGACAGGGACGACATGCAAACTCTACACACAAACACCCTTGCCAGACCCGGGATTTGAACTGAAAACCTTATTTTTGCAAGGGAGATGTACTGACCCCTATGATAACATGCTACCTACAAAGAAGTTCGGAACTGCAGAACCTATATCCACATTCAATGTCTAATCGGACCCTTATGGATTCAGAACCAATTCTATTAGAATCTTAAATTAAATTGGAGTGAAAAAAATATTCATAATCAAAAGAAAAAGTTTAAAGGAAGATTTTTGAGACAGAAAAGTAGGGCTATAGGGCTAGTTTTTCTTGCAAATGGATTCATTAATCATCAGGTTTCTTCCACCCACAAATGTTCAAGAATGGAAGTTGATTGGTACGTGGTCAAGTAGCAGACCCTGGGGACAACAAAGCTACTGCCTCGTAAAGAGGGTGAATGACTCGCCACTGACCAGGGCGATCGTTAAGTCCTTCAAATGTCACTCATCATCCATAAGATGACATCAAATTTTGTAAAGTTTGGCAAGTGGCAGCGAAGGGTAATGATTGAAATCACATAGAGACAGAATAAAAGCTCTTAATCAGTGAGAGAGGAGGAAACTCAAGCAAAAGGCATCTTTAAATTCGTGTATATTTTGTAAGCTTCTACGTTTACCGTTTTACTGTGTAAAGCTGCTTTGTGACATGTCAACTGTAAAAATCTTCATACAAATAAAACTGCGCTGAATTGAAAGGTTCATCCAAAACCATAGAGGTCTAGAGCAGTGGTTCTTAACCTTGCTGGCGGTTCTGAACCCCACCAGTTTCATATGCTTATTCATCGAACCTTTCTTTATTGAAAAATAAAATGTGATTTTTTTATTTTTTTTTTTCAAATTCAAGACAAAGGTATATGTTTTTACTGGGGCACCAAAATGAACTGTGCATTAACATCACCAAAACAAACCAAACAAAGAACAAAACCAAAACAATGCATGAAGTCCCCCATCACAACTACTTACATTTTTATATGAGGTGCACATCTGTGTGTGTATTTCTGTTTATTTACATCTCATGCATTATTTTTGAATGTGTAATTGTTATTATAAGCATTTATAGCTTTGAATATGTATTTATTAATATTATAAACACGTCAACGGGGGGGGGGGGGGTATCCTGATTCACAAATCATGCAGATAGGACGCTGACTCCCATCACGTTCCGTTATATATGTGAATCCATGTTGTACATATTCATCTGACCGCTTTCTTTTTTACTCAACATAGTATGGATCAAAACATCGAGAAAGAAATCGCACGACGTACCATCACAACAGTCACAAGTCGACAACTGAGCACACCAAACTTCCTGCAGCCAGTGATGGCCAAGCAGGGCGTGTTGTCATGAATATGAGTTGGGTGTGTCTTGACCTCCGCCGAACCCCTGTGACTGACTCACCGAACCCCTATGGTTCGATCGAACCCAGGTTAAGAACCACTGGTCTAGAGTGAGATTATCTTCTCGGATAAGTCCAGTGTTCATATTTTTGCTCCATCTGGTTCAGTAATGGTCCATAAGCCACAGTGAAGGATCAGAGATGACCTAGGGGTGTTTTATCAAGGCGGGAATGAAGATTTTTTTTTTTTTTTTAACCTTTGATTACCCCATGGCACGATATCCACGATCGCCATGATTTGAAAGAATCATGAGGAGCATGAAAGGTCGTAAGGTCAATTAAATTATTATCTTTTGCCTGGATCTTTAGATATATAGTGCAGTTGTGTATTTTTGTTTGTTTTATGTATTTAAGTATTTATCTATTTTTTTAATGTTGTACTGGGAGCTTATATAACTTGGGTATGGTTTGTATGGATTTATGCATAGAAAATGTCACGTATGATGTGTGTGTGTGTTCTGTAGCTATGATTCTCAATCTGGCTGATGTTTGTGACTGCACAGCGTGTCACTCCACAGGCTCCGGCAGTTAGTGATGTCAATCCTGACTCTGTGTTGCTCTCTCCATGTAAATACACACCTCCAGTCCCAGCAGATCGAGCCACGGCCAACCTGTGAACTCCGCAGTAAAGGTGGTAAAAAAAATAAAAATAAATAAATATAAACAGCAAACTCCCACAGGAGAACTTTCAAAGTGTCCATTTTGGAAAGTAAGAGCTGTGAGGAAGAGTGCAGCATCATCCTGTCTCAGGGGCTTCGGCGACCATGAAATTGGTGCCACCAGCAAGACGAGGGAGAGGGAGACCCCAATATGAGAACTTCACTCCAGAGAAAATGAAGAGAGAAAAATGATACTCCATACATTTTCAGCTGCCTGTGGCATTTGATTCCCTGTTGATAACATGATATGAGAAGATCGCGGTGGTGAAATTGCTTTGAGTGTGGAGAACTAGTAAAGGTTATGTGCCTTTATTTATTTTATTATTATTATTTTTTTTTAGTACATCAAGAATTAAACAAGTGGGAAATTCATACAGTGTAACATGGTGGAGCAGTGGTTAGCTCATGTGCCTCAAAGCAAGAAGGTCCTGGGTTTGATTTCCAGGCTTGGGGCATTTCTGAGTGGCGTTTGCATGTCTTCCCCATGTTTGTCTGGGTTTCCTCATGGTACTCTGGTTTTCTCCACACTTGAAAAACATGCACAGTAGGCTAATTGGTGGTTCCCAATCATCCCTAGGTGTGAGGGTGAGAGTGAATGGTTATATGTGTTGGCCCTGTGATGGCCTGATGAACCATTCAAGGTGTACCTCGCCTTTGCCCAAAGTCAGCTGAGTTGGGTGCCAGCCTTCCTGCGACCCTGATTAGAATTATGTGGCTTGGAGAATGAATGAAAAAATTAAAATCTAGCCATAGAGGTTCTATTAAGTAGACTGGGCCGGTCTCATGGGCAGCATGGTGGTGTATCGGTTAGAACATCCACATTACAACAAGAAGGTTCTATGTTCAAGTCCCATGTTTGGTTAGGATGCCCTTCCTGACACAACCCTTTAGCAATGGACAGAAACTCGCTGATGGCTTTGCAGCTCCTCTTTATACGAAAGTCAGCAATGGTTCTTTTACATGAACCTCTCACCATAGACAGTGAGAGACATGGCCTGCCTTTGATAACCCAGTTAGTGCGCTGGGGGGGCAGTGACAACCTTGTGGAGAGTGGGACTTGAACCCCCAACTTTAGGATCAGCGATCCAGCACCTTTACCACCAGGCCACCACTGCCATCTGCCAAATGTTAATACATCTGCTTAAATGAATTCTTTATCTCTTCCAGAATAAAATACCTGTTTGTGTTGGAAGTGGGCGTTGCAGCTTCACGACGCTGCTGAAATGAGGCGGAGATTGTTTACAGTTCCTGTTTTACCTAAAAGAATACAAAAGACTTTTGTGAACAGAACACATATTTGTAGACAGTGTTTATCTGAGTGCTGTTGTTTTTTCCTCTTTTTCTCTGCAGCCTTCAGTATAATGCATTTCTCACTCTTGCTTTGTATTTTAAATGCACTCAGGGACAGGATCATCAGGGACAGCTTCGTCCGGTGTGAGGCCAAAGAGCCACAGAGATGGTGGCTAGACACCTTGGTGTTGATGATATCTCCGCCTGTCTGTTCAGCTGGGCTCTACATGTAATCTCTCTCTCTCTCTCTCTCTCTCTCTCTCACACACACACACACACACACACACACACACACACACACACACACACACACACACACACACACACACACAAGGATGATGGATACTGGACTTTATATCAATTCTAAACCTGCAATCATCTTTATCAAGCACTGTATATTAAACATGTGTGTTTTATTACGGGTTTAATGTTCTGACTGCAGATTAAACACATTAAAATACTATAAGCACTGGAAAGTCAACGAGATGTTTTTATTATTTAAAATTTCATTTTCCATTCATTCATTTTCTGAACTGCTTAATCTTAATTAGGGTCACAGGGAGGCTGGTGCCTATCTCGGTTAACTCCCGGCGACGGCAGAGTGCACCCTGGATGGCTCGCCGGGCCATCACAGGGCAGAAACATGCTGACAACTTTGCAGCTCCTCTTGTCAAAAGTCAGAAATGGTTCTTTTACATGAACTTCACGCCAACGACAGTGAGAGACACGGTGGGCCTGTGATAACCCAGTTAGTGCACTGGGGGGGCGGGCGGTAGTGAGTGAGAGGGTGAGTGAGTGAGGAGAATGTTTCTTCAGTCTCTTTTTAGTACAACCAGATGAAGGGTATCAAACCTGCTGCACCATGAGCTTCTCGCTCTGTTGGTTCTGGTCCATCAGTGGACACCTTTTTATTTGACAGTACAAACATGTTAAGTTTATTACCAGCAAACAATAATGCAGTTT
>CM045748.1:31932859-31937859 GCA_024760905.1 Plotosus lineatus
GAGGAATGGAGGAGAAGTGTGCTGGTGCCCATTATTAAGAGCAAGGGAGACGTGCAGAGTTTTGGCAACTACAGAGGGATAAAGTTGATGAGCCATACAATGAAGTTTTGGGAAAGAATAGTGGAAGCTCGACTAAGGGCAGAGGTCAGCATTTGTGAACAACAGTTTGGTTTCATGCCAAGAAAGAGCACCACATATGCAGTGTTTGCCTTGAGGATGTTACAGAGAAGGTCAGACAGAGCTGCATTGTGCCTTTGTGGATCTGGAGAAAGCATATGACAGGGTGCCGAGAGAAGAACTGTGGTATTGCATGAGGAAGTCTGGAGTGGCAGAGAAGTATGTTAGAGTGGTGCAGGACATGTATCAGAGATGTAAGACAGTGGTGAGGTGTGCTGTTGGTGTGACAGAAGAGGTTGAGGTGGAGGTGGGACTGCAACAAGGGTCAGCTCTCAGCCCCTTCTTGTTTGCTATGGTGATGGACAGGCTGACAGACGAGGTTCGACAAGATTCCCCATGGACTATGATGTTTGCAGATGACATCGTGATCTGTAGTGAGAGCAGAAAACAAGTGGACTAAAATCTAGAGAGGTGGAGGTATGCCCTGGAAAGGAGGGGAATGAAGATTAGCCTCAGTAAGACAGAATACATGTGCATGAATGACCAAGACCCAAGAGGAACGGTGAGGTTACAGGGAGCAGAGATAAGGAAGGTGCAGGCTTTTAAATACTTAGGCTCAACAATCCAGAGCAATGGAGAGTGTGGAAACGAGGTGAAGAAGCGTGTGCAGGCAGGTTGGAATGGTTGGAGAAAAGTGTGATGTGTGATAGGAAGGTATCGGCAAAAATGAAAGGAAAAGTGTACAAGACGGTGTTGAGGCCAACAATGTTGTATGGTTTAGAAACAGTGGCCCTGGGGAAAAGACCGGAGGCAGAGCTGGAGGTAGCAGAGATGAAAATATTGAGGTTCTCTTTGGGAGTAACGAGGATGGATAGGATTAGGAATGAGCACATCAGAGGGACAGCACATGTAGGATGTTTTGGAGACAAAGTTAGAGAGGCTAGATTGAGATGGTTTGGACATATACAGAGGAGGGATAGTGAGTATATTGATAATGGGATGCTGAGGTTGGATGCTGAGGTTCAGAAGGCCCAGAGGAAGACCAAAGAGACGATTCATGGATGTGGTGAAGGAGGACATGAAGGTCGTTGGTGTAAGAGAAGAAGATGCAAAGGATAGGGTGAGATGGAGGCAGATGATTCACTGTGGCGACCCCTGAAGGGAAAAGCCGAAAGGCAAAGAAGAAGAAGAAGAGGATGTTGAGGTTGGAACTACCAGGCAGAAGGCCTAGAGGAAGACCAAAGAGACGATTCATGGATGTGGTGAAGGAGGACATGAAGGTCGTTGGAGTAAGAGTAGAAGATGCAGAGGATAGGGTGAGATGGACGCAGATGATTCGATCCCACGACCTGTCATACTCACCAAAATTCTCTCAAACTGTGAAGATCACAAACAGCATGCCCCACTGTAAACCCAGGAAAAATTTTACAATTACTGCAAGACGGCTGGAGTTCATCTTAGCCAATTCTGGGTGAACATGGAGCACGCCCTCAAAAAATTACCAGTCCATCACAGGGCTAACACACATACACAACCACATACATACACATTTACAATTAGGTGCAATTTGAAACAGCTAATTAGCCCCATGTACATGTCTGTGGACTGTCGAGGGAAACCAGAGGAAGCCCCTCTTTAAAGCTCCACACAGAAACAGTCCTGTCCACTGTCCAACCCAGGACCCTTCTACTGTGAGGTACTGACCACAATGCCGCCATGCCCGTTTTCTTAGACGTGAATGAGACGCAAGGCAGATGAGTCCATCACTAACATTCTGTGCTGCTCCCCAACTTGCTGTTATGTGAACCTGTCTTCAGACAGGAGTTACGGTCATGTGATTTGGAGGAAAGACTTTGAAGACTGAAAGAAGTGAGCTGGGGTTTTCAATTCGAATGGATTCTAACTGTTTTTATTTTTTATATATTTGTAAATGACCTGAAGGTTATCTTGGCTTCTCAGTTTATTAAAGACAAAACTAGTGAAATAGCTTCAGCTCCGCAGGTCTCTGAAATCATCCAGGACTACGCTTAACATGCACGGTCGCAATCCGAAAGAAAAATAAAAGAGCCCCAAGGCTAAGTTCAAGGAGGTGGAAGACTTGAATCCACCTCACGGTCATGGTTTCACAACGTGACTTTTTTACAAATCACGAACGTGTCCTAGATGTGACATCATCTCTTATCTGACAGCGTAGCAGTGCTGGCAATAAACATCAAACTCCAGTCATCTGACCCTGATTGTGCTCATCTGCATGACATAGTCATGTACAATGAGCTACTGCCGGCAGAAGTGCACAGAAAGAATAACAACAATAAACAAATAAATCAACAAACAAACAAACAAATAAATAAATAAAACAGTGGATGAAATGACTCTTTGTAGGTGCAACAAGCTAACGCTCTCTACTTCTGTCATATACTATGCATCCTGGCTCCGCCCTCCAGTGATCCCTTTGGTTTTACTGGGCAGAAAAAACAAAAAACAAAACAATGCACCTATAGTGTATCTCAGAGGCTCCACAGACCACATCGAAGTCTGCCAGGAGATCACATGTGCTGGCATTTCAGCAACTCATTAAAATATTACACAGACGCGGCCAAGATGCTGCATGAGTGCACAGCAGAGGCTCCTTCTCTAAAACTTCAGGGGAAGCTCTCATACTCAGTCACTCACTCACTCCCTCCCTCACTCACTCACTCACTCACCCACTCACTCACTCACTCCCTCACTCACTCACCCACTCACCCACCAACTCACTCACTCACTCACCAACTCACTCACTCACTCACTCAGCCACCAACTCACTGTCTTGCTCAATCACTCACTCACTCACTCACTTACTCACTGACTTAGTCACTCCCTCCCTCCCTCCCTCACTCACTCACTCACTCACTCACTCACTTACTCAGTCACTCCCTCCCTCCCTCACTCACTCCCTCCCTCACTCACTCACTCACTCACTCACTCAGCCACCATCTCACTCTCTCACTCACCCACTCACTCACCCACTCACTCACCCACTCACTTACTCACTCATTTACTCAGTCACTCACTCACTTACTCAGTCCCTCCCTCCCTCCCTCCCTCCCTCACTTACTCAATCACTCCCTCCCTCACTCCCTCTCTCCCTCACTCAATCACTCACTCACTCAGCCACCATCTCACTCTCTCACTCACCCACTCACTCACCCACTCACTCACTTACTCACTCACTCACTTACTCAGTGACTCCCTTCCTCCCTCACTCCTTCCCTCCCTCCCTCCCTCCCTCCCTCACTCACTTCCTCACTCACTCACTCACTCACTCCCTCACTCACTCACCCACTCACCCATCCACTCACTCACTCAGCCACCAACTCACTGTCTTGCTCAATCACACCCTCACTCACTCACTCACTCACTCACTCTCTTACTCACTGACTTAGTCACTCACTCACTCACTCACTCACTCACTCACTTACTCAGTCACTCACTCACTTACTCAGTCACTCCCTCCCTCACTCACTCACTCACTCATTCACTCACTCACTCAGCCACCATCTCACTCTCTCACTCACCCACTCACTCACTCACTTACTCACTCATTTACTCAGTCACTCACTCACTTACTCAGTCACTCCCTCCTCCCTCACTCACTCCCTCCCTCCCTCCCTCACTTACTCAGTCACTCCCTCCCTCACTCACTCACTCACTCATTCACTCACTCACTCAGCCACCCACTCACTCACTCAGCCACCATCTCACTCTCTCACTCACCCACTCACTCACCCACTCACTCACTCACTTACTCACTCATTTACTCAGTCACTCACTCACTTACTCAGTCACTCCCTCCCTCCCTCCCTCCTCACTCCCTCCCTCACTCCTCCATCCTCCCTCCCTCACTCACTCATTCACTCAGCCACCCACTCACTCACTCAGCCACCCACTCACTCTCTCACTCACCCACTCACTCACTCACTCACTTACTCAGTCATTCCTCCTCCTCCCTCCCTCCCTCCCTCACTCACTCCTCATTCACTCACTCACTCAGCCACCATCTCACTCACCCCCCCATCACTCACTCACTCACTCACTCACTCACTCACCCACCCACTCACTCCCTCACTCACTCAGTCACTCCCTCACTCACTCACTCACTCACTCACTCACTCACTCACTCACCCACACACCCACTCACTCACTCACTCACCCACTCACTCATTCACTCACTCACTGAATTTATCTATACATTCTACTTTCAGGGTTTTTTTTTCCTTTCATTTCCTCTTAGAATGTCTATCTGTGGTAGAGGAGGAATAATTCACAGTGTTTATGTGGATAAATGATGGAGGATATTATGGAGAAATAGGGAACTTTTAGTAAAGAAGAACATGTCAATCTTATTAAAGTGTTATTAAGCCACCAGTGTGCTTGCTAGAGGACGAGCCGAGCGACACACTTCATTAAATGTGAATTAAAACTTTAGTGTAACACACAAAACGTGTGCTCGCTTCTGTGTGTGTGTGTGTGTGTGTGTGTGTGTGTGTGTGTGTGTGTGAGAGAGAGAGAGAGAGAGAGAGAGAGAGAGAGAGAGAGAGAGAGAGAGAGAGAGCATATCTCCCGAAGCTCACTTCAAATGCCTAACACATTGAAGTCTGGAGCTCAGCAGGTGGAGAGCTGGAGATGAGAGGCGTGAACCCCGTGCCCCCATGCCAGCAAAGCAAAGGAAGCTGGCAGAGTTTTAATTCCCCAGTGGTGCAGCTCTGACCCTGGAGAGGCAGAGGGATAGATAGAGGGAGAGAGTGAAAGAGAAAGGGTGAAAGAAGAGAGCTGCCTCTGAAACCCAGGAACAGCTGGGATTGCCATCTGCCCGCTCTTTAGGCTGGATACCTGCGAGTGAG
>CM045748.1:31942859-31952859 GCA_024760905.1 Plotosus lineatus
TAGGAAAATGTTTTTGTATACTGGATTTTTTGTATTCAGGGGTTTTTGTAGGCAGGAGGGCTGACTGTAATAATAATAATAATAATAATAATAATAATAATAATAATAATAGGTGCCATGGTGGTGTAGTGGTTTCCATGTTAGCCTCACAGCAGGAGGGTTTTGAGTTCCATTCCCATCTTGGACATTTCTGAGTTTGTGTGTTCTACCCGTGCCTGCGTGGGTTTCCTCCCACAGTCCACACACACACACACACACACACACACACACACACACACACACACGCACACACACACAGAGGGTTAATTGGCTGTTCCAAATCACCTCGAGGTGTGAGAGGGGCACCAACCTCCCCGTGACCCTAATTAGGATTAAGCGTCTTAAAGATTGAATGAATTGTTGTTGTTGTTGTTGTTGTTATTATTGTTGATTAAAGGTGAAAGTTGAGATTATTTGGGTTTGTGATGAACTCTGGGGGTTAAAGCTGCAATTTCAGCTGAAAAATAGCAGAAGAATTTCAAGTACATCTCGGACAAACTATTTAAATGTGTCTGGTGTTAAAGCCCTGAGTCCTCTTACAGGAAGCTCAGGTAATGCGCTTAAACGTTTATGCTGCGTTCTCGCAAACAGAAATGGATCAGAAGAGACAGGATTTGCTGTCATCTCTAATCACATTGACGTAATGAGGCGCCAAGACCCATCCCACCACCCCACCACCCAAAAAAAAAAAAAAAACCCTGCTCCAGGGGCTGAAAGTCATAGTCCGCTGCGACTCCGTTTAGTATTTATTAGTATTTTTAATGCCCTTTGCACCAGGCGAAGTGTGACCGTCGTCGCCGCTCTTTAAACCTTCAACTCTGGAGCCGTACGAATCACTAAACAGCCGCCGCAGCAAACTTCATGACCGAGAGCTTATCGAGGCTCTTCTGATGAACTCAGCATCAGCAAGTTTTTTCCCTTTGAAGGAAGAGGCCACAAACCTATTCACCCCCCATTACCCCCACCCACCCCCACCCACTCACACTTTTACAGAATTCTGCTCCAAAATGTCCATCATTCCGTAAACTCAGCTAAAATGAATTTGTCCCCAAACGTATCAGCGCTCGCAGAAATCAGAGGTGAGAACCAGCACCCGCCTCGGAATAGACTCTTCACAGGAAATGGAACATTTTGCTCACATTTCATTATCAACACTTCAAATTGCCACTTTAGTGACGACCAACCTCTACAGATACTCGGTTTAGCCAAAAAGTTTTCACGCCCCTAACCATCACACCAGTACTGAACACTCCAGTTTCATTTGCACCCGTTTCTCCACCCTGCAAAAAACATTCCTGCTACATTTGATGAAGTGATGATGATTCTTTGGTGTGGCTGTAGGGACTTCGGGGTATTAATGTGGGAATTCTGTGGCATGAATAAGGGGGTTTTTGGGTGGAGCTGTGGCAGTTTTGAGGTGTGGCTGTGAGAATTCTGAAATTTGAATATGGTTATTTTGGGGTGTGGCTGTGAGAATTCTGAAATTTGAATATGGTTATTTTGAGGTGTGGCTGTGAGAATTCTAGAAAATCTTCTTCTTCTTTCTTTTCCTTTCGGCTGTTCCCTTCAGGGGTCGCCACAGCAAATGATCTGCCTCCATCTCTCCCTATCCTCTGCATCTTCTACTCCTACTCCAACGACTTTCATGTCCGCCTTCACTGCATCCATAAATCTTCTCTTTGGTCTTCCTCTGGGCCTTTTGCCTGGTAGTTCCAACCTCAGCATCCTACGACCAATATACTCACTATCCCTCCTCTGTACATGTCCAAACCATCTCAATCTAGCCTCTCTGACTTTGTCTCCAAAACATCTAACATGTGCTGTCCCTCTGATGTACTCATTTCTGATCCTATCCATCCTCGTTACTCCCAAAGAGAACCTCAACATTTTCATCTCTCTACTACCTCCAACTCTGACTCCTGTCTTTTCCCCAGGGCCACTGTCTCTAAACCATACAACATTGCTGGCCTCATCACCGTCTTGTACACTTTTCCCTTCATTCTTGCCCGATACTCTCCTATCACACATCACACCGGACACTTTTCTCCATCCATTCCAACCTGCCTGCACGCTTCTTCACCTCTTTTCCACACTCTCCATTGCTCTGGATTGTTGAGCCTAAGTACTTAAAATCCTCCACCTTCTTTATCTCTGCCCCCTGTAACCTCAAAAAGTTCCTCTTGGGTCCTTGTCGTTCACACACATGTATTCTGTCTTACTAAGACTAACCTTCAATCCCCTCCTTTCAGGGCATACCTCCACCTCTCTAGATTTTCCTCCACTTGGTCTCTGCTCTCACTACAGATCACAATGTCATCTGCAAACATCATAGTCCATGGAGATTCTTGTCTAACCTCATCTGTTAGCCTGTCCATCACCATAGCAAACAAGAAGGGGCTGAGAGCTGACCCTTGATGTAGTCCCACCTCCACCTTGAACTCTTCTGTCACACCGACAGCACACCTCACCACTGTCTTACATCTATCATACATGTCCTGCACCACTCTAACATACTTCTCTGTCACTCCAGACTTCCTCATACAATACCACAGTTCTTCTCGGCACCCTGTCATATGCTTTCTCCAGATCCACAAAGGCACAATGCAGCTCCTTCTGACCTTCTTCTCTGTACTTCTCTATTAACATCCTCAAAGCAAACACTGCATCTGTGGTGCTCTTTCTTGGCATGAAACCAAACTGTTGTTCACAAATGCTGACCTCTGCCCTTAGTCTTGCTTCCACTATTCTTTCCCATAGCTTCATTGTATGGCTCATCAACTTTATCCCTCTGTAGTTGCCACAACTCTGTACATCGCCCTTGTTCTTAAAAATGGGCACAAGCACACTTCTCCTCCATTCCTCTGGCATCTGCTCACTTTCTAAGACCTTGTTGAATATTCTTGTCAGAGAAAAGCTACTGCTACCTCCCCTAGACACTTCCATACCTCAACTCCTATCTCATCACCCCCAACTCCCTTTCCACTCTTCATCCTCTTCAATCCCCTCCTCACTTCTCCCTTACTAATCTTTGCTACTTCCTGCTCCTCAACGGTCACCCCTTCTACTCTTTTTTCTCTCTCATTTTCCTCATTCATCAGCTCTTCAAAGTACTCTTTCCATCTTCCCAGCACACTTCTGTCATCAGTCAATACATTTCCCTCTCTGTCCTTTATCACTCTAACTTGCTGCACGTCTTTCCCATCTCTATTTCTCTGCTGTGCTAACCTGTATAGATCATTTTCTCCCTCCTTACTGTTCAACCTATCATACAAGTCATCATACGCCCTCTGTTTGGCCTTTGACACTGCTACCTTCGCCTTACGCTGTGTCTCCCTGTACTCCTGTTTACTCTCTTCGGTCCTCTCAATGTCCCACTTCTTCTTGGCTAACCTCTTCTTTTGTAAGAATTCTAGAAAATGAATATGATTATTTTTGGGTTGTGGCCGTGAGACTTTTGGAATATGAATATGGTTATTTTGGGGTGTGGCTGTGAGAATTCTGGAATATGAATGTTGGGATTTCGGGTCATGGCTGTTGGGGTTTCGAGGTGGGTGTGTTTGGATTTGTGTTCATTAAGCTGCAAGAGAGTTAATAAGGAGGTCAGGCAGTGATGTAGGAAGGTCAGTAGGGTAAAGGTCAGCATCCAGTCCATCCATCCATCTGTGCACCAATACGTTCATCCACCTACTTACTTCTTACTCAATCCTGAACTGATTCTTCCTACTGAGGTCGCAGGGAGGCGGAGCCAGACCAACACAATGCAACACACATACAGCCACTCACATACCCAGGGGCAATTTGGAACAGAAAGGTAGCCTGGTTTTAAATTATGAGAAGAATCAGTGTGCACCAAGGAAGCCCATGCAAACCTGGCAAAGATAGACAAACTCCACCCCCACAAGGCCTAAGTCTGGGACTCAAACCCAAGGTATACTGGGTTTTTGTATTGCTGTACCTGGTTTGTGTGTTGTTGTACTGGTTTTCTATTTTCTGTATTGCTGTTCAGATAGTCAGATAGATAGATAGATAGATAGATAGATAGATAGATAGATAGATTAGTGTTATACTAACGAAATAATAAAATCCCAATCTAATTAAAATGCTTAAATAAATCTCCCCAATGGAATGACGGAATGCATGAAAGTAAAACAGAAAGAGAACGATAGATCGGTGTTGATATATTTACCTTTAATGCACCTCAACTGTTCAGGGAGCCGCTGTATCCACGGCAACAGCACCAATGCAGAGGGTGTGACAGACAGCTGGCTCTGGACGTCCAGAGAGAATCCCAAGGGACATGCTGTCAAAATGAAGGCAGGCACAGACACACACACACACACACACACACACACACACAACAAATTCCAATACATATGATGTGTGTGTTTGTGTTATTATTTCCTCTGTACCCACTGGATATGAGCACGCAGACGTTCTGATTGGCTAATCGACCACAAGTATATCACTGCATGTTCCATGAATAGCTGGGTGTTCGGAGCATGTCAATATTTGTGTGAATGTAAATATACAAATAATGGGAGAGAGTCACATGGTGTGACTCAGCTGTTTGGGTCTGGAATTTTCCATAAGAGGACCTAGTTGCGCACGCGCCCTGGTGGCGGGTCAGGTGATTGTGGGGGAATCTATATTAAGGACCTGTTGCTGACTGGCTACAATCTCTTCCAGTCTCCTCGTGTCTCTCCGGGGGTCACCTAAGGGGACTCATCGCGGTGGATCAACTCCTCAAAGGTGACCCATGGGACACGCTTCACCTAAGTTTAGTTGTTCGGGACATCATCGTCAAAGTCCATCATCCATGTCCACACACAGCCCATGCGAGGATGGTCATCATTTTTTTCGTCCGACACGCGGGATGGCAAGCCTTTCCCCGCCAGCACATGCGCCATCTCTAAATTTACCCTGCTGCAGGCGCTTGGTGACTATGGGATCCTTTGTTAATTTGTATGTGGTTTAGCTGTAAGATGCAAGTTATGAATTTTGTCTTATTTTTTTCGTAGTATTAAAGTGTATATAGTTTATGTCGTGGTCTGTCGTGCTTTGCTGGTTTCACAGGGCAATTTCAATCCTCTAAATTTCCCTATTTGTAACACTGGGTCACCACAGAAAGTCAAAGCACTCTTTGAATGAATGCATTCATGCATTTTGATGTATATGATGAATGCTGGTGGTTCGAGGAGGCAACAGTTGCTAAGGAGTTCTGAATGTTCTGAGAGTACTGAGAATTCCACGGGTTTGAAAATGATGTTATTTATAGCACCATTTGTTCAAATATCTAGAACAATGCACCCACTCACAATAACAAAGTCCTGCATATGAGTGCATGGCGGAGTTAAAAATTTATGTGGTTGTGACTTGTGCTAAGCTAATTGCTAATGCTTAGTAGTCAGAGCTTCTGTTTTGGCATTTCACAAAAATCAACAGATTTGGAATAAAACTAATAAATAATGAGAATTGATTTTCTTTTTATTAAAGGCGACTTTATTGACCTGCTACATGGAACGGCCTTATGCTAGTGGTTGGGAGAGGGGCCATCGTAACCAATGTGCGCCGACAATCCCTAAACAGTGCGTCGCTATCAGTACATTTTGGACTGCACTTCATGGAATAACTGTGTATAATAGGATTATATAGGATCTGAAATCCTAGAATTGTGCCAGCAGAGTGTGTGTGTGTGTGTGTGTGTGTGTGTGTGTGTGTGTGTCAGGCAGTGGTAGTGTAGTGGTTAAGGTTGCTAATTCGAAGGTCACTGGTTCCCCACCATCAGCATTGTTGGGCCCTTGAGCAAGGCCCTTAACCTTTAATTGCTCTGTTGTATGAAAAAAATACATAATTGTAAGTTGCTCCATTTAAGAGCATCTTCCAAATGCTGTAAATATAGATGTGTGTGTGTGTGTGTGTGTGTGTGTGTGTGTGAAACTGTTCTGCTGAATTGTACGTTATGTACAATGATCATTAGCATGAACAAACCGTACCGCGTAAATGACTAACAGTGTTTTAATGTAAGTGGGTAATTAAACGCATCCCTTACAGTGATTCTATACATGATTAAAATAATTTACATAAATTAAATTACAGCATGTTGATAATCAGTTGAACTTGAGGCTGGTGTGTGTGTGTGTGTGTGTGTGTGTGTGTGTGTAAATACTATCCTATACTCCTGAGTAAAACACAGTCATTTGTTGATATTGGTCACAATCAAATAATTCTATTTAAGTTAATGTATGTTAATTTATGCACACTAAATATATTCAGCATTGTTGGATTAAACACAAGTTAATACAGGTGTTCATCTCATAGTTAACATCAAAACTATGTATTAATACACGTGTTGATTGTATTATTAATGTTCCTTGAGCTGCTGCATTCAAGTAATTAATGTAGTAAAGACGTGAGACTCCCTCCAGTCGTTTAGACGCTACTTTCACTGGTGCGTTACTGAAACAACTGCACTGTAGGTCACCGTCCAACACAACAAATACACCACATTTCCAAAAGTATTTGCACACCAGCCTAATGCATGAGTCCAGGTGTTTTTTCTTCTTTTTCTAATCATAGCCAATTTACAACTAATAAGGACTGCCTCCCTGTCACATGACCCAGGCCAGCCAACCCCAAATCACGCGATACCACCCGCTACGCTCCTCTTCGTATCCATGAACTGGCTGACGGCTGTCATTGACCGGCGTGATGTGAGTGACAGGAAAGTGACCTGAAAAGTGAAAAGCCGTCCCTCCGTAAGACCTTCTCCAATTTGCAGTCACGGGTTCGCTGCTCCACTTGACTTCACATGCTAATTAAGGCTTAACCTGTGGACTCTCGGGTCATAGTGTCTGCCTGTTACCGCAGCGATTTCAGAAATGTCGAAAATCCTCCGTATGAACAATGCGAGTGTGAATAATTTCTGGGATCTCAAGTCGGCAGAATGGAATCACCATTGTTAACCTGTTCATGTACATTGTTCGCCGTACACGCCCCCATAGATGAGCTGTTACTATAGAAACAACGACAGAGTAATGAAACCCTTCTGACTGGGGCAGCACTGTGGTGAAGTGGTTGACGCGTCTACCTCACGGCAAGAAGGTCCTGGGTTGGGAGTTTTATGTTGTTGATGCTGTTTTTGTTTGGCCCTTCACGTTGTCGCGGAGTTTGCGTGGGTTTCTTTCAGGTACTGCTGTTTTTTCCTCCACTCAAAAGGCATGAAATTAGGATCACTAGCTGTTCCAGATTGCACCGAGGTGTGAGCATGAGTGTAAATGCCATGTAATGGTCTGGCAGTTTGTTCAGGGTGTACCCGGTTTTTGGCTGGGATAAGGTCCAGCCTTCTGGAGACCCCAGTAGCATAAAACTAGTTGGGGAATGAATGGATGAGCTTTGAGGCCAGTCGGAATGAATAATTTATTGGGCAGGGTAAAGAGGCGTGTAACGCAGCCATGAGTCCTGCGTCTCCTTGGTACGGCGACAGCTACAGGAACACTTCGACACCCACTCCTCCCCCCCGCTACTCCCCTCCCCCAACACCCTGCACTGCCACCAATGCTATGGATCTTCTCTCCGTCCCCTCGAACACAACGTGGTGTGTTGAATGTTCGGTTGTGTTTAGGAAGGACACAGCGACGAGACGACCCTGTTTTCTTTATTTATATATTTATTTATTTTTAGGATGGAGTGGGAGTGTGTCAGTGGAAGCAGATTGGAGCTCGCCCAGCCTATTAAAGCTGACAGTCCTGCCTGATTGCACCTCTCTCCTCCGCTTGCCTATTGACTGTGGTTACGATGTAGCTTCCCATTTCCTGCTGAAATAAATTAAAAGTCAGAAGTAATTTGCCTGATATGGGATGCAGGTGTATTTCGTTTTCTCCCACCCCTCCCCCTTCCTCCGTGTCCTGGCCTCAAACTTTCTGAATAAAACATTCCACAGCCTGGAAAATCAATTGAAGCCCCAGTTTGATGAGAAAGGACTTATTTTCTGCCAGTGACAGTTTTGTGGCCGAGGAAAAAAGCAGGGATTTGATTAAAACGTAGATAGTGAGAGATTGAGGTCTTGTTCCAGCCACCAGAAGGATCAAGGCCTCTAATCGTGTATCCGGCGATGCTGAGAGCGGAAACGCAGAACCGCGGGCTTGCAATGTTCTAAGCGGAAACCCAGATAGGACCTTGATGTTGAAATGAAAATGAATATATCATTCCTGGCTTTCTGTGCTGATACCTAAATCACGGGTTTTATGTTTCCAGTCCGGTTTCCTCCACAGCGACTCCCCGAGCTGATCTCACAAGGTCTTCGTGGAAATCTTGTGGTTTATTTGTTTATTTATCTTTTTTTTTTTTTTTTTTTTTATAATACTAGTATTGACTGTGTCACAGGGAGTAAACAATAAACTGCTTCAAAGGAACACATCCTTCTGGACAGTTTATTTTTCACTCCCTTGTGAAACAAACCTAAAAATCAATTTCCATTCAAGAACCACCAAGAACACAGAAAACACGGAGAACATGGAGAACACCTGAAAACACACAAAAAATCTGGAGAACACAGAGGACACCAAGAGCACAGGAACCACCAAGAACACTGAGAACACCAAGAATATCAAGAACATTGCGAAGACAGAAAATACCATGAAAACGTAGAACACAAGTTAAAGTTCTTTCAGCTTTTCACGCCCAAGCCCCAGTGGCTCATCAGGGTGGTGCTTATTCCCATCTTCCGTAGTGTGACGCGACCAGGAGCTCGATGGGACGCGAGTCGATCGTAGGTTATCTTCCCAGTATATTTTACTGGTCCCCATTTATACTGCTGGGTGAACAGAGGCACACTTGTGGTTAAGTCCTTGCCCAGGGCTCTTAGCACAGCGGAGGTCTAATTGGGACTCAAACACACAACCTCCCGATCGTGAGCCCAGCACCGTAATCACTCCGCCAGCGGCCCCATGTAGAACACAAGCAACACTAAAAACACAGAAAATGCATTAGAACATTGTCGATGGGGGAGGGGCTTCCTTGTTTCTTCTTTGTTTGTTTTTATTTTCTTCATCCTTGTATCTCTTTGCTAACACATCCTCAGACAGACCATCTCCATGCAAACCTGCTCCTCAGAGCAAGGTGAACCTCAGCCACATCAATCACACTTTCATGTTTCTTTTATTTCTCTAAAACTCCAACTTCTGAAACTTTTCATAGATTATTCATATCTTCTTCCTGAAATCTTGCCTGCATCTCTCCACCGTGTCCTGAAGGTGGTTCTCCATAGAGGTGAGGATGGAATTCCCGACGGAGCATCTGAAATTCCCATGAAATCGGCCGCAGTAAGAGAAGGTGAGAGCGGGCGATGTGAGGTCACATGTCCTTAGTTTGCCTCCTCAGATGTTCCTTGTCGTTCCCCAGGCCCATGCTTTGGAAGGAACCCGTGCTTGAAGTGCTTTCACAGGTGGTCGAGCCCTCGGGCGAATCTCTGATGCTGCTTCTCTTTTTATTATCTACTTCCTGAAGTAATGAAAAGAGACTCGGATCAAAGACGTGCAGAGTAAAGCCTCCCGAGTGATGAAACTGTCTGAGCTAGGAGATATTCTCCTTAAATGTGTTGCTTTAAAACTCGCTCATAGCGCCAACGCCTCACCTTTATTTTTCACAAATTCCTGCACATTAATACCATCCATCAATCCATCCATTGTTAATCCTACAGGGCTCTCGGGGAGGCTAGGGCCTATGTCAGCCAACTCGGTGTAAAAGTGGGAACGCCTTAAACAGCTGTCCAATCCACCCCAGAGCTGATACACACGAAACCGCCCACGCCGACACTCACCCCTAGAGCAATGTGGAACGACCAGTTCGCAGACCGCACATGTTTGATTTGGGAGGAGACTTTACTACCAAAATACCAAAATACAACACGGATGAGAACAATTTATTTATTTCTCTTTTTTTGCCACTAACAAAAGAGCTCGGA
>CM045748.1:31960359-31977859 GCA_024760905.1 Plotosus lineatus
ATAATGAAAAAAGAAGAAGCAGCAAAAACAAATGGCAGAGCAAACAAAGAAGCCTGATATTCTGGAATTAGTCTTTATTTCTGTTTTTAGCTCATCGAGAACAAGATGGATGATTAAAAGGGAAGTCGTTCCGTTTCTCCGGGGCTGGTGATGTTCTGGGCAGCGTGTTGGGCTCATGATCGGGAGGTTGTGCGTTCAAATCCCAGTTCGACCCTCACTATGTTAAGACCCTTGAGCAAGGTCTTAATCACGCGTGTGCTTCTTTTCACCCAGCAGTATAAATGGGTACCAGTAAAATATACTGGGAAGGTAACGCGTGATGGACGAGCGTCCCACCCAGGAGGAGCTGAACGCCTAGTCGCTTCACGCTACGGAAACCGGAGATAAGCACCGCCCTGATGAGCCATGAGGCTCGGGTGTAAAAAGCCATTTTCTAAGCCGCTTAAATCTAATTAGAATCTGGCACCCATCTCACCCGACTCTGGGTGAAGGCAGAGTGCACCCTGAACAGATCACCAGGCTATTGCAGGGCCAACACACACACACACACACACACACACACACACCTAGGGGTGATTTGGAACAATCAATGATCCCACTGTGCATGTTTTAAGACTGTGGGAGGAAACTGGAGAACCCAGAAGAAACTCACGCAAGCACAGGGAGAACATACAAACCCCATCTGGGCATTCCCCCAGACCGGGAATGGAATCCAGGCAGGGCCTTCTTGCTGTGAGATGGATGTGCTAACCGCTACGCCACAATGCCGTCCACTTAGCACGTAAAACTCACGAAATACAAACAGGGGTTGGAGAGATCCGGAGTAAAATCTCCGTCATTAGGTTCTGCACAGAACGTAAAGGGATTCCATTAAAAGGAGAAGCT
This sequence comes from Plotosus lineatus, assembly GCA_024760905.1. NCBI lineage: Eukaryota > Metazoa > Chordata > Actinopteri > Siluriformes > Plotosidae > Plotosus > Plotosus lineatus. Next base: position 31,961,245 of record CM045748.1, read on the forward strand.
CAGAAGTGATGATAATATTCTTTCAAAAACAGTGATATTAATGTAGGCAGCACAGGGCCATAATGTTTATCATGTCTGCCTCACTGAGGTCGAGTCCCATGGTCACCGAGGGAGCTTCTGTCTGGCATGTTCTTCCGTTTCTTGTGAAGGTTTCCTCACAGTACTTCAGTTTCTTCACACCATCCAAAGATTTGAATGTAACGCTAACCGGCTGATGACCCCACCCCACCAGTGACCCCTCCATCACCAAGTGACCCCAGAAATCCTTTTTTTACATAAACGTCACCCAGGAAGGAGGGAAACTATTAAAGATATTTATCATTAACTATTTAACATTTCCGATATTTGACCGTACCATGACCTTGAACCTGTTCAGCTCGATCCCAAAACTTAACCAAATTACAATAATAATTCAAAAAATTATACAATTAACTAACCATTACTAGGATAATGGGAAACTATAAAATAAGCCCGAACCGCCTCCTCCCGCCTTCCTTCCCCGCTTCTTACTGATCCTTTACATCATCTGTTTATCGCGCAGCTCCTTTAAGAGTGAATTCAACTTCAGTCTGAGAGAAATTCATTCATTTATTCATAGTCTGAACCACTTACTGCTAATTAGTGTTGCAGGGAGGCTGGTGCCCATCTCATCCAACTCTGGGTGAGGACGGAGTACACCCTAGGCAGCTCGCCGGGCCATCGCAGGGCAGAAACACGCCGAGGACTCTGCAGCTCTTCTTCTCAAAAGTCAGCAATGGTTCCTTTACATGAACTTCCACCACAGACAGTGAGAGACACAGCCAGCCTTTGATAAGCCAGTTAGTGCACTGGGAGGACAACCGTTGACAATGGGGCTTGAACCCCAAACCTTCGGATTGGTGATCCAGCACCTTACCACCTGACCACCACTGCCATTATTTAGTCATTCATTTTCTGTACCACTTAATCCTAATTCAGGTTGCAGGGAGGCTGGAGCTCATCCCAGCTGACTCTGGGCGAGGGCAGAGTACACCCTGGACAGCTCACCAGGCCATCACAGGGCATAAATGCTGACGGCTATGCAGCTACTCTTCATGAAAGTCAGCATTGGTTCTTTTATATTAACCTCACACAACAGACAGTGCGAGACATGACCCGCCTTTGATAACCAAGTTAGTGCACTGAGGGGACAGTGACAACCTGTAGTGAGTGGGGCTTGAACCCCCTAACCTTAGGATCAGCGATCCAGCACCTTACCACCAGGCCACCACTGCCCCCACTGGCCTGAGGCAGGACACAGAGCAGTTAAATCAATCAATCAATATTTTTTATTCTCCCGCCTTCCACTCACTGATTTCCTCCTGCAGTTCTATCACCTGTCTTCGTCTTATATTTATTATCCGTTTAACCAGGTCATGTTTTGTGGTTGGTGTTTCACTCGGTGAAAGTTTTATTATTATTATTATTATTTTCTCTATTGAAGTTAGGTTGTGTGTTTTTATTTGCTGTGAGTCTGAGTGGTGGCGCATGAGCCTCGTTTCCCACTTTGTTGGGCTTTTTTCCCCCTTTTTGTAAAGCTGCTTGTCTTAATACAAATAAGCGACACATATCAATCAATTGGTAGCAACATAGTGACACAGCAGCCTTGTTGGGTTTCATGTGTTGGGACACAGAAATGATGTTTGAGAATAAAGGCCCAAGAGAGACATCACACACATGCAGATGTTTACTTTCATCACTCTCACACTTTGCTTGAACTGTCTACTCAAAATGTTTTCTTGTTAATTTTTCAATATAAATGAGAAAATACCACAGAAGGAGCTCGGATCTGCTCGTTAACGCCCAAAGTCCTGAAAAACTCAATCAAGAAAATTGACAACTGTCTGTCTTCCTTTCGGCTTTTTCCCTTTTACTCGGGAGTCGCTACAGTGAATCATCTGATTCGCACGTTTGATTTGGCAGAGGTTTTTAGGTCGGATGGCCTTCCTGTCACAACCCTTTTTATCAAGGGACAGAAACACGCTGACGACTTTGCAGCTCCTCTTTACGAAAGTCAGCAATGGTTCTTTTACATCAACCTCTCACCATAGACAGTGACAGACATGGCCCGCCTCTGATAACCCAGTTAGCCGCACTGGGGGGGACAGTGACAACCTTGTGGAGAGTGGGACTCGAACCCCCAACCTTTGGATCAGCAATCCAGCGCCCTATACCACTAGACCACCACTGCCCATAATCGACAACAACTATCACAAACAAATATTTTTCAGTTTTTTGAAAGGTAGGTTACAGGTTAGTTTGGCTAAATTTGGATAATTGGTGCTTCCTTTGCTCTTGAGCTCCAGCAGTGTCTAATTTCTGAAGACGTGACCTCCAGACAGGTGTCAGGAAAGCAGAGAAGGTGGGATGGAAGGATGGATGATTAAAGTGTTCTGCCACACAGCAAACTCAGCAGGTCAAAGTTAATCATGTCAACATTCTGGATGAGGACATGTTTATCCAATGTCATCCGGAGGAAGATGGGGGAAAGGCAGAACACAGCGTGTGGGCGTCGAGCGGTACACTCAGCATAATTACCGCCAACGTTTCCCTCGCGCTACAGAAAGCAGGTGTTTTAAAGGTGAGGGAGAAGAGGACATTGTGGAATCATGAAGATGGCTTGTTCAGCTGTGAAGAGCAGAGCAGCTTTTACACAACCGTTAAACCTGCGCTGTCTTTTTACCTACGATTCAAAGAAATGGATCATACAAATCCCGCGCTAGCGCAGTTCTTAGCACGTCCGCCTCACAGCAACAAGGTCACGGGTTCGGATCCTGGGCTTGAGGTGTTGCAGTGAGGTGCATTGGACTATGGGAGGTAACCGAAGTACCCAGAGGAAACCCATGGAAGCACAAGGAGAACATGCAATTTCTACACAGAAACGAGCTGAGCCTGAGAATCAAGCCCGGTTTCTTCTTGCCATGAGGCGCTGATGTGCTAACGAATGCAAATGATTTCAAAAAAATAAAGATTATACTTATTGATATTTTTATAGCCCCGTGAAGGCCTGCCCTTGCCCCGAGTCGGCTGAGATGGGCACCAGCCTCCCCACACACCTAATTTGTATGATGATTTTTTTTTTTTTTTTTATATTCACCTTTGAAACGTCGGAGGTTTTACTGGGTCACTCTGTAATTTGCAGTTGGACCGCTACCAAGTTTAACTTGAACCCGAGCTGAAAATCCAAAGCATCACTTTTCATATAACACGGCCTCCCTCAGACAACTTTTATATTTTTCTTCGGAGTTTTCGTCCAAATTGCTTTGGCCGGAGTCATGCGGGCTCCTGTTTATCAGCCGAGCTGTTGTGAAAGTTGATGTTTGATTTACAAGGCCATTACCGGTCGGTCTCGAGACACTGCTCCATGTCAGAAAGTCATATTGTAATGTTACTGCATGACAAAACGGATTGACAGTGCCGGATGAGATTACGGCGCTCTGCTCGAGGCCTCTATTTTCAACCAGGGAATTAAAGCAAATTATCTTCATATGCAGCGGCATGTCACTCATATTTGACGGATATTTGAAAGAGGAGGGTCAAGGAATAAACACTGCGGAGTCAGACCCGATTATTCCGGGTCTACAGCCGGGAATGTTCCTTTGTGCTCGATGAAGAAGCCGGTTTAAGTTTCATCTGCTTTCTGTCAACAGGAAGACTGATAAATAACAAGGCTATTGGATCAGTGATGAGCATTTCTCTTGGAGCTTCCATCCAAACAAAAATACCAGCAGGAAGTGCACACGGGGCGTTTATCAGAAGGGCACATCATTATTATTTCAGAGCATCCATCTCCTTTCACCGTGCCCGGATGAGATTTTTCTGCCATTCCCGGCTGACCCGTTGTCTCTTCCATCCAAGGCCACTTAATGGAGACCGCAGTGTCTCTCGAGATGCTTTTAGGCACACGAGGGAGTGAGCGACACTCATTCAACGCAGCATCAGTCAGCAGAAAACGAAACGGAAATCAACAAAGAGCGCGGTCTCCATCCCTGAGCCGCTCGTCAGCCGTCCGCTCGCATCTGAAGGACATATTTATGCCCATCTGCCTGTTTGGTGTTTTATTTATTTATCAAAAAAGGGCTCGACTCACAGGCGGTGAAGGCGTATGCACCATCAAAGCTCTCAGCCTGAGACTGTGTGGATTTTAGGAGAGCAGAATGCAGAAAGGCCGATCGTTCAGACCACTGAAAGGCAGCGGGAATTAAAATACATATTTTTCAAAAATTCAGATTGACGAATGAAAAGATTCCGTCAAGTCAATGTTTCAAACACGTTTCGAGATAACAAGAAGCTTTTATGTTCTTTTCTATTTTCAAACATGAAGCAATGACCATCCATCCATCCATCCATCCATCCATCCATCCACTCATTTATCCATCTCTTTACCCATCCACCTAGCCAAGTATTAATCTATCCATTCATCCATTCATCCATCCAGCCACCCATCCATTCATGCCTCCACCCGCCCATCCATCCATCCTTATATCCATCCCTCCACCAATCCATTCATTTACCCATCTATTTACCCATCCACCCAGCATGCATTAATCTATACATTCATCCATACATCCACTCACCCACCCATCCATCCATCCTTACATTCACCCCTCTACCCATCTATCCATCCATTCAACCAATCACCCACCCATCCATCGATCCATTCAACAATCCATCCCTTCACTCATCCATCTATTTATCCAACCAAGGATCCATCCATCCATTTATTTATTTACCCATCTATTCACCCATCTACACAGCCAAGCATTAATCCATCCATTCATCTATATATCCACTCACTCATTCATCCATTTATCCATCCATCCATTCATACTTGCACCCACCCATTCATCCATCCATTCAAGTCTCTGATATGACAGCATTTTTCCAAAGTCCTGCTTGTCCTTCATCAAAGTAGCAGAGTGTAAAGCTCTCCGAGGATGCCATGATTGACAGGGGAAGGAGAGTAGGAGTCTCATACACAGACAGCACATCTACTTTTTCTTTGTTGACTTCTGACCCATGATGTACAATATAATAATAATACTAATAATTATTATTATTATTATTATTATTATTATTATTATTATAATAATAATGTTTCCATTCACTCGTCACTCAACTGTATTTTCGATCTGTCAGCATCATGCACGGCGGTGTGGTGGTTGGTACGTCCACCTCATAGTTTCCTTCCACAGTCCATAAACATACACAGTAGGCTGACTGAATGTGCTAAATTGCTCTGCAATGGTCTGCTGAGCCGTTCATGTTCAGGGTGTACCCTACCCTAAGTGTACAAGTCTAAGTGGCTTAGAAAATAAATGAATGCATCATGGGAAAGCTGGAGCCGATCCCAGCCGAGTCTCTGGGTTCAGTTAGACCCTGAACAGGTTGCCAGCCTTTTACAGGTCAACACCAACACAAACAGCACTCGACCAAGTTGCGTTTTTCCTTCTTCCTTCTGTTGAGATCCAGGTGATGGTTATGATGCAACTGAACTCCTGATTTTGTTCTGAAATACAACCTTTTATTCCCATCGTCCTCGTGTCACTTCTGTACTCGACGGCCTGGTGAATCCTTTCCCAAAAAATTCATCACTACGCACATCAACTTCCCAACAGATTTGTAGGATCTGTCTAAGCCATTGGTTCTGAAAGACATTGACTATTTAACTGACCACGGCATGGGAATCGCCTCATCACGGGAAAGCTGAAAGCATGCCGTATTTAAAATAGCCGAAAAACAGCGCTGCAGCGCCACGGCGTTTATGAATGATGCCTCTGTGTCATCCAGTAGTATTTTTACAGTTATTCAAATCCTTGTTTTTTTTTTTTTTTCCTTTGTGGATATTGTATACCGTATTCTATCAGTGTGTACGAAGGGCATGGAGGTGTAAACCTGTAGCGTTTCTACTCAAAAGCAACAACGACCCAGATGATGGCATGCAATGTGACATCTACAGAACCACTAACTCCAAACGATTATAGCCTCTTCAAGTATCTAGGCTCTCGGGTCAGTCCAACTGAGCAGGACATCAATGTCAGCAAGGCTGTCAACAACATGGGCGAGGTCTGAAAGTCAAACATCTCAGCTGAGCTGAATCACAGTCTTCATGTCACCACAGTTCAGTCTGTCCCATTCTATGTCTTCAGTCTTGATGTCACCGCAGTTGAGTCTGTCCCAGTTTATGGCTGCGAATGCTGGTCAAGCCCTCCACCTTAGGTACATTCACATTCCAAGAAGTTGTTACACACCTTTATCTAGAGTCATTCATTCATTCATTCATTTTCTGACCAATTTAATCTTAATTAGGGTCGCAGGAAGGCTGGTGCCCATCTCAGCTGACTCTGGGCGAGAGCAAAGTACACCCTGTACAGCTTGCCAGGCCATCACAGGGCAGAAAACAGCTCCTACTTGACAAAGTCAGCAATGTTTTTTTTTTTTTACATGAACCTCCCACCATAGATAGTGAGAGACGTGGCTGGCCTTTGATAACCCAGTTAATGCACTGGGGGGGGGGGGGGGGGGGGGGGGAGGGGCAATCTGTTGAGAGTGGGGCTTGAACCCCCAACTGTGGGATCACTGATCCAGGCCACCACTGCCCTGCCATCCAGGGTGAGTTGCATTTGCAACCTGATCGTTGATGAAGGACTGGACAGTGGCTGCCTGTTGGTACGCGGGTTCGAAAGCTTGCCCTTTCAATTAGTAAACCACAGTCTCATCCTCTCAGCCACCAACTCACCCAAGGTGAATTTCTCAGTGGCTCTGACACATGAATGCTTCATACCACGAGTAAAATGCCCCTCCCAAGAGTTTATAGTTGGGCAGCTCAGTCTTTCATTGGCTAGAACCTGTTGGCTGGGGAACTTGTGCTCTCGAAAGCCCTTCATGGGCAAAGAAGCCGAGGTCGTCCTCATGTAACGTTTATTTACTCTCTCGGAGAGGATGCAGGCTTTGCCGGTACTGCCAACCCAGCCGCCTGCATGGGTGACCACTAGGAATGGAGCCCCAAGCATGCACCTTGGTCAGGGCTACCATGACACAGGATGAGATGAGGCCTGTGAGAACCACGTGATGACTCTGCCATGTTGCTCCTGATTTCTCTACTGCCGAGCATTCAGTCGAGATTTAGAGAAAACCACAGGGACCATGGATTCAATTCTCTTTGTAATACAATGGCACTCCAGGTTTAAAAAAAAAAAAAAAAAGAAAAGAAATCAAGCATAAATTACCCCCAGGTGGGTGGCAGGGGGCTATGCGTCCGTCACACGTGTCAAATTAAATAGATTGAGAATTGATTTTCCTTTCTGTAAACTGAAATTAATCTGGAAGTGAAGTGAAAATCCTGGAATGAGAAGTGGAGCAAATGCCACAGAGCATCAGTCACCATCAAGCCAAGCGGTGAATAATTCCAAACCCATCATACACGTACGCGCCGCCATCGTGGAGTGATCTGACCAATCACGCCTTGCGTTGATGATAAATAGACCCACGTGGCTAGTTTTACAATTGCATTATGGGTACGCCATGGCAGCCTGTGTGATTAGGCCGAGACTTATTATGAGGAATTGATTTAAGGCATGAAGGATGCACATGACAGCCGCCTGACTGCAACCGATATAAAGCCTGACATCCCAGCGACGCGTGTAAAGATCCTGAGACGGCGTATTTATGTTTGCTTGCCAGCGCAAACAGACTGAGAGTAAAACTAGGCGGTATTTAAAATGTAGCAGAATAAGTGGATTCTGAACACAGCATATGTATTTCTCTGTGACACAAATAGCAGCACAGCGGTACAGCAGTTACTTTCTCTGCTTCACAACAAGAGGGTCCTAGGTTCGGATCCCGGGCTTGATGAGACCTTTCTGTATGAAGTCTGTACGCTCTCACCATACTTGTGAGGGTTTGCTCTGGGTATACATGCTCCGGTGGCGTATTCTAAACAAACTTAAAAACGGACCCATAGGGAAAGTTCGACATAATGCTTTGGTGATTAGTAAATCCGCCTCACAGCAAGAAAGTCCTGGGTTCCATTCTCAAACTCTCTGAGTCTTCATGTTCTCCCAGTGTCTGTGTGGATTTCCTCAGGGTACGCCGGTGTCCTCCGACAGTACAAAAACATGCACATCAGGCTAACTGGTTGTTTGTTATTGCCCCTAGGTGTGAGGATGAGTGAACGGTTGTGTGTGTTGGAGCTACAATGGCCTGGTGAACTGTTCAGGGTGTACTTTGCCCTCACCCAGATTCAGTTGAGATGGGCGCCAACCTTCTCGTGACAAATAAATGACTAAAAAAAAAAAAAAAAAATTATTAAAAAAAAAAGAAATTCATGATGCGGTTGCTATAGTAACCTTGCAAAAACTGAACAACAAATCAAATTAAAATGAAAATTTGCTGAACTAAGTGGGCGGAGCAAAATAAGGTTTAGATTGGCATATTTGCCATCCAATGGGTGTTATAGTTTTAGATGTACAACATTTGGCAAACACTCTTATCCAGAGCGACTTAGAATTATTTGTATACAGCTGAGCAGTTGAGGGCCAAGGGCCTCGCTCAAGTGCCCAACAGTGGCAATAGTGAGACTGAACCACTGACCTTCACATCAGTAACCCATTGCTTTAACCACTCAGCCACCAAACATCTGTTTTATATTTTATATCTCTTCACCATAGTGATGGTATAAAGATTAAAAAAAAAAAAAATCTGTTGCTGCTGTGGAGGTCATGTGACTGATATAAAGAACAGAGTCATGGAGATGGAGGCGGAGAGTATTCGACAGATCACGCTGTGCGGGCTCAGCTTCACCGAGACCCCCAGCACTGCGGTTTCCCTCTGCACTCGACCTTCACCGAGCGTATGCAATGTCAAAGAGCAAAGCATGCTGGGTCGCAGGCAAGAGACTGAGAGCAGAATGCTAAACACGGCCCACTCGAAATCAATATCACTTCCACTGCAGGTTACTGAAATGACATCGTCTACATTCCTCCAGAAAAAAAAAAAAATCAACAGAGTACAACCAGGAGAGAAAGAATACAACTATAATACACTTTAAAATTACAGAATAAAAACAAAATGCACTTCAGGCACAAAGACTGAACAACTAAAACCACATCCAGTGCACTTCATGGAAGTATGTGAGCCCCTCCCCACAAAACAAACAAACAATCAAACAAACAAACCCAGGTATGATAGCCATAGACGTAAACACATTAAGTAGAAAGAAAATGCTGCTGATTTAACGTCGCATCATTTAAAGTAAATAAAATAAATCCAATCATTATTTATTTATATCAAAAATATGCATTTTGCAGACGTTCTTATCCTGAGCAACGTGTTTTCTTTAAACAACTTCTGCAATTGCGAGTTAAGGGCCCTGCCTTTTGATCACTCATTTTATCAGCCGCGTCACGGGGAGGCCGGCGCCCATCCCAGCCGACTCTAGGTGAGGGCCCACCAAGCCATCGCAGGGCCGACACTCACACAAACATTCATTCCCACACCTAGGGGCAGTTTGGAACATCCTATTAACCGCTGTGTATGTTTTTAGACTGCCGGAGGACACCGGAGAACCCGGAGGAAACCCACACAAAAACGGGGAGAACACGCAAACTCCACACAGAAACGCCCAAGCTGGGAATCGAACCCAGAACCTTCTCACTGTGAGGTGGATGCACTAAGCCCTAGGCCGCCGTGCCGCCTTCTCTAGTTTAATAGAGTTTAATATTGATGAATTATTCATATTTTTATATTTGTGTAAGTTTTCTCTCTTTTCCACTTTCTACTCATTCTTTTTCTTTTTATTCTCCTATTTCTTTGCTTATGTTTCCCTCCATTTTCCTTCTTTATTTTCTCCTATTTTTTTATCCTTTTCTCCTATTTTCTTATCTTTTTACTCTTCTTTACTCTTTATCTCTATCCTTATTCAGTTTCATGCAAATTTTGTATTATTATTATTATTATTATTATTATTTATTATTATTATTATTATTTTGTGTTGTACTATTATTTAATTCTATGTATAAGTTTTATAAATACACACATATATATATATATATATATATATATATATATATATATATATATATATATATATATATATATATATATATATGCATTTATTTATTGAATTAGACATTTTTAATTAATTAATTACTTTTATCACCGTTATGATCTATTTTAATTCTGATATTATTTTTTTCAAAATTCACAATTTAATTTAATTGCTTATACATTTCTTTCTTTCTTACTTTCTTCCTCACCATGTGTTAATTATAATATTAGATTAATTTATTCATGTATATATTTTGTATATATTTTAATATTTACCAGGAGGAAGGTCTCGAGATCTTCATGTTGATCTTCGTACAGGACGATCATCTCTTCGGTTCACATGGTTGTTGAGTTAAACAAGACTCTGGGGTTCTTCAGATACCGTGGCCAGTAAACACACACACACACACACACACACACACACTTCCTCTCGTTCCTTCTTTTTCAAATGAAGCCTTAATGATTTATAGATGTTTGCTTTAAAAAGCTATTGGCATTAATCCCATGGCTCATTAACGCTTTAATTAAAATGAAATTTCGTGGTAGGAGTTAAGCAGATTGGAAGCGTCGCTCCCTGTGAGGCAGCTGCTTTTCCGGAGCGGCGCTCGGAGAACGAGCGGAAGTGTAATAGCGCTTGTGCTGAAAGAAAACTGGCGTGTGGAAATAATAGGCCAGAAGGGAGAGAATTTGAAGGGAGGGGCAGTAGATTAGTAAAACGCAGGCGGTTAGCCGCGCAGCGGTGATGTGATAGCAGCAGAAATGACAACGGCAACAGCAAGAATGACAAACCCAAGTGTCGCGGAAAAGTTTGGAACGATGCACTGTAGGTGTACGTTTCACCCCGATTTCATCATCAAAAGGTTGAATTTTGTATCAGCGCCGGCGGATTGAGTGCAGCCCCTGAATTATTTATTTGGTTTATTAACACGATTTTTTAATCAGACGAAGAAAATATTTCTGTGTAAATATCGATGAGAACATGAGTATAACCAAACAATGTTCAGTGATTTCATATAATACACGCTCGGTAAGGTTCACGGCCCTCACTCACGGCTCACGACCAAAGCGAACCCGGCAACACCCAGCGAGTGTAAAATCTGTGACCTGAAGCAACTGAGGGCGGAGCTAAAGAAAGATGAGAATATTATAAGCATCTGGAGCTTTAATCGGGTGAATCTGCTTCATCCATGATGACTTGGGATCGAGGTGCGAGTCCAGGGGGGTTTGGGAATGGTGTGTGTGTGTGTGCTGTAATGGCCTGGTGAGCTGCATAGGGTACATCCCACCCTCACCCAAAGTCGGCTGAGATGAGTGCCGGCCTCACTGTGTTCCAGGATTCAGAGCAAGAGGCTTATAAAGTATAAATGGTAAAATATGTGTTTGCCCTGCGATGATCTGGAGTGATACTTATAGTGTAACCTCCCACCAATACACCCCCATCCGGAGTTGGTTAAGACAGGCTTCAACCACTACGTTTTTTTTTTTTTTTCTTTAAAAAAAAAGGAAATGGAAGGAGACATCCGACATTATAAATGCCACTCAGTGGAAATGTGACACTGTTCAAAGGAGAGAGTTAAAAAGTCTGGGACATGAACGAGAGAGAGAGAGAGAGAGAGAGAGAGAGAGAGAGACACTGATATGGATAATTAAGAGGTTTGACTTCTTCACGAGCTGCGGCGGTTTGCGGAGAGCCTTAAATTGCCTCCTAAATGGACCTGTGTTACCCAATATGTGGTTTTTCTGTGTGTTTCGACAACCTCATACTGAAATGAGGGACCGAGGACGGAAAATGGTCTCTGATTGATCTGAGTGTAACCTTATCCATGGCTTTTACTTCCCCCTCCTCCCCCTCCATCTCTCCCTCGTCTATCTCTCTATCTCACTCCAAACTGGTTTTTATAACATTTAAAATAGCAAAACCGGTAATGGCAGAGATGCAGCCACTTTGTGAGACACTGGGTGTGTGTGTGTGTGTGTGTGTGTGTGTGCGCGCAAATGAGCTGCGAAATGACAGAAGGTCAAACGTATAAACCTACTAAGATAATGCTTTTACACGCCTGTTTCCTGATCTCACCCAGCGAGACGCTTGCGAGCGGAAATATGAGACGTATCCGATTCATTTATTTATTTAGTTCGGGTGGCGCAGTGGTTAACATGTCAATGTCTCACAAAAAGAAGATATTGGGTTCAGTTCCCAGTTCGGCACGCATCTGTGTGGGGTTCGCATGTTCTTCCCGCATTTGTATGGGTTTCCTTTGGGTTCTCCAGTTTCCTCCATCAGTCCAGGAACAGGCATTAACATCACTGCTTCTTTGGTTTGTAACGCCTCTTACTCTATCACTCTGAAATTCTATTTTGTACTTTGGCTCTGGGGCGGGAAGGGGGGTGGGGGGGTGGGGGGGCTGAGCTGCTCGGACTTAATGCAGTTAATACCTGAATTCAGTCGTGTCATGCCTAATGCAATACAGTGGTGTTACAGGGCAGTGGTGGTCTAGCGGTTAAGGCGCAGGATCGCTAATCCTAAGGTTGGGGGTTCGAGTCCCCACAAGGTTGCCACTGTCCCCCCAGTGCAGCTAACTGGGTTATCAAAGGCGGGCCATGTCTGTCACTGTCTATGGTGAGAGGTTGATGTAAAAGAACCATTGCTGACTTTCGTAAAGAGGAGCTGCAAAGCCGTCAGCGTGTTTCTGTCCCTTGCTAAAAAGGGTTGTGACAGGAAGGACATCCGACGTAAAAACCTCTGCCAAATCAAACGTGCCAATCAGATGATTCACTGTGGCGACTCCCGAGAAAGGGAAAAGCCGAAAGAGAAGAAGATGCCTAATGCAATACAGTACGTTCCTCTAGTGGGCATTTTTGATAACTACAGTGCTGTATGTTTATAAAGAGAATGCACTGAAAGGTGTTTTATGCGTATGCTGTATAAATGTTTATATTTTAGCATCAATAAATAGAACAGTAAAAATTGAAAAGTTTTTCTTAATTATGACTATATTTTACTACATCAATACTGTATTAATGAGCAAGACTCTCTATAGAATGTGTTTAAGAAGCATATTTTACTTACAGCTGCTTATTCGCACATGTGACGTCATACATGGGGTTTTACTTCCGGGTACAGAACTCGCGGATTATCTGAATTCGCGGGAGGGCCCAGAACCGAACCCATGGACAGATGTACGCACAAAGTGAGAGCTGAGTACAGAGTTTAGTGTGCGAGTGTGAGAGAGCACAAATCACCAGGTATTACCTTTGTTTATTGATTAAAGAACAACAAATCCCTGTATCTTTATTCCTTCATTCATTCAGGGAGGCTGGTGCCCATCTCAGCCGACTCTGGCCTGTAAATGAACAAAGATGTAAACATGTTTGAAATTTCTGCAAATGCCATAAAACAATCCTTCGGAAGCCGAGTTATCTCAGAGTCTGAGAAGATTCCATGTGCGTACATCTGTCGCGAGAAAGTCGCAAAGTAGTCGTTCTGCTCGCAAATTATCGTTTTTTCTTTGCAAAGGAAAAGCACCAAGTTGGAGCTTTTCACGCAGAAAGTTTGAGAGCTGCTGTTATCCACCAGAGTCCACTGAAGTAGTCAGTCGTATTTCATTTACATTTTGTTTATCGTGATTCAAAGTGGAACTTCACACACACACACACACACACACTTTGGTGTTCAGCAATTTCATGATGAGAGTTGTGGCCCAGTGATAGTCGTTATTTTTATAAACATATTACAATGTATAATTCAAACACATTATACATATATAAAAAAAACATTGGTCTTGTTTTTGTGCCAGTTTCCTTAATTTACTTATTTATTAATTTGAGATATATATATATATATATATATATACAAAAACTGAAGCAGCATGAATTGAAGCATGAAGTAGTGAGAGATCCCTGTGTATATATATATATAAATAAAAATATACCCACACATTTTATATACACACACACTAGGGCCTCATTATTCATGGGGTTTGGTTTCGGCCCCTCCCGCAAATGAAGATAATCCGCAAATTCTGTACCCGGAAGTAAAACCCCATGCATCATATTACATGTGCGATCAACTGGGAGTAAAATACCATGTATCCACTACATGCGCTAAAATAAGATCTTGACAACTTGTGCGTGAATGAGGGGGAAAAGGGGCATATACATCTCAACCAATCAGCAGGAAAGAGAACAGCCATTGGCTGAATTTGAATCACGTGACAGTTACTCGGTAATCCACGAATCTGCGAAGGCGTGAATGCAAAACCACAAATAATCAAAGGCCTACTGTATATAATCATTAAAGACTCAAAAAAACCTTTTCACAACGAGATTATTTTCTTTTTTAGAAATCTTTTAAAAAATGAATTTTAAATGAGAACATTAATGACATTAAGCATGAAGCCTGAGCAATTGCTACCCTGAATTACTGTTAAATATTTTACAAAGAACAGGCAGAGGGGGGGGAGAGAGAGAGAGAGATGGGGGGGGGGGGTGTTCAGAAGGCTTTTCCATTTTTAAATCAGCTCAGTTGTGATTTAGAGTCTGCACCGGTGTCTGTGCTCCACTCGGTGTGGAAATGTCTCTGAAATGCAGCTCAGATCACTTTTAGCTGAAGCCCAGATGCAAATGTCCAACAGAGAAACACAGACGAAGCCCAGAGGAGCCGCGGTCTTTCTGATTGGCTTGGCACTGAATCCCAACTCGCTGGCGTCGTGGCATTGAGTCACATGAGCTGTGATTTATTCCTGAATCCAGACACTGAGGAGTAAAATCTGCATCCCACTGAATGAACATGAAAAGCTCTGAAGAGGATAAACACAGGGGAGGAAAAGAGCCGAATGTCGGTGCATGGTTTTCCAACTTCGATATCTATGACAGATACGGACGATTGTACTTTCAAAATTCTGTACTTCATATAGATCCCAAATCCAGTACATCATGTATATCCCAAGTCCAGTACTCATATATATATATATATGAGAGAGAGAGCCCTGTGAAACCAGCAAAGCATGACAGACCACAACAAACTATGTACAATTTAATAATATGAACAAAACAAGACAAAATTCATAACTTACACCTTAGACCTAAACCATATACAAATTAACCAAGGCTCCCATAGTCACCAAACGCCTGCAGCAGGGTAAATTTAGAGATGGCGCATGTGCTGGCGGGGAAAGGCTTGCCATCCCGCGTGTTGAAAGACACGAAAGATGACCATCCTTGCGTGGGCTGTGGGTGCCTGTGGATGATGGACTTCGGCAATGAAGTCCCGAACGGCGACACTTGGGTGAAGCGTGTTCCATGATCCGCCTTGGATGACTTCTTCTTTTGGTGATCCGCCGAGATGAGTCTCCTTAGTTGATCTGCCTGAAGCGACCCGAAGAAACCCGAAATCCTGGAGGAGACTGTAAGAGACTGTAGCCAGTTGGCAACAGGTCCTTCATATAGATTCCCTGCTGTTTTGGAATTTTACATGATTGTGGAAAAATCCCACAATCACCTGACCCACCACCAGGGCGCATGCGCAACTGGGTCCCCTTATGGAAAATTCCAGCCTCAAACAGCTGAGTCACACCACGTGACTCTCTCCACACCACATTCACGGAACATAATTCCCATCACCCATCCATTATTTTTAGATTTACATTCACACGAATATATATTTGATTGTTACGTCATGTAAATATGTCTGTTTGTCTATGATTTAGGTGTCTATCATCTATCTGTATTTATTTAAATGTTTGTTTTTGCTTATGTTTTCCTGATGCCCCTTTGTTGTAACAGTACGATATCATTTATCTATCCTTTGGTTTTCTTTCCTTTCTTACTTCCCACTCCTCACCTATTTGTTTTAAGAACACCCCCCCCCCCATACACATGGTACATTCCACTGTTGTTCTCCTCAAAGACCAAATATTTAATATTTACACGTCCTCTTTAGTTGTTTGTTTTATTGTACACAACTATGAGTGTTGTCAGAGATGAGTTTTAATTTTGCGAGGCAGTCGTGTGTGAAAAGTGAATAATTTGCACACACACATTTACATTCATTTACATTCCAGAATGATCTTGGGTTGTTGACTGAGGCGACCACGTGGGACCGTCTCTCCGTTATCGCGGTGTGTAAACAACTCGAAGTGACTAACTAATTACCCGACTCGACAACTAACTTCCGAGTGCCTCCGTCCTTCTGTTCAGCAGAGCATCATTCAGCCACCGAACAACTCTGCCGGTGTCCAGGCCAAACAGGAAGTGACCTCAGGCAAGATCACTCACTGAAACAAACAGGAAGTGACCTCAGGCAAGATCACTCACTGAAACAAACAGGAAGTGACCTCAGGCAAGATCACTCACTGAAACATCATCTTTGACGGTTTTCTTGGATTCCCATGTGCTTTACACAACCACACAATAAATCACTCGTGCTTCTGTATTTTGTGGGCGTGTACCAACAGGTTCTTTTTTAAGAATAATTAGAAAAAAACAACCCCCACTGCAGTCTCATCTGAAAACCTGATGATTTACCACACATGGAAATAATTTTATATACATT
>CM045748.1:31982859-31992859 GCA_024760905.1 Plotosus lineatus
TATGAAAGGCCGGCCGTGTCTCTCACTGTCTGTGGTGGAGGTTCATGTAAAGGAACCATTTCTGACTTTCAACAAGGGGAGCTGCATATCCATTGGCATGTTTCTGCCCCGTGATGGCCTGGCGAGCCATCCAGGGTGTACGCTGCCCTTGCTCGGAGTCGACCGGGATGGGCGTCAGCCTCCCAGAGACCCTAATTAGGATTAAATTACAGAAAATAAATGAATGAACAATAGCTTTAATGTTAATAGTATTAATACATTAGATTACATTCGTTGCATCTAATCTAATCCAGTCTAATCTTATCGAATCTAATCTATCAATACTGTTAAAATTAAAGCTATGATAAAATTATTACTTATTATTGTATTTCTTCATACTGACATTAAGATCACTGTACATGAGCTGATGTCTGTGGAATGGATTACCCAATCAGATCACGGGATTTCTAATACCGACGACCTAGAATAGAATAAAACGAATTTCGCTGAGATTGTTTTGTCCGGGGTGAATATCAGAGCAAAAATGATAAAAATACACTCAAGGCTGGTATTAGCACTTAACGCTTCACATCTCAGTCAATTTTGTATGTGATTTTTAGAGAAACGCACGCAGCGTCCATCCCTTTATCCTTTCATTACGCTGGTAATTGCGTGCTGGGGTTTATTTAATCTTCTGAAACACAAGCAGTGGTCGTATCAATGTTTAAACATGATATGAATGTTTCATGGAGGCTGAAATTTATAGATATTAAAGATACTTTCATGTATTTTGTAGTAATAAATATCACAGGACGGTCGCCCGCGTGCACTTTCGTGTCCTTTTTTTGTTTTAATGGCCACCACTTCAAGTCGATCTCAATGGACTTCAGCACAGTGGACAAAATGTTTGAGCCTGCAGTCTCTCAGCATCATGTTTTATTCATATTTTATTAAAAAATGCAGAATTAAATACAGACGCATCATTTAAAAGCATCGTGTGGGTTAAAATGCACATCTCATGCTCACAATTTGTTTAAAAATAAAATGAATGAATAAATCTCACTCCAAGCAACAATTCATGGGGTCCAAGCGCTTTTTACAGAATCACTGAGTTCTTTCCAACAGACTGAACAAACCGAGTATAAAAAAACAAAGACATGGCGCTCGTTCAATGCTAACACTGAAAATGCTAACGTAAAGCACATTTTACATTTCTGACCTGGAAATGTCTTTTAAAGTCGAATATAAGTTCAGTGTGATGAAATTAAACTAAAACATCCCGGAATGAGATCTCACACCGTATCGAATGCATCGGATCTGTTATTTCAGGTGGTTAGTAATAACTGTACGTATACGCTGCTGATGCTCTTCAGATTATAAATGCAGCGCGGAGCAGATCTAAATTCAATCATTGTTCCGCAGATAACTAAACAAAAAGGCAAGTACAGCGGAACCTTGAGTTACGAGTGTCTTGTATAACGGATTTTCCATGATACCAGCTTCATCCACCAAAAATCCGCCCCATACAACCGAGAAAAAATTTGATTTACGAGCTCTGCGGGGGAAATGGCTTTTCTGGGCCGATTAGCTTCGTATTCTTCCGCGTGTATTCTTCCACGCTCCGAGAACACCATGTGCGGTGCTTCTCAATTATTTTCTGTGTCCTATAGCCGACTCCAGGAGAAGACAAGGTACACCCTACACAGCTCACCAGACCATTGCAGCCCCCGCACACACACACACACACACACACACACACATTTTGCACTACCTCTCACACCTAAGGTTTGTGGGGCCGGTGGTGTAGTGGTTAGGGTGCTGCGCTCATGATTGGGAGGTTGTAAGTTCAAATCCCACTGAGACCCCCACAGTGCTGAAACCCCTGGGCAAGATCTTAACCAGGAGTGTGCCTCTGTTCACCCAGCAGTATAAATGGGTACCAGTAAAAAATACTGGGAAGGTAACCTGCGATGGACTAGCGTCACATCCAGGAGGAGTTGAACTCCTGGTCGCTTCACGCTACGGAAACCGGGGATAAGCACCGGCCTGATGAGGCACGAGGCTCGGGTGTAAAAAACCCAACAGACTTTACCTTTACCTCACACCTAAGGGCGATTTGGAACATCTCGTTAGTCTATTGTGCATGTATTTGGACTGCGAACAGAAACCTGCACTGTACAGAATATATAAACTCGACACAGAAACATCAAAGCCCGGGAACTGGACCCAGTACCTTCTTGCTGTGACGTGGACATGCTATCCACTGTACCGCCCTTCAAGTACATTCCATCACTACTTAATTGTGATTAGGGTTGCAGGGAGCCTGGTGCCCATCTCAGCTGACTCCAAGTGTAGGTGGGGCACACGTCTTGAACAGCTCACCAGGCCATCACGGGACCGACACACACAATTATTCACACTCAGCCCATTGTGCGGACACGCTAACCGCTGCGCCACTGTGCTGCCACGCCTTGCAAATTATTTCATTTATCAGTTTAAAATACACAATAATGCCTACAATACCCACACAGCATAAAGGAAAAAAAATATATATTTCTAAACATGTGATTTATTTTTGCGTCTGCAATATAGATGCAAATATTCACCGATTTCAAAATAAACAAGAAGATAAGAAACAGCACCATGTGAGTTTGTCTTTATTCGTCTGCTTTCCTATTCGAGAAAATCCCAAATCTCATGTTTATGCAGCATGAGCTTCGCTACCTCTCTTACGCTCTCTGATCCCCAGCTATCAGATCACAACAAATCAATGCCTCGGTGTCCCGACATCAGCAGAGTTTCCGAATAATTCCAAATTTGAGTCCATTCCTCAAATGAAATTAGATTTCAGTGACAGGATTGAGGGGAAAAAACCCACAAAGCTCAGGGCGTCAGCGGAGCTGGAAAGGTCAAAGAGAGACAGCGGTTTATGACAGCATCACGTGTGTGTGTGTGTGTGTGTGTGTGTGTGTGTGTGTGTGTGTATGTGTGTGTGTGTGTGTGTGTGTGTGTGTGTGTGTGTGTGTGTCAGTGCTCCTGTGAGAGTAGAGTGGGCAAGTGAGCCAAAAAAGTAGTGATGTTTTTGGCAAAGAGACAAAGTTGAAGATCTCCGAGGGGCATGGCATGTCAGTGATGCATTGCAAAATCAATTAGAATATTTGCCAAAAATGGATGGCGAATTAATGATGGCATCATCTCGCTGTAGGTAAACAGCTCAATACGGCTCCGGGTGAACGATGAAACCTCATTTCTTCTCGTCAAGCAAAACAATCATGAATAAATAAATAAATTAATAAATCTAAACGAATGGTTGTGCAGCACGGCGATATGAAGCAGGCCGGTCCGTGGAGGAGGGGTTCTAATCATTTCTCGTGAGCGATCTATCCACATTCACATCGAAGAGCAGGATCAGAGAAGAAAAAAAACAAACAAACAAACAAACAAAAAAAAACTCTGCATGAAAAAGTCATGGTCATCAAGGGCGTCAAAAATAAACAAAGTGTATTCAGTGGGGGTGGGATGGGGTGAGGGGTGGGGGTGAGGGGTGGGGGTGGGGGGTGGTAGAGTTCCTTGGGGAAGATGTGACAGCGCTCAGAGCCACTTGTTCTGACATCTTTGGCTGCATTCGTTGAGTTTTGGAGCAGCGGGTCGGCCGAAAGTGACAACGGAGCTTTGGCATTCCGGCATCACGGGCCCCCGGAAAACTCGGCTAAGTTTAGAGTCTGCATGACAGCCGACGTCCTAAACACAAAGATCTGAGTGAACCCGGAGCACGGTTTTTGAAACGAGATTGGAGGACACCAGCACAGCTCCATCTGAACCGAGTCAGCCTGCGCTTGCACTTCTTCAGTGGTGCCTCATTCGCAGCGACTTGCACGGCTAGTGTTCTTTAATCTCATCAGAAAGGAGTCTCCAGTACAAATATAAAGATGCAAAGCCATCTACAAAGATTTTATTCCATCAGGCTGAACATCACACGTGTCCTCCAAAACGCTCACTCATCTCCTTGAACCATTTAATACAAGTAAGGACGCAGTGAGGCTGGAGCCTGCCTCAGCCTACTCTGTGCGAAGAAGGGTATGCCTTGAACGGCCCACCCACACCCATCCATCAACATGCACACTTACTATTAACATTCACACACCAGGGCGACCCGAGGCAGCCAGTCAGATGAATGTGCCTGTGTTTAGACTGTGGGAGGAAACCGAGGTACCCAAAGGAAACCCACGGATCCCAGGGAGCTCCACACAGGAAACCTGCAGCAGAGCCCAGGACTCGGACCCAGGGGATCTCGCTGTGAGGTACACGTGCCAATCACTAGACCCTCGTCCCTCCGTTCTTCAAACCAGACCCAGTAAAATACTAGAAAGATATTTGATCATGTGGTACTTGAAGCGCTTTCGCTCCATCGACAGCCTTGTGTTCTGCGCTGCACACTCGGAATGATTGATCTTTCAATCTGAAGCGTTTTTGTTGTTCTCCTCCGTTTCCTCCGTACACTCCTCCGGGCAACAGAAAATTGTTTAATCTTTTTTATTCTTTGCAAACAGTTCTGATTTAAAGTTGCTTTTGTTGATCTCTGATCATTTCTTTGAGTCGTGATGCGAAACGTTTGTCAAAATCTTTTTTTATTTAATCATATCATCAGAGAATAATTAACATCATGGTTTCTATTCACCATTGATTACCAACAGGAGCAGGTCCTGGCCGTCTGTCCATTACACGTCAGTTTCAGGACGTATAACTCCACATGCTGAAACCGGGGCTTTCCAACTCGCTCTGCTAGTTCTATATTGGCATATTATGAAATGGGCCGTTCAGCGCGAGCGTCTGGACCCCTGTGGTCTATTTTTATTTTGTGGATGAGTTCAGGGTGGTAGAAGTCCTACAGGGATGAGGATGTGTACACAGCTGAGAGAATCCATCCTTAAAGTTTCTCATTCACTCCCCAGGTATATTAAATAAAGATGAAGTACAGTGGGATCGCTGGAAATAAAATGGAATCAGAACCAGAATATTTCATTGATCTCACAGGAAATTGTGTGTACAACGGTGCTCTAAGTACGAATGAGATAAAGATAACTCTCAATAAAGAAAACAAACAAACAAATGTCTATCTATCTATCTATCTATCTATCTATCTATCTATCTATCTATCTATCTATCTATCTATCTATCTATCCACCTATTCCCCCACCCATCCATCCACCCACCTACCCATCCATCCACCCATCCACCCACCTACCCATCCATCCATCCACCCATCCATCCATCCAGCCATCTATCTATCTATCTATCTATAGATGTATATAAGTTAGTAGTGAAGTTAATAAAGAATGATGACTGAATCATATCAGTGAGTAATATTTATATAAACAGGTAGAGAATGAAAAAGAGCACCATCAGAGAGTTCAGTTCTATCCCCACAATGTTACCGGCCTCACAAATCAGTACCAGCCACCATGATATTAATAACAGCACCATGGTTTTTATTTCTCTTAAAATTCTTCACACTTGATCTCAGACTTTTCCACTTTCTGCCAATCACTATTGCACCACCAAGTTCATCTGTTCACGCCGTCACGTTATCGTTATTGCTACTATTTATTTATTTATTTATTCCATTTCATGGCATACATACACATCTCACTGTTCATTTCTGATTCATAGGTACATGATTTACATTAAAAAATATATTTTTTCCTTAAGTTTAGTGTCCAGAATTACTTGTGTTTATATTTTACTCTTGACAGTATGTGTTTTTAAAGTGTGGGCAAGTGTCGAAACGCCGAAAGCATTTCATTTTGTTCCTCCACTGACTGACGAAGTGGCAAACCGAGTCGGAAAAACGTTAGCCGCGTAAACCATTTTCACTGTCAGGCTCATCTCTGGTGGCGTCTTGTCCTCAGAGTCACTAGAATGAGATGCCTCACTGTGTCCACAGAGGATGCCGACCCTACCAAACATGTTGATGTCACTTCCAGGGAAAAACAACTCATAAGCTGTTAACACCTATAGTTGAGCAACGTGCTCGTAATTCATGTTTATGCATATATGCATTTTATGGTCAGTTAAGTTCAAATAAGTGTCCGCATCAATTAAAGCTATTACTACGCACACACACTTTACACTGTATGTTTACACGATACTGATACACTATAACACATTCATTTTCTCATTCAGTTCCTCTTCTTATTCATCCTTAGTACCTGCCTGGTCCAATTCTCTCTCTCTCTCTCTCTCTCTCTCTCTCTCTCTCTCTCTCTCTCTCTCTCTCTCTCTGTATATATATAGTTTAAATGGACGGGATGTTTTATTAAAAGTGGAATTACAGTAGCAGTTTGAAAGATCAGCGGTCCTGATTCAATATTAAATTGCTTCCTTGTGAGATTTGGGGTCTTGTCCCACGAAGCACTTTCATGCCTCCATCTGCTTCAATATTGTTCCGAAAAAATCACCTCCGTCACTGTATTTCCGCTTTAAGGTCCCCTTCTGCTTCATTATCATCCCGATTGTTGAGGGGTTTCGGCGATAACGAAATATAATGCTGCAATGATCTCAAAACAAGTTAACAGTCCTGTTCAACTCTCTACGTGTGACAAACAGGAAGTATGTGTACAGGAAGTACAGGTGTGACGGAAAGCTGTTCAACCACCCACGTCTGCAGGCTGTCACTAAAGTCAAAGAGACTGTGATTCGTGATCTGCTCTTTGCTGATGACTGTGCCCTCAGTGCCATCAATGAGCAAGAAATGCAACAGGAAATGGACACATTCTCATCTGCCTGTGACAACTTCGGCCTCACCGTCAGCATCAAGAAGACTGAAGTGATGTATCAGCCCGCTCCAGGAAAACCATATCAGGAACCAAACATCACAGTGAAGGGACAGCGACTTCAAGATGTGGAAAACTTCACCTACCTCGGCAGCACTCTCTCTCGCTACGCCAACATCGATGCTGAAGTCAGCAACCGCGTTGCGAAGGCAAGCAGCACTTTTGGGAGATTGAAGAAGTTAGTCTGGGAACGAAGAGGTATCTCACAATACACCAAGATCAAAGTGTACAGAGCAGTTGTCTTAACTATACTTCTTTATGGCTGTGAATCTTGGACCATCTACAGAAGACACGAGAAATTTCTCCAGCAGTTCCATCTCCGTTGTCTCCGAAACATCTTTAATATCCGCTGGCAAGATAGGATCACAAACACCGAGGTTCTGGAGAGAGCAGACCTCCCCAGCGTTATTACCATCATGAGCAAAGCTCAGACACGATGGGCAGGACACGTCTGCCGCATGTCAGTCTCCAGGATACCCAAGCAGTTACTGTACGGTGAACTCAGTCGTGGTAGCAGGAAAGTAGGAGGCCAGCGCAAACGCTATAGACTCCATCAAAGCATGCCTGAAGGACTTCAACATTGACATTGCAACGGTGGAATCTGCAGCATTTGACAGACCGGCTTGGTGCAACCTGATTCACAAAGGTGCCATCCACTCAGAGAATAAACGTTCGAACGCAGCCAAAGATAAATGTCAAACAAGCAAGGCTCGAGCTGACCAATCTACCAACACGACCCCCTTTCACTGGTGTCAAACTTGTGGGAGGAATTTTCACGCCCGTATTGGCCTTACAAGCCACCTGTGGACACATCACCCCACCTCTTAGACACTGTGTTGTTTGTGTTGCTATGGTCATACTCGATATCGAGTCGACGAGCATCATCACAGCATCATCATGTGTACAGGAAGTATGGGTACAGGTCAGCTCCCTCCTGGCCAATGAGAGGCCAGCAGGGCGGGGTGTTGGGAGACAGCCAATGAGAGAGCAACTTGCACATAGTGTGAAATTTTGATTGGTGCGTTTGAAATTTTGAATGGCACGTTTGGCGCTTTTCATAAGAGGGGGTTGTTTCGTATACAGAGAGTAAAAACTTAGGAAAATGTTTTTCGTAACCTGGAGTTTTCGTATCCAGAGGGTATATATATATATATATATATATATATATATATATATATATATATATATATATATATATATATATATATATATATATATATATGTATGTATGTGTGTGTGTATATATATATATATATATATATATATGTATGCTTTTTTCCCTTTATCAGGGGTCGCTACAGTGAATGATTGGCAGAGGTTTTTACGTCGAATGCCCTTCCTGACACAACCCTTTAGCAAGGGACAGAAACACGCTGACGGCTTTGCAGCTCCTCTTTTACGGAAGTCAGCAATGGTTCTTTTATATGCCTCTCACCATAGACAGTGAGAGACATGGCCAGCCTTGGATAACCCAGGTAGCTGCACTGGGGGGACAGTGACAACCCAGTGATAGTGGTGCTTGAACCCTCAACCTTATATACAGATTTGTCTCTTCAGTATTGTGTGAAATAAAAGTAACTTAATAGCAACAAGGACAATATTACCACAAATAAAAATAAAAACATTTCAAATTGGGGTTTATTTTAAATCTGGGCGATGTATCTGAAGATAAAGAACCTACAGTATCATAATTAGCACACCATGATGTCAGGACTGAGAATCGTCTTGGATGCTAACATGGTGCTTAACATGTTCAGTTCAGTTCTAACTAGGGTCGCGTGGGCTGGCAACCATCCCAGCCAACTCCGGGCGAAGGCAGAGTATACCCTGGACAGCTCGCCAGGCCATCGCGGGGCCATCGCATGGTGCTGAACATGTTTTATTTTTTCTTTCTTCCTTTATTTTTTAATTTACCTTTTGCTTGAACACAGCACCAGAAAGCAACCCGAAACCTGAAAGCACGTGCATGAGAGAGGAACATAGTTTGTGAAGACTGACAGAAAAGCAGGTGATTTAAACAGTAAACAGGTGTGTGGGGCTGATTGGAAGCCGTATAAGTGAGTGTGTCTAATTAGAGTGATGTGACTGGTTTGTAACAATGAGAAGGTGTGGCTTAAAGCAAAATCTGGTGTTCATGTGACCGTCCTTTGGGATATCTTTGAAAATAATCGAAGCGGTGAGTTGTACGACAGGTGTGAGAGGATGCTGTGTTCATTGAAGTTGTTACTGCGTGTTGGACACGCCGCCGTCGTTACATTACCAAGAAATAATTGATGGAGATCTACAGCACTGGACCACACCTCACAGAAACACCCGCACTGAGCCCAGGAGTTTGAAACCTAAGCCTTCTTGCTGTGAGACGGATCTGCCCATCTCCCCGACGTTGTTGTGCGGAATTTTTTTCTCTGAGTGTTCACAACAACAACACTAATGGAATAATCCAAATTCAATTCTTAAACATAACCTTCTAGTCTGTAACCAATTCCATGGCTCTATCTTATCCTTCTGCTGTCCATGGTCTCCGAGTGAGGACATTCAGCACTTTATTACTGTCACTCTCACCTCCAGGTCACCTCGATGAGTTCTGATCTCCGCCAGAGAGAGAGAGAGAGAGAGAGAGAGAGAGAGAGAGAGAGAGAGAGATGAGATGAGACAGACAAGACACCATGATAAAAGGAGCAAAGCCTGTGCCAGGCCATTGTTACACACTGAGATGAAAGCCAGACCGGCTAATGAACATCTGCCCTACGCAACACACACACACACACACACACACACACACACACACACACACACACACACACACACACACACACACACACACGGATGCAGCAGGCTTGGCCACCTTCATATGGACCATTGAACACAGCAGCTGCTCGTCTCCCAAAGACCTTGTGGATTGATGTAAACCTGTAATTAAGCCCCATTCCAGGAGGTAAAACAGAGAGACAGAGAGAGAGTGAGAGAGAGAGAGACAGAGAGAGAGAGAGAAAGAGAAGATGAGTGATTACTTTCTTTCTCTTTCTCTGTTTATCTCTCCATCAGGTTTCTCCCCATGTAACTCCACAACTACATCAGGGACCAACGCGACGGAATTAAATTCCTACAGTGTCTCCATAAATCCTTCTCAATTTGGATAAAGTGTTCACTTTGTGTCACTTTACTGCAGAAAATCTTCATATAAAACA
>CM045748.1:31997859-32000359 GCA_024760905.1 Plotosus lineatus
GAGTTTGCATGTTCTCCCCGTGGTTGCAACTCCGAATCACCCAAAGGTGTGGGTGTGGGTGTGAATGGTTATGTGTGTGTTGGCCCTGCAATGGTCTGGCGAGCTTACCCTGGTTGTACCCTGCCCTTACAAGTTGTTCCCTGAGATGGGCGCCAGCCTGCATATTAGAAAATGAATGAATGAATAATCTAACCGCACCAGCCCAAGGACACCGTAGGAGAACCACTCGGAGATGCAGATTAACTCGGTGTTACGGTTGCTCTTGGCTGGTTCTTCATTATCGTTCCCCAGCAAGGCGTGTCTGTTTTTTTTTTTTTTTTTGTTTGTTTTTTAATTATTATTATTATTATTTCGTCCACAGCAGAGAAAAGTGGCACTGAAAGTGAAACTCAACTTTGGACTGAAGTTTTAAAAACCCTTCTCCATCCTGAATGTCATCCTCGTTACGACGTGTTTTATTTCCAAGCATGAAAGTGGCACCTGGGAAGTACTCGAGTCATTTCTGGGCTCTGAGATGTCCGGTAAATTGGCCGAGCCTGTGGTTTAACACGGGTTTTATTGTGCTAGCTCTGCCCTGACCTTTCATATGTCTTCATTAAGCAGTGGCTCACAACGCATTTCCTCTCCTGTGCTCTGGAGAGCTGGGAGCATTTAAGTCAAGAGCGGGAGCACAAATGAGGTTGTGAGAGTCCGCCGCGTTTGAGAACGATATGTAAATAAAAGCTTAACCTGGGAGATGCGGTTATTTTCCTTTTTCCCCCTCTCATCTCCGCTATGCCTGAAAGGCAGGGACAGACCAGGAGGATTAGGGGACACGTGGCTGGTGCAGCGGGTCACCGTCTGAAGTGGACGGATCCTGAGCGTAATTGGTGTTAGCGATAAAGCAGCCGGTGTTCAGACAGAGAGGTTATCACCCGTAATCTCTCTGAGTGCAGTCCATCCGGAGAAAGAGAGGACACATCACTGCAAGGTGTAAGAGACGAAGGCGGGGACTCATTATTATTAAAAACCCAAGGTGGTCAGGTTCACCCATACTCACAATATAAAGTTTAAAAGTGAGACATCGTGATATTTATGGCATTATCTTGCAGAGTTCTGATCAGGCAGTCCTCATTAATATTGTAATATATGGTGTGGAATATTAGCAGGACGGTCCTGGGTTTGAGTCTCAGGCTCAGCGAGGGTGTTTCTGAGTGGAGTTTGCATTCTCTATCAGTATGTGCACGGGGTTTCCTCTGGGTACTCCAGTTTCCTCCTACAGTCAAATTATATGCACCTGAGGCTACATGGCAATTCCAATTTGCCCCTGGGTGTGATGCTCAGATGGCTGAGATAGGCTGCAGCTTCCCTGAGACCCTAGTAAGATGAAATGGTTTGGTAACTGAATGTGAATGAATGAACGATTAGCAGGTAGACACATTCGAGAATAGACTGAGGGGTGGAGACTTGGAAAACCCAAAAAACAGGAATAAAAAAAAAAGAAAAGAAAAGTAAAACAAGCAGAGTTATAGAGTGCAAACCTCTACCAAGCTAATCAATCCCCTCATATGAGCCAAAGATTGTTTGAAAATGTTAGAGTCCTAAAAAAAATCCTGGATCCAGAATTGGACCCAAATAATCTTCAGAAACTGAGGAAGCCTTTCAAGTACAATGTTCCGCCTCTAGGGGGAAAATAATCTTGAAAACGTGTGCATATTTTCTGTAACACCCCCGACACACACACACACACACACACACACACACACACACACACACACACACACACACACCCCGCAGGTAAGAGTTATACACTGAGTGGGCGTGTCCTAATGATACTGTAACTAAAACCCAGCATTTATTTCAGGACTTCAGAAGGGAGGTCTGGACACATTGCTTAGGCTGCTGCCTCACCACGTAACCCCGGATTAAGCGGAAGAAGATGAGATGAGATGAGATGAGATGAGATGAGATGAGACTTCAAAGGGGTATTGGTAAAATCTCAATTTGAACATTGTTCCATTTTTTATGGTGTACATGTTAGTGATGTCCGTGCAGGTTATCAGAAGCAGGGAAGCTTCAGCCCAGAACTTTGTTCTTCTCCTCACCTGTTCTCATCATCGCTGGAGAGATCATTCATCATTTACGCAGAGTTCTTACAGCTACAGATGAGATGATAAAGCTGGATCACAGCAGAGACCACATCCACACAACATAATGGATGGCTGAAGAGTGCAGAGCCAAGTCTCTCTCTCTCTCTCTCTCTCTCTCTCTCTCTCTCTCTCCCCCCTCTGTCTCTGCCTCTCTCTCTCTCTGTCTCTCTCTCTCTCTCTCTCTCTCTCTCTCTCTCTCCCTCTCTCTCCCTCTCTCTCCCTCTCTCTCTCTCTCTCTCTCTCTCCCCTCCCCTCTGTCTCTCTCTCTCCCTCCCCCTCTGTCTCTCTCTCTCCCCCCCTCCTCTCTCCTCCACCCTCTGCCCCCCCCCCTCTCTTTACAGTTATTCCTTGTGAAAGGAAATAAATAAGCC
>CM045748.1:32005359-32015359 GCA_024760905.1 Plotosus lineatus
AAAGAGTTTAAATGTCGCTGCCGGACTCGGACCTCAGGCCCCCGGTGCCTCTCGGGTGTTTTTTTTAGATCACTGTTTGTAAACATGTTTAAGTGTTTGATTGTTTAAGTGTTTTTTTTAGTGTGGTTTGTTTGTTGTTTGTTTGGTTAGCTGGTGACTTGCTTGTTTCGATGTTTGTTTGTTTGGTTTGATATTTATTTGGTTTGTTATTTGTTTGTTTTCTTGCTTGTTTATTCAGTTATGTTTTTTTCAGTTTGTTTGTTCGGAGTGTGATTTATTTATTTCTGGTTATTTGTCTGTTTTTCTGTGTGTTTGGTTAATAGATTGTTTATTGTTTTCTGAGTCAGGTCGGTATTTGTTTGTTTGTTAATTGAATTGAAAGGGCATCGCTCGGTGAGAAGATGAAAGTTCGGAAATTTCAGAGAGGGTGGCGGCGAGGCTGGTGCCCATCTCAGCTGATTCTGGGCAAAGCCATCATTGTCTATATTATAATTAGAAGATACTATTAAGACGATTATTATTTCACCTTTTCATTTTATTTCTCCAATCCCTTTCATCGCGGTGAGAATAACCAACCTTTACAGACGGAGAGGAAAGTAACCGTACTGTGTGAGAATGAGCTTGGCGAGTTTGGGATGGACCACACACCCTCTCGTGATGTCAGAATGATATTATTGAATATCCACAGCGCATTACATCACAGATGATGTTTCGCTGGGTCTCTGCTTTATTCATTTTTCCTGAATGGCCGATGGCTCGGGTTCTCCCACGAGAGCCGTCCTAAGAATTGATTTCTGACGATCCATGATTCTTCTCCGACGCTCCAGCAAATCAAGTTAAAGGCCCCGTCTGGCAGCTCCTCACAGCACGCGCCATATAAACAGCCATTATTTCTTCAGAAAGCTCTTTTTTAGTCTCGCCGCCGGTTCAAAGGGATCTCGACTCTCTCCAAAGACAAGCTGGAGTTCACAAACACTTCCAGAGGACCTTTGAAAGCAATGAGATGGGAAGCAGGGAGGAAGCAGCGCTCCGTGTGGCGGTGTTGAGAAACGTTTAGAAGTCTTTAACGCGTCATGTCTGATCTTCTGTTCTAAATGCTGGAAAAATTCACACAGAGGTTTCAGGGAATCATTCTGTGTGGTGTTTGTACAGTTATCAGGGTTTGGGTGCAGCTAACATTACCGTTTTATCAATCGTTTTTTACACACGATTGAAAAATACCTGACGGACACATTCACAGTCAATTTACTTCTTTCATACTGAGCTCTTGCTATTATTAGTCTAAGGCAGTAGTGGGCCGTCAGGGTCAGCAGGGGCTTCTCTGGTGGACTAAACACTATCAGAATATCTGACCTACATTTACCGTTAATTTCTGGTGTTGGTTCCATTAAGTTGTATTCATTGACTCCCCTGCAGTCCATTCTCTTCATTTCGCGGAGTCTCTCGGCTGCGCCGCTTCCAGTTCGTGCAGGTGGACATTAGGTTTTTCGTCCGATCGGATTTCAGCCTCTATGTGCAGCTGCGTCAATCTAATCTGTCCGGGACCTTCAGAATCTGCGGCACTGGCCAACGGCGCTGTATTAGCGACTGGGCTGTTTCTTTAACCAATGAGATCTCAGATTCGCCTCACAGCACCAGCCGGCGGCTTCACAACAACCTCAGTATTTTTACATCCTCTGATTGGTCTCTGATTGGTTGGTTGGAGCAAAACCGGCAGAATATTCCATAGTGATTTGCACACGATACATTTCAGTTAGACGTTTTTAACCCGAAAGGCCGACAGAGGAGGAGAAACCAACTTAATTTAGAATAAATTAATTCTAAAAAAAAAAAAAAAAAAGAAAAGAAAAAACATTTTCAAGGCGGAACTTTCCAGAAAAGACGTTTTAATGAGGGATTGAAGAAGTTGAGGAAAAGTTTACACTTTTTTACTCAGTCCCAATTCATCAGTAACTTCCACTGATGAACATCTCTCTCTCTCTCTCTCTCTCTCTCTCTCTCTCTCTCTCTCTCTCTCTCTCTCTCTCTCTCTCTATCTCTCTATCTCTCGCTCTCTCTCTCTCTCTCTCTCTCTCTTTCTCTCTCTCTCTCTCTCTCTCTCTCTCTCTCTCTCTCTCTCTCTCTCTCTCTCTCTCTCTGTGTGTGCTTCACCACCACTCAGACTCTCACAGGATAAATACATAAACGGGACATGAACTTGTTAAACGGATAATTGAAACAAATATGGCATCAGAAGGCAGAAATCAGTGAATGAAAGAAAAGAGGTTAAAGAAACGTCATTGTTTACCTTCCCTTCGTTCTTTCTTTCTCCAGGGCTGTTTACTCATTAATTTATGTATATATTTGTTTGTCTAATTCATTCATTCTTTTTCTGAATGGCTTAATCCTAATTAGGGTGGCGGGGAGGCTGGTGCCCATTTCAGCCATGTATGGGCGAGGGCAGGGTACACCCTGTACAGCTGACCAGGCCATCGCAGGGCTGTTTGTCTAATAATGAATTTACTATTTTTTTTTTGTTTATTTGTTTGTTCATTGATTCATTCCTCCTTATCATAATTTGATTATTCATTCATTGATTTATTCATTTTTTCCTTTAACCGTTAAATCATCTGTTCACTAATAAACCAATAAATTAACGAGTTCCAGGAACAGTCCATGTAAGGTCGGAGGTTTAACCCCAGATGGAGCACCAATCACTTCACAGGATATTAATGGTCCATCATTTCCAAAAATTGCTTCACTTGAGAACTTTCAGGGAGAAGCGTTCAATATGTTCTTTAAAGAGACACCGAAGAACCTTGATGACTTTATTCTCCATCCTGATGGAACTTACCAGCGCTCATTATAATATGATAATGATATTATAATTTGGGATGAATAATGAAACAGAACTATTATGATACTAATATCCTTACTCAGGCAACATGATACTGAGGAGTACTGACATTGACCCCACCCTTAATCCCACCCCTAATTCCACCCCTTCCACCACTGTACACTCTTCTGTTATTATGAAACTCATCCTTCGATAAGCCCCTAATCTTTCTTTAAAGGCTCAGTAAAACTTCCTCATCATCCTAATCATATGTTACATTTCATTCTCTCTCCTGCAGAAGTGGCGAGGCATCTCCTGGCTCCACGTGGAGGAACATGGGAAGATTAAAACTCACAGTGTTACCCATAAGGCCAGTGTGATTACAGTATGGACATTTGAAATGAAGCCAGGGTCACAGGATATGACTTCGGGGCATGCGTGCGCGTCTCTTGACTCCCTCCCACCCTCCCATACTGTGGCTGGAGATTGGCCTGGCGCTCATGATGGATATTTAGTGTAAAAATAGAGCCTTTTTTTATATTTTGACACCATCATTCCCCATCAAAAGAGCTGAAAAATGGAGGCTATCAGCGGTGGCCGAGCCGGAGAGAAATTACACTTCATAAAGAGAGCAGAGCGGCGAGGTGAGATTCCTCCTCACCTGTATGGATTTTCCACCCTATCACTGATAGATTGCACTAATATCACCCCAATTAAGGTCTTTCAGGTCAGCGTTATTAATAGTTTATTTCACTTCCTGTTTCCATCACTGACAAGCCTCACAAACCTCGCATGCCCTCACGTTTACATCCTCACTCGTTATATTGTTCATACACTGTTTCAGATTCACACTTAAACATAATCATTTTCGATTTTCAGTTTACTGTCTTGGGATCTTTTACATGTTTTTTTTTATTTTTATGTTTTATGAGTATTATTTTAATTTTATTACAAATGTATGTTTGTATTAGGGTCTGGGTTCAGGTCCCAAACTCAGTGAGGGTGTTACCTCCTCCTGCTGCAGTTTTCAATTCCCATCCATCAAGTCTTGTCTGCCTATTGCATATAAACAGCGCCAACCAGGGAGGGGCGTAAGCATGCACCTTCCCCTTCCATGACATGCGATGCCACCCGCCTCTTTACATGTGCATGTGTATTTGCTCACTATCCGCCCCTTTTGTACAAATGAACTCAGAGACTCCTCACTGTGAGTCACCGGGAGTGTAATGTCATGCCGCCCACCCACGAGAGCTTGGCCGATTCACTCCTATGGACTCCCGGCTGGGGATGACCGTCATCAACCTGAATTTTGAACTTCCAAGTGAATTAATGACATGATTGTAATTCAATCATCTAAACAATTTTAAGAATTGCTGTGGTAATTTTATAGGCAGTCCTGAGAGTCACATTATTTAATTAATCGACTTATTTATTTAATTTTTCATTTACATGTTTTTCTAAAATGTTTCTTAGCATTCTGTACAGTTTTCACAACACATCATCACTGTTTTTATCATTGATGAATAACTTGTACACATACACAGATTTAATAACAATTTATGAATATGGATTTTTTAAATAAAATATCTCTTCAGCTGTGATGACATTTCAACTTTCATTCTTAAGCTTAAAGAAACAGAAAACAACAAAAAATTTACCACCACCATCATTACCTCCACTAACACCACCACCACCACCTCCTCTACTATCACAACCATCACTACCATCACCACTACAACCACCAAAACACCATCAACACCAACAGCAACATCACCTTGGAAGACCACCACCAACCTGGAGGAGCACAGTATGTGCGCCTGCAGCACTGCATATCATCCACGGTAGTCAGCAACACCGGAGTACCACAAGGAACCGTCCTAACCCCTTTTCTCTTCACTCTCTACACAATGGACTTCAGTGACTCCACAGAGACCTGCCATCTTCAAAAGTTTTCTGATGACTCTGCTATAATTAAATGTATCGATGGAGGTGATAAGATGGAGTATTGGGCTGCTTGGATTCCTTCGTCACATGGTGTAAGCAGAATCATCTCCAGCTTAATGTGACACATACCAAGGAGCTGATTGCAGATTTTAGGATCCAAGACACCAGCAGCTATTGTTTCCATCCATGGCTTCAATCTGGAAATGGTGGAGGATCCAAAATATCTTGGAGTTCAGACTATAAACTGGACCGAGTTAAGAACAGTACCGCACGTTAGAAAAAGGCCAGAGTCGTCTCTATTTTTTGATGTTAAGGTGGTTTAACATGTCGGAAAGGACTCAGGGTGTTCTTTGAGTCTGCTGTAGCCAGCTTTGTCCTCTGTTGTTGCATGTTGGGGCAGCTGATTGAGGGTCACAGATGCAAACAAACCAAACAAACTGATCCTTGAGGCCGGTAACGTTGTGGGGATGGAACTGGACTCTGACGGTGCTGTTGGAGGAGAGAATGTTGTCCAGAATAAAACGATACTGAACAGTACATATGACCTGCTTCACAACCTGCTGATCCATCACAGGAGCCGTTCAATGAGGTTTTGTCTGTCTTCTTTTTGGCTTTTTCCCTTTTTTTTTTTTTTTTTTCTCAGGAGTCGCCACAGTGAATCATCTGATTCGCACGTTTGATTTGGCAGAGGTTTTTACGTCGGATGCTCTTCCTGTCACAACCCTTTTTAACAAGGGACAGAAACACGCTGACGACTTTGCAGCTTTGCAGCTAATCTTTACGAAAGTCAGCAATGGTTCTTTTACATCAACCTCTCACCATAGACAGTGACAGACATGGCCCGCCTCTGATAACCCAGTTAGCTGCACCTGGGGGCAGTGACAACCTTGTGGAGAGTGGGACTCGAGCCCCCAACCTTTGGATCAGCGATTCAGCGCCCTATACCACTAGACCACCACTGCCCCGGAAGTTTTAATAAAGAATTTACTTGGAGCAACTATGTGCACACAATTTCTTCCAGGATAAAATAATAAAATATTCTGATTCTGATTCTGATGAACAACAACAACAGCTTCAGTTTCAGTTTAAAACTTTATTTTACCTGCAGGTTTCTCTCCTGTTGAAAAATTCCTTCTGCAAAAATACAGTGTTGTTTTTCCCCCTCTTCTTCCCCGCCAGCCAACAGAAAGTCGGCACAGAGCGATGAGGGCATGTGTATTGAGAATTCAGAATGCAGTGTTGTCACACACTGTTTAGAGGGGAAGTGTTGGGGGTATAAACATCGAGAGGAGCAGTACAGCGCACGCAGCACACTCTTGGATGCCATTATAGAAAATATATTCAGGAACATCGCAACCAGGAAGATTCCACCGACCTGTTGTAGAGAACTGTCAGGATCAAATACAAACCTGGGAAATAAATATAATAAAAGATGATTAAGAGTGTGATGTAATATGTGAGGCGTACACACCCCGCTCGTCTGTAATACATCTACACCAAGTGTGAAGAAAAGCCGCACAAAAATCCATATTTGCTAATGGTGCATGGCAGCGGGAGCTCAATGACTGTCATTCCTGCAGCAATGTTTATGTGAGACTTGTTTATGCTTGGAGAGTGTGTGTGTGTGTGTGTGTGTCTGTGTGTGTGTGTGTGTGTGTGTGTGTGTGTGTGTGTGTGTGTGTGTGTGTGTGTGTGTGTGTGTGTATGTGATTCCCTCATGGTCCTGCACCTTAGGGCCTTTGACCAGCATGCAGTTTGTTTTCGTGTGCGCCGTCTGTGTGTCCAGTAGAGGCAAAACACACGCCAGGAAAACCATATGGTACTGCTGACACCGCGGCCATCTTGAGCATCATTATCATTATGGAGCAGGACAAGCTAATGACAACACTAGTCGTGCAAATACTAGCAATTAACAGAGGAAAAAACAACAACAACAACAAAAAAGATTACACAGATGAAAAAGGGCCAGTATTTTTTAAATTTTTTTATTTTAATTTTAATTTTTTTCATTTCATTGATTACATGACCTCATTTGAATACTCAATTCTGATTGGCCAGTTAATGCTCGTGGTTTGTTATGTTAAGTATAATGTGCAGCAAGTTGGTCATTACCCCGGCAAACTCGGACAGTGAGACTGAGTGATTCTACTCTGACGACACGATCGTCAGTGACACTGCTGCCAAACCACCATACTCACTCCGTGTCCACACAGCAAGCGGCCAAGCTAGCTCAATGAACCCCACCGAAATGAGAGCTGAGAGGCAAACTCATCTTGAGCGACGTGAAATCAGTACTTCTATTACTAATACCGTTACTGCTACTACCAGTAATATTACTAATACTACTATTATTACTACTATTATTCATACTGCTACTACCGTTACTACCGTTACTACCGTTACTACTACCACTACTACTGCAACAACTACAGCTTCCATCATTATCTGGCAGGAAGTTATCTGGCACAAACGCTTGCAGACTTCCATCACTGTGGCAATCACTTTCTTTAACACTCAGTTCATCACCCCGGACTCAGTCAGAGTTTATAAACCTGCTCATAAGCATCGTATGCTAATGCTGTACCCGCACCCTTACACTATTTATTACACAGGTTTGAAGAGTTCAAATGGATTCAATTTTCCCACCACTTTCCATTATCCACAGATTTCGACTCATCCTTTACTTAAGCGAATCAGTGCTCAGGTTTGAGTGACATCATCCATCATGGCTGCAACCATCGCTCACTATATTGTCATCTATTTCACTGGATGATGCATTAAATGATGAAAAACTTTGATAACGTTGCAGGTTTGGTGTCAAACACAAATGATTAGCATCACATCGCGGGGTGTTATGTAACCTGTTTATGGAAAGTTTGCCTCCTGATAAACACCTCATATCTACCCCCAATCAGCTCGAGTCGTCTCCTCATAGGGTTAAACAGGACCCCAGATCACCGCCCCACCCGGACCATCAACCCATCACTGTTAACAGGAAATGTCTTCTCTTTTGATCCTCACATGATGAATCTTCCTACCAATCAGTTACTGCGCACAGATTTATTATCCACTTACCTAAAAATACTGCAGGGGCTTCAGAACATTCTGGAACATTTCAATACATAAAAGCCTCAGTGAGGCTCCGTTATTCTGATTTTAATTTTCTGTCGTGGAATTAAGTTGAAATATCCTAGTAATATTCACCATTCATTCATTATCTGAACCACTTAATCCTAATTAGGGTCGTGGGGAGGCTGCCAACCATCTCAACAGACTCTGGGCAAGAGCAGACTACACCCTGGACAGCTCTCCAGGCCATCGCAGGGCAGAAACATGCTGACGGCTATGCAGCTCTTCTTTACAAAAGTCAGCAATGTTTCTTTCACACATTATTATTATTATTATTATTATTATTATTATTATTATTATTATTATTATTAGTAGTAGTAGTAGTAGTAGTAGTAGTAGTAGTAGTATTAATAGTATTAGTAGTAGTAGTAGTATTAATAGTATTAGTAGTAGTATTAGTAGTAGTAGTAGTATCGTAACCATCATGCCTCCAGGTGAGTCTTGTGAAAGGTGGGGCACATCCTAAACTGCTCTCGAGTCCATTGAAAGACAAAACCACACAACCATTCACATTCACTCCTTGGGGAACTTTGAAAGGTTTGCTAGCATTCCATGTGCTTCTGGGGGAGAAAACAGGAGAACCCAGAGGAACCCTGCAAACACTTCCTTTATTCTTCTTTTAAAGCATCTTTGACGAACCTCACACTCAAGGAAAAAAAAATAACAAAAAATAATATTTTCATTATTTTATTTTAAAATATTGATTTTATTTCGGACTTTAGAAAGAAATCCTCCAGAGTTGAGATTAATAAAAGATTTAAACAAATAAACCCGAAAGCAAACATTTATAAAAATGTGGGAATGTCGATTCCAGATTAACACCAGCAGCAGAAAACCGGCCGAGTTTCGTTCAAATCTTTAAACATTTCAGCAACACTGTAAAATCTGTGACATGTTTACAAAACTGCAATGACACGCCAGAGGAGCAGAAATCCAAACAGGTCAGAAAAGAAATAGAGAGAGAGAGAGAGAGAGAGAGAGAGAGAGAGAGAGAGAGAGAGAGAGAGAGAGAGAGAGAGAGAGAGAGAGAGATGAGAAATAATGAAAGAGCGAAGAGTCAGAAGGAGAGAAAGAAGGAGAGATAGAAAAACCCAAACAATATCTTGTTTTATTAGGATAATAAGAAAGTCTTTATAACAAACAAACAAAAAAAGCCTTTAGCCACGCCCTAATTTTAATTGGCTTAAAAGACAGATACACCTGGAATAACTCACCTGTTCTTCACAGGGCAGTGCGCAAAACCATTCACACTCAAACCTAGTTGCAATTTGTAAAATGCCCGATGGGTAAACTGTTGGAGAAAACCAGAGAACCCTAAGGAAACCCATGCAAGCTACAACATGCATGCCGAACTTGGGCCTGAACCAAGGACCTTTTTGTTATGATGCAGATATGAGAACGACTGCACCACTGTGGAACCCTGATTAATTATTTAAGGGGTATAAAAAGTCCCACTCCTCTTATATAGATCATTTTTCGAGATTCTTGTCAATTTTTCCTTTTTAACATCTGAAGGATTCCTCCATTCTTTTCTGCTTAGGCCTCTCAGATACGTATTCTGTTCCTTGCTATCTCAAGGCTTAAAAGGTCTGCTTTTGAGCACCATGCGACCTTTGCAGCTGATTCCAGAATGTAGTGACACAACTTGTTTCAACCTTTCTCAGTTCTCTTGAGCCCCTCAATGGGCTTCACTGGCTTTCTGTAGCTGCTCGCATCAAATACAAAACAATAACGCCAGCCTTCAAAGCCAACAATGGACTCTCTCCTGACTAGAGGGGTCTTTTCTTCTGTTAGGGGACAATGCAAACATGCATGTAAACTGTTCCCTGTTCGGACAAAAAGGTGGTGGAATAAGCGTCTTTAGATGGCCAGATTGGGTCTGGTCTAGTGATGGTTGAGTGGATAGAGCGCAGGATCGCTGATCCTAAGGTTGGGGGTTCGAGTTCCCACAGGGTTGTCACTGCCCCCCCCCCCCCCCCCAGTGCAGCTAACTGGGTTATCAAAGGTGGGCCATGTCTTTCACTGTCCATGGTGAGAGGTTCATGCAAAGAACCATTGATGATTTTCGTAAAGAGTAGCTGCAAAGCCGTCAGCGTGTTTCTGTCCCTTGCT
>CM045748.1:32022859-32115359 GCA_024760905.1 Plotosus lineatus
ATTGAAACAATTTTCTACAACCTCGACACATCCTGAACGAGCATCGCCCGCGGCACTGGTGGCGAGGAAAACTCCCACAGGTGAAGCAAGGAAGAAACCTTGAGAGGAACCAGGTCCAAAAGGCACAGAAGGGAACATGCAAACACCTCACCAACGTGCGGACGTGCCAACCACTGCAGCGCCGTGCCGCCCCAAGCTGATATCATTACATCATTTTACTGTGATCACGCTCGCCAACTTACCAACATTCATTTTGCAAACATCCAGAGACCGACCGAGGTCGAAAATGAAAGTGAAAGTTAAATGAAATTGAAGAACAAGTAGAAATAGAAATGGAATATAATCTATAGTAAGATATATCTTAAATATAAGTATGAAATATGATTAAACATTATCCTGAGATACAGTTAATACTAGGCTCCCGCAGAGAAGTGTGGCTGACATGTGCTTTACATCAGAGGTCGAGGAAGAGGAGCAGAACCGACACATTTCTGAACACCTGCCAAAAGTTTAAAAGAAGAAACAAATTAACTCCAGTATTATAATGAACTGGATGAGAGTATAAATCTGATCAGATCTGCTGTGCTATGCTTGAGAGGAACCAGGAGTTTAAACACAGGACATAATGAGATTGATAATGTACTTCTACTTCTTCTTCTTTTCCTTTCGGCTGTTCCATTCAGGGGTCGCCACAGCGAATCATCTGCCTCCATCTCACCCTATCCTCTGCATCTTCGAGTCTTACTCCAACTACCTTCATGTCCTCCTTCACCACATCCATAAATCTTCTCTGTGGTCTTCCTCTAGGCCTTCTGCCTGGTAGTTCTAACTTCAGCATCCTACTACCAATATATTCACTATCCCTCCTCTGTACATGTCCAAACCATCTCAATCTAGCCTCTCTGACTTTGTCTCCAAAACATCTTACATGTGCTGTCCCTCTGATGGACTCATTCCTGATCCTATCCATCCTCGTTACTCCCAAAGAGAACCTCAACATTTTCATCTCTGCTACCTCCAGCTCTGTCTCCTGTCTTTTCCCCAGGAACACTATTTCTAAACCATACAACGTCGCTGGCCTCAACACCGTCTTGTACACGTTCCCTTTCATTCTTTCAGATATCGTCCTATCACACATCACACTGGACACTTTTCTCCATCCATTCCAACCTGCCTGCGCACGCTTCTTCACCTCTTTTCCACACTCTCCATTGCTCTGGATTGTTGAGTCTAAGTACTTAAAATCCTCCACCTTCCTTATCTCTGCTCCCTGTAACCTCACTGTTCCTCTTGGGTCCTTGTCGTTCACACACATGTATTCTCTTTTAATGAGGCTAACCTTCATTCCCCTCCTTTCCAGGGCATACCTCCACCTCTCCAGATTTTCATGCACTTGTTCTCTGCTCTCACTACAGATCACAATGTCATCTGCAAACATTATAGTCCATGGAGATTCTTGTCTCATCTCGTCTGTCAGCCTGTCCATCACCATAGCAAAAAAGAAGGGGCTCAGAGCTGACCCTTGATGCAGTCCCACCTCCACCTTGAACTCTTCTGTCACACCGACAGCACACCTCACTACTGTCTTACATTGCTCATACATGTCCTGAACCACTTGAACATACTTCTCTGCCACTCCAGACGTCCTCATGCAATATCATAGTTCCTATCTCAGCACCCTGTCATATGCTTTCTCCAGATCCAAGGCACATTGCACCTTCCTCTGACCATCTCTGTACTTCTCTATTAACATACTCAAAGCAAACATTCCATCTGTGGTGCTCTTTCTTGGCATGAAACCAAACTGTTGTTCACAAATGCTGACCTCTGCCCTTAGTCTAGCTTCCACTATTCGTTCCCATAACTTCATTGTATGGCTGATCAAATGTATCTCTCTGTAGTTGCCACAACTCTGCATGTCTCCCTTGTTCTTAAAAGTGGGAACCAGCACACTTCTCCATTCCTCCAGCATCCTCTCACTCTCCAAGACCTTGTTAAATGGTCTTGTCAGAAAATCTACTGCTACCTTTTTCAACTCCTCCTTGAAGACAACACAACACTTTCTTTTTCAGCTTCCATCACTTTGTCTTCTGCTCTGCCTTTGCCTTCTTCACCTTCCTCACCATCAGCGTCATCCTGCACACCATCATTCTATGCTGCTTGGCAACACTCTCACCCACTACTATTTTGTAGTCACTGATTTCCTTCACACAAGATGTAGTCTACCTGTGTGCTCCTACCTCCACTTTTATTAGTCACCTTATGCTCCTCTCTCTTCTGGAAGAAAGTATTCACCCCAGCCATTTCCATCCTTTTTGCAAAATCTATCAACATCTGTCCTTCTGTGTTCCTGTCCTGGACACCAAACCTGCCCATCACTTCCTCGTCCCCTCTGTTGCCTGCACCAACATGTCCATTGAAGTCTGCACCAATGACCACTCTTTCACCTCTGGGGTTACTCTGCATCACTTCATCTAACTCCCTCCAGAATCTCTCCTTCTCTTCTTGCTCACATCCTGCCTGCAGAGCATAAGCACTAACAACATTGACCATCATGCCTTCAATTTCTAACTTGAGACTCATCACTCTGTCTGACACTCTTTTCACTTCTAGAACATTCCTGACCAACCCATCCTTCAAGATGACTCCTACTCCATTTCTCTTCCCATCCACACCATGATAAAACAGTTTAAACCCTGATGCTAAGCCTCTAGCCTTGCTACCTTTCCACCTGGTCTCCTGAACACACAGTATGTCCACCTTCCTCCTCTGCATCATGTCAGCCAGCTCTCTACCGTTTCCTGTCATAGTTTCAACATTCAAAGTCCCTACTCTCAGTCCTAGACTCATGCCTTTCCTCTTCTCTCTCCGCCTATGGACACGCCTCCCGCCTCTCTGATTCCTCCTTCTTCGACCAACAGTAGTCCAATTTCCACCAGCACCTTGTTGGTTAACAGCACTGATGGCGGTCATTGTTATCCCGGGCTTCAACCCATCCAGTATGGAATTTGTTTTGATGATGTGCCTTCAGTATTCTGGCTTTTACGCTGGGTGCCCTTCCTGTTGCAACCCTCTGCATAAATCTGGGCTTGGGACCGGTGTGAGGATGCACTGGTTTTTGCCTCCCCACTCACATCTGCCTCATGGATGTACATATACATAATAATAGTATATATACTAGTAGAGAGAGAGAGAGAGAGAGAGAGAGAGAGAGAGAGAGAGAGAGAGAGAGAGAGAGAGAGAGAGAGAGAGAGAGAGAGAGAGAGAGAGATTGTATACAGTACTGTTACATATGGAATTTAGAAGATGGAAATTGCCCCGTGAAACCAGCAAAGCATGGCAGACCACAACATAAACTAGATACAATTTAATAGTATCAACAAAGCAAGACAAAATAATAACTTACTAGTACACCTTAGAGCTAAACAAAAACAAATTAAACAAGAGTCACAAAATAAAGATAGTCACCAAGAATCTGCAGCATGGCCAATTTAGAGGCGGCATGTGCGCTGGTGGGGAAAGGCTTGGAATCCTGTATCAGAAACAAACAAAATATTAAAATCCTCGCATTGGCTCTGTGTGAACGTGGATGTTGGAGTTTGGTGATGAAGTCCCGAACGACAAAACATGGGTGAAGTGCGTTCCATGATCCGCCTTGGCCAACTCGCTTTAGCTGACTTGATCCGCCATGATGAGTTTCCTTAGATGATCTGTGCGAAGAGACTCCTTAGGTGATCTGTCCCAGCTGGTGGGCAACGGGTCCTAATATAACCTTCCCAAAGTTCGGGAAGATTCCATTTTAGAATTTTCTAAACCACCTGACCCGCCACAGGGCGCATGTGCAACTAGGTCCATCTAGTAGTTTCTCTCATGGAAAGTTCCAGACCGAAAAACAGCTGAGTCATACCATGCGCTACCATTTACCGCACTTTAACTGAATATAATTACACTCAATAGTTCTACATTAATTTACCTGCCCAAAACACTACAAACTCGTATAGATTACTTATAAAAGGTTCAAACATACGTTCCCCTCTAAAGAACGCCCTGTAACGACTTACAAACAAATTCATCTCAGAACGATCGTCCTGAACCTAACCCGGGGTGGAAAGTTCCCTCAACCCCCTACCGACCCTCCACCCCCCCCCCCCCCCCCCCACATCCCTGGCTGATTGATGGACACCCGGCATACACAGTAAATTGCATCCTCGATGTGCACATGCGAGGTAGAGGTTTCCAGTACCTGGAGGACTGGGAGGGGTATAGCTGCTCACTCAGCAATCAGCGAGATATAAAAAGGAGCGATGCGCCCTGCTCCGATGTCAGAAGGTTGTCCTTTCCATGGGATTCTGTTCCCCGTGATCAGACTCCTGGTATCCTGCTTCGAGCTGACCAGTTTACCGTTTAAGATATATTCCCAGTGATTTTGGTTTTTGTGGGGTTTTTTCCCTCACCACTCTCTCTCTCTCTCTCTCTCTCTCTCTCTCTCTCTCTCTCTCTCTCTCTCTCTATATATATATATATATATATATATATATATATATATATATATATATATATATATATATAGCCACACACACAGGGTGTCCTAATAAAAGCAATTATCTTGAAACCTCTTCAGTGTCGTGTAATGAAATTGAACAGTTTAGGTGTTTGAGCTTCACGAGTTTATTATGGGTTCAGTTTCATACGTATTCAATATGTGCACCGCATGTGACATCAAATCGGTAGTTCAGCACTTACCACACGTGCTCCAGCAAGCCTCCAGTGACATTATTCATTCATGCAGAAGTGATTCTCTGCTTGAAATTTACTGTTTTAGTACCAAGTCCAAATTTGTTTGCCGGTTGGTGAAGTTTTTCCACATTGTGCATTGAGGACATGCCGTGCGCTCTTGGCTGACTGTGTGCGAACATAAGACGCAAAATGACTTCACGTTGGGAGCGAACAGCACGGCTCCACCTGAAAAGAGAATTTATTTTGAGGGACACCCTGTATATTTAGAGTGTTAATTTGAGTCGTACCAAGATGTAATCACAAAAATATTACAATTTAACCATTTCATTACCAAAACCAGCCAATCAAAACCCACTGCGCTAATCATCCACTCTAACATCAGGCCAATCTGTAAAATAATGATTTGCCCAATTTCCTGGCTCCTGACACATCGGGGCTGACGAGGTGGTTAATTTAGGCCGTGACAGCAGCCTCCTGACGGACTATTTTACATTATCCTCTCTCAGCTTTACTCCAGACTCCAATTTTCAGCCTGTCCTCTCTAAATATCACTGACGGCTGGCTCAGAGCACTGACAGTGATGGAAAAGTCGGGAAGTTAAAAGTTCAGCGCAGTAATAATGTCAGGTCATCCAAGCAGAGTCTGAGAGGCTTCATCACTTCAGGATGATGGCCTGTAAGAAACCCGAGCCCTCGGAGTTCCCGTCCCTGATTGTGTTCATTAAATAGCCGAACTCGGATTGTTTAGTTCCTCTTATACCACGGCAACAAAAAGACTTGCCGTGTTCGCACTTACATTCCAGCAGCTGGAACAGGGACCTCACCAGCCGCTGCATATTCTTCCCCTTACACTCGATAATTAATTCATTAATTAAATCTCAAGCAATTTGCTCGGTTGACTAAGACAGGCTCCATGGTTATATGTATAATAAAAATCACAAATA
This sequence comes from Plotosus lineatus, assembly GCA_024760905.1. Classification (NCBI taxonomy): domain Eukaryota; kingdom Metazoa; phylum Chordata; class Actinopteri; order Siluriformes; family Plotosidae; genus Plotosus; species Plotosus lineatus. Next base: position 32,028,540 of record CM045748.1, read on the forward strand.
AAAGGTCAAACAAACAAATAAATAGATTGAATGATTCTTTAAATAAATAAAATATCACCAAGTAACGATAACATTTAAATAAATAAATACATCAAATAAATAGAGGCGGCACTGTAGTGTAGTGGTTGGTACATCTGACTCACAGCAAGACAAGTAGGTCTCGGGTTTGCATCCCAGACTCGAGGCATTTGTGTGGAGTTTGGATTTTCTCCCTGTGCTTGCATGGATTTCCTCTGGGGACTCCGGTTTCCTCCGAAATCATGCATGGTATGCTAATTGTTGACAGCCTCCCCGTGACCATAAATTGGATGACATGGTTCAGAAAATGTATGAATGAATCAACAGACAAATATAAAATACACATGGAATAAATATTAATATTGTTTTTAACTATTTATAAAATAATTTGCAGAATTTGATTGGATTAAGTTATTTAAAACTAATAAAATTCATTCATCAATCTCAGTAATTTCTACCTATATTTATTTATTTATACATGTCCATATATTATATCATATACATGTTATAATGCCCATTTCTCCACGACGTGTTGAATCGATGAGGGGGAAACCGAACCCCTCCATAAAGCCTCCAGCACATCCTCACCATGTTAAATACGGTTAAGATTGGGACTCTGGGGGGGCCAATACTTATGTGAAAATGATTTTTCGTGCTCCTTGAGCTACTCTTTCATTATTAGAGTCCACAATTTATATCTGTACCATCAGATGAGAAAAAGTGCATTGATGTGATAATTTGCACATTCAGAACATTCAGATCATCAGCTTTTATTATCACATTAATGTTGCTGAGCCTCGACCCGAACAACCGGAGCAACATTGCCATGGAGATTACACACACACACACACACACACACACATATATATATATATATATATATATATATATATATATATATATATATATATATATATATATAATTCAATAAACAAATACTTATATAAATAATAATTAAAATGATGATGGTGATGGTGATGATGATGATGATGATGATTATTATTATTATTGTTGTTGTTGTTGTTGTTGTTATTATGATTCTCTTCGCTCCTGCAGTTGAACTCTGTCTCTTAAGGCTCTTTGCATTACTTAACTGTAAACATGAACCTATTGTCTTTGCTTTTTTTTTCTTTTCTCACCTGGAACCTCTCTATTTCTCCCTGAAGCTCTTTGCATGTTCTGTGATCTTGTGAGTGTCTCCTCAGTGCTGATGATGTTTGCGTTAGCGGAGAAAAGCTTCTTGTCCATGCATTATGTAACGTTCGGGTGATTTTATGCTCAGAAATGTTGTTTGTGTGGAAGATGAGCTGGAGCGCTGCAGGGCCACGGTACTGTACAGGCCTGTAATGAATTTATTCATCATATTACAGAGAGAAGAACATTCACACTGTTCTCATGTTTTCCAACAGTGGAGCCTGTACAGCTCAGATACTCTGGTATTACATACACTGTGGTGCATATATACACCGGAAACACACACACACACACACACACACACACACACACACACACACACACACACACACACACCTTTTGAGGTATTGAGGTTTGTAATAAAATTATAAAATGTATGTAGTTTATTTGTGTCTCTGGCGTCTGAAGGTATAAACAGAAACAAAACCATTGGTAAGTAAATAAGAAGGTGTTTGTGGATTTGTTCTGTTTAATAATTGAATTGCAGGTTCTGCCTGTTGGCCATCAGCTCCTCTCACAGATGTTCCAGCTGAACGCCTCTCGCAGGATTCTCTCCGTGATGGAAATTGAATATTTTTTTTTCTGGAAGTTTCTTCACTGCTGCAGAAGATTCAAGAAACATGTTGCGCTTGTTGGTTGCTTTGTTTCTTCTGTTCCCTTCAAGCCCATATCAGCTCGAAATCGAGGAGACCATGTTGGGCCATGATTCTAATCCTAACTCCGCCTTTTTTTCTTCTGATACACCATCACTTTTCTTCCTTTTCAGGTCCTTCACTAAACTTGAAGCACTTATATTTTAATTAAACTGAAAGAAATGGGTGGGATTTTTAAATTTGTTTAAATATCTGACATAAAAATTGGGGGGAAATAAATAAAGTGCATGAATAAAGATTAGCTGATATATAAGCCTTAATTTTTTATTTATTTTTGAATAATATTTTAGGTTTTCAGGTTTCAATGTGTTCCCTGAACTCTGAAGAAATTTCATGAGAGCATCTGTGTGTTTCTTTCATGATCACGGCTCTGATTGTATGAAACATGAGAAGTGTTGTTGGTACGAGATGGACGAGGCATGCAACACCGTTTTAATTATCGTTATTCCTCACAGACACAAAGTCAGGTGATCATCGGAAGAAATCCTCATTGACCATCTGTAGTTCCTCCAGCATTTCTACATCAAATATCAAAGCATTAAGTGTTTGGTTCAAAAACGCAATTTTAAACATAACACTCATCACTTTCTATTAAAAATAGTGAGGTGGCGCTCAGTCGGAGGAAGAAGCATGAAAGAACTTTCAAATCCCTCACAGTCAAAACATCAGCCGTGAAGAAAGACTGTGTGGAAGCTGCGAGCTGCTTGAATACAGCAGGATAAAGGGCGGACACACCATTCAGGTGTGTTCAGGTGAGTAGCATGGAGGTGCAACATAAACTCTGGAATGGATCGAGAGCAGATTATGAAGTGTTGCCGTCTGGATCAGGTTATGAGGTGGCGCGGTCCAGGCTTGTTCGAGATATGGAGCGGATTGTGAAGTAATGGGGTTTGGACCTGTTCGAGATTTGAAACGGATCATGAAGTAATGAGGCCCGAGCCTGTACGGCATATGGAGTGGATTATAAGGTGGTGCAATCTGGGCCAGTTCGGGATATGGAGCAGTAATGAGGTTTAGACCTGTTCAGGATCTGGAGAGCATTATGAAGTGCTGAGGTCCAGATTTGTTCTGGATCTGGATTTCAAATTTTGAACTGGTACTTAAGGAAGTAATTCCATCGTGTAATGATTAGGAGTTTGCATGTTCTCGCTTGTGTGTTTGTGCGTGTTTCCTCCAGAACTCCGGTTTCCTCCCACAATCCAAAGACATGCACAGTACGCTGATTGGCTGTTCCAAATGTCCCGAAGGTGTGAATGCGAACAGTTGTGTGAGTGTTCATGCTGTGATGACCTGACAAGCTGTCTGGGATGTACCCCGCCCTGGCCCCGAGTCAGCAGACACTGAGAGAACATGCAAAATCCACACAGAAACGCCCAAGCTGGGAATCGAACCACATTGCCCCTATTATTATTATTATTATTATTATTATTATGATTATTATTATTATTATTATTATTATTATATAGCAGAATTGCCTTGAACTTATTTCAAACCCACCATCCCCTACACGGCTAAAGTTTGCTGTGTGCTTTATTCTAGAAACGTTCTATTTGAAGATTAAAGATTGGAAGCTTCTCCGTTAACACCGAGCCACTCAGACCAAACTCAGACCAAACATTGCCAAATGGTGCCAGATTCTGCATGGGATCTGGTTCTAATCCTGTATTTAATTCTCTCGGAGAGCAATTCATCTGACTGTAAAGACCGATCTGTTCGAGACCCAAAGCGCTTCAGGAAACGAGGAAGATTTTCAAACATCCTTCATGTTGCTGATGCCAAATTTACCATGTTACATAAGAAGATGGTCTGAATCCCGGCCGGCGTCTCGTCGAGTCTCACATGGCTGATCTTCTCTACACTCTGCATGAATAAAATCTATAAACATGAGTGTATAGTGAATAAGTGAGTGAGGGCGTCGGTTCAGACACGGCTTCCATCGGCTTCATCTCTCTGCGCGAGCGTTTAAAGTTAAAGTCGATATACGCTTTCAGTCACTTCCTTTTAAACACAAAGAAACCTTGATGGTCCTTGAAGCTGAAGAATGAAAGCGTGAGTTTAAAGTCTCTTAGACCGTTTTGAAATAAATTCTGAAAACGTGTAGGATGTTTGTTCCTATTGGCTGGATAATCATCAAAGCAGAAGTAAACTTTCTCTCTAACCACACCCCTTTTTATTTATTATAGCTATAGAATAAATAAACAATGTTCAAAACTAAACTGCTTTTTTCATTTATTCTCTGAACCCATCAATCATATGAGGGTCATGGGGAGGATGAAGCCTATCTCAACTGACTCGAGGAGAAGAAGGGGTACATCCTGAACAGTTTGCAAAGCCATCACAGGACAAGGCCAACACACACACACACACACACACACACACACACACACACACACACACACACACACACACACACACACACAAACATTCAGACTCTCTCTCTCACACACACACACAAACACACACACAATTTGGAACAGTCAGGTAATATACAGTAATCATGCAGCCGTGGGGGGGTGGGGGTGAAGGGGGCACAAGCCAGTGTCCACCCTCACGCCGGTCCCAAGCCCGGATAAATGCACAGGGTTGCATCAGGAAGGGCATCCGGCATAAAACAAATGCCAAATCAAATATGCTAGTCAAAACAAAGAAATTCATACCGGATCGGTCGAGACCCAGGTTAACAATGACTGCTATCAGTGTGGTTAACCAATCGGGTGGTGGTGGAAATTGGACGATTGTTGGTCGAAGAAGTCAAAGAAGGAGAGGTGGGAGGCATGTCTGTAGGCAGAGAGAGAAGAGGAAAAGCATGAGTCTAGGACTGAAAGTAAGGACTTTGAATGTTGGAACTATGACAGGTAAGGGTAGAGAGCTGGCTGACATGATGCAGAGGAGGAAGGTGGACATACTGTGTGTTCAGGAGACCAGGTGGAAAGGTAGCAAGGCTAGAAGCTTAGCAGCAGGGTTTAAACTGTTTTATCATGGCGTGGATGGGAAGAGAAATGGTGTAGGAGTCATCTCAACGGAGGGATTTGTCAGGAATGTTCTATAAGTGAAAAGAGTGTCAGACAGAGTGATGAGTCTCAAGTAGGGTGACTTATAAAAGCGGAGGTAGGAGCACACAGGTAGACTACATCTTGTGTCGGTGATGTAATTTGAAGGAAGTCGGTGACTGCAAAGTAATAGTGGGTGAGAGTGTTGCCAAACAGCATAGGATGGTTCTTGTGCAGGATGACGCTGATGGTAAGAATGGTGAAGAAAGCAAAGGCAGAGCAGAAGACAAAGTGGTGGAAGCTGAAAAAGGAAGAGTATCGGGTTGTCTTCAAGGAGGAGTTGAAACAGGCTTTTGGTTGTCAGGAAGTGCTTCCAGATGACTGGACAACTACAGCTAATGTGATCAGGGAGACAGGTAGGACAATACTTGGTGTGTCATCTGGAAGGACATTAGATAAGGAGACTTGGTGGTGGAATGAGGAAGTGCAGGAGTGTGTACAAAGGGAGAGGTTCGCTAAGAAGAAGTGGGACATTGAGAGGACCAAAGAGAGTAAACAAGAGTACAGGGAGACACAGCGTAAGGCGAAGGTAACAGTGTCAAAGGCCAAACAGAAGGTGTATGATGACTTATATGCTAGGTTGGACAGCTGACAAATAGAGATGGGAAGGACATGCAGCAAGTTGGAGTAATTAAGAACAGAGAGGGAAATGTATTGACAGAAGTGTGCTGGGAAGATGGAAAGAGTACTTTGAAGAGCTGATGAATGAGGAAAATGAGCAAGAAAAAAGCATAGAAGAGGTGACCGTTGAGGACCAGGAATTAGCAAAGATTAGTAAGGGTGAAGGGAGGAGGGCATTGAAGTGGATGAAGAATGGAAAGGAGGTTGGTCCTGATGATATACCTGTGGAGGTATGGAAGTGTCTAGGAGAGGTAGATTTTCTGACAAAAACATTCCACAAGGTCTTAGAGAGTGAGCAGATTCCGGAGGAATGGAGGAGAAATGTGCTGGTGCCCATTTTTAAGAACAAGGTAAGATGTGCAGAGTTGCGGCAACTACAGAGGGATAAAGTTGATGAGCCATACGATGAAGTTATGGGAAAGAATAGTGAAAGCTAGACTAAGGGCAGAGGTCAGCATTTGTGAGCAACAGTTTGGTTTCATGCCAAGAAAGAGCACCACAGATTCAGTGTTTGCCTTGAGGATGTTAATAGAGAAGTACAGAGAAGGTCAGAGGGAACTGCATTGTGCCTTTGTGGATCTGGAAAAAGCATATGACAGGATGCCGAGAGAAGAACTGTGGTATTGTATGAGGAAGTCTGGAGTGGCAGAGAAGTATGTTAGAGTGGTGCAGGACATGTATGAGAGATGTAAGCCAGTGGTGAGGTGTGCTGTCGGCGTGACCGACGAATTCAGGGTGGAGGTGGGACTGCATCAAGGATCAGCTCTGAGCCCCTTCTTGTTTGTGATGGTGATGGACAGGCTGACAGATGAGGTTAGGCAAGAATCTCCATGGACTATGATGTTTGCAGATGACATTGTGATCTGTAGTGAGAGAAGAAAACAAGTGGAGGAAAATCTAGAGAGGTGGAGGTATGCCCTGGAAAGGAGAGGAATGAAGGTTAGCATCAGTAAAACAGAATACATGTGTGTGAACGACAAGGACCCAAGAGGAACTTTGAGGTTACAGGGAGCAGAGATAATGAAGGTGGAGGATTTTAAGTACTTAGGCTCAACAATCCAGAGCAATGGAGAGTGTGGAAAAGAGGTGAAGAAGCGTGTGCAGGCAGGTTGGAATGGTTGGAGAAAAGTGTCTGGTGTGATGTGCGATAGGAGAATGTCAGCAAGAATGAAAGGAAAAGTGTACAAGACAGTGGTGAGGCCAGCGATGTTGTATGGTTTAGAAACAGTGGTGCTGAGGAAAAGGCAGGAGGCAGAGCTGGAGGTAGTGGAAATGAAAATGTTAAGATTCTCTGTTTGAGTAATGAGGATGGATAGGATCAGGAATGAGCAGATCAGAGGGACAGCACATGTAAGAGGTTTTGGAGACAAAGTCAGAGAGGCTAGATTGAGATGGTTTGGACATGTACAGAGGAGGGATAGTGAGTATATTGGCAATAGGATGCTGAGGTTGGAACTACCAGGCAGAAGGCCTAGAGGAGGACCAAAGAAGAGATTTATGGATGTGGTGAAGTAAGAGACGGAGATGCAGAGGACAGGGTGAGATAGAGGTGGATGGTTTGCTGTGGCGACCCCTGAAGGGAACAGCCGAAAGGAAAAGAAGAAGTATATACTATGGGGGAATGGTGTGATTTCATTGGTCTGTAATCTCTCTCTCTCTCTCTCTCTCTCTCTCTCTCTCTCTCTCTCTCTCTCTCTCTCTCTCTCTCTCTCTCTCTCTCGCTCGCTCTCTCTCTGTACATATATATATTTACACAGAGACCCCTAGTGCATGGGTTATCAAAGGCGGGCCATGTCTGTCACTGTCTATGGTGAGAGGTTGATGTAAAAGAACCATTGATGACTTTCATAAAGAGGAGCTGCAAAGTCGTCAGTGTGTTTCTGTCCCTTGCTAAAAAGGGTTGTGACAGGAAGGGCATCCGACGTAAAAACCTCTGCCAAATCAAACGTGCGAATCAGATGATTCACTGTGGCGACTTGAGTAAAAGGGAAAAGCCGAAAGGAAGACAGACACACACATATATATATATATATATATATATATATATATATATATATATATATATATATATATATATATTTATATACAGAGAGAGAGGGGGTGGGGTGGGGAGGGGGTTTATGGTGTAGTTCCTCTCAATAATCTGGTTTGCATTTCATTCATTCTAAACTGTTTAATTAGTGCCACAGGTCACAACCATCTCAACCAACATCACATGGCTATTCTTCTTCTTCTTCTTCTTCTTCTTCTTCTTCTTATTATTATTATTATTATTATTATTATTATTCACAGTGTAGTGTTTCTGTTTTCAATAGGACCTGAGACAAAGTGAGGCATCCCATCATCTCTTAAATCAATCTAATCGTGGCCTCATTAGAACCGAGACTTTTCAGGTCTATTAATGAATTTCTGGCAAGAACCCTTCCCAAGATCCTGCACTTTTTAAAAATCACGCCAAAAAAAAAAAATAAAAAAAAGATAAAAAAATCCTGGTTGCATTCCAACCGAACTAATTAAACTCCAAGCTTCCTCGTTGTACTGCAGCGCAACATTAGTTCGGTTTGATTTATCACCATTTGAGTGGTTTTACATAGTCTCAGGCAGGAAATGACATTAATTCCATTAATTTGATGAAATTTATGAGTCATTAATATGGGGACGTGATATGAGCATGAGGGAGCGTAAAATTCAAAAGGAGTCAGACAGCGGAAAAAAAAAAAAAAAAAAAGAAAAACAGGCCTTAGGTTATTAAATTTCCATTCTCACCTCTCTTACCCCCTTTAAAATGCCACCGGTATCTTCCTGTACGTACCCCTGTGACCTTCCTGCTTGGAGTCTGACTGGAGTAAAGTCTAATTTCATTCAGCCTCATAAACAGTGAAATAAATAAAGTGAGTTTATAAGGAAATAAAACCGTGTGGCACAATATGAACAATAAAATATTTCACAATATCCTCATATGTCATGATTTTCATACAACTGGTGGATGTAATCACACGTGTTGCAGTAAATAGTATAATAAAACTAATGACGAGTTTTAAAACTGATGAGAAATCAATCGTGGAACAAAAGTTCAATCGTGTTGGATTCGTGCTAGTTAACGTTAAAATTAAAAATAACTGCCGGTGTACGTGCAGCTATCAGCACGTCTGTATTTTCAGGGTAACTGCTATATGTGAAGGGGCAGCGGTGGCCCGGTGGTAAGATGCTTGATCACTGATATTAAGGTTTGGGGTTCAAGCCCCACTGTCACCGTTTATTATTGCCCCCCCCCCCCCCCCCAACTAACTTGGTTATCAAAGGCCGGCCGCGTCTCTCAGTGTCTGTGCTGGAGGTTCATATTAAAGAACCATTGCTGACTTTCGGAATGAGGAGCTACATAGTAGTTCGTATGCATCTGCCCCGCAATGGCCTGGCAAGCTGTACAGAGTATCCTTGCCCAGAGTTGGTTGAGATGGGCACCGGCCTCCCTGTGACCCTAATTAGGATCAAGTGGTTCAGAAAATGAATGAATGATTAGCTAATGCACTAAATGCTAGAATGTGGGCTGGTGTTACAAATCTTGTCGTATTTTTGGTTGCGATTTGGACATCAAGGCAAAGTCTGTTGGGCTTTTTACACTCGAGCCTAGTGGCTCATTCGGCCGATGCTTATTCGCGGTTTCCATAGCGTGAAGCTTCCAGGAGTTCAACTCTTCCTGGATGGGGGGCTAGTCCATCGCAGGTTACCTTCCCAGTATATTTTACTAGTATCCATTTTTTCCGCTGGGTAGGCAGAGGCGCACGCATGGTTAAGACCTTGCCCAGGGGTTTTTGCACAGTGGGGCTTGAACTGGGATTTTAACACACAACCTCCTGATCATGAGCACAGCACCCTAACCACTACGCCACCACTATGTGACTTCTTGCCATATTCAGGCTACTTTGTAACCCAGGATTAGTTGAGAACCTTATTTATTACACAGCTGGAAAGAAATTACATCCAAACCATTACAGCTGTGAGCACTAGCAAAACAGGTAAATGCTAGTATTTGTGCTAGTTATATTCTGAAGCTAACAATATGATGTCGCTGATTATACAAGAATATGATGTAGGTGATTATATAATAATATGAGATAGGTGATTATATAATGATATGATGTAGGTGAGTGTATAACGATATGATGTAGGTGATTATATAATGTGATGATGCAGATGATTATATAATGAGATTATATAGGTGATTATATAACAATATGGTCTAAGTGATTATATAATGAGATGATGAAGTCGCCACCAGTTAGGGGTTTTGATGCATTTCTTTCTTTTTTTTTTTTTTGAGTGTTTATCTGATACATTGATTGTTGTTGTTTTGGTTCATGTTTTCTTCACACGTGCAGTCGGCGGGTTGACAAAAGAAAAGGAAAGAAAAGACAATGGGATACAATGGTGGAACATCGGGGGGGGGGGTAGAATACCCCATGTTCTTGGACTGTGTAATGAAACCGCGATACTCGAAGGAAACCCATATATGCACAAGGAGAACATACAATGCTCATACACTCAGACAAATGCTTTCACATGGGAATCAAACCCAGGACCTTCTTGCTGTGAGGCAAATGTACCGACCACCACACCACCAGAGATGTGTTGGATCGATACCATGATAAACTGGTTTCTGGACTTGAGCTGCTTCCTGATCCGTACGGCATGGCTGACAGAGGCAGGGCTGTTTACTTTAAAAAGCACAGGATTTAGCAAGTGGAAGAAATGTAAGGCTCACTCAGGGCTTGGGGTCGAGATTCCTCTGCCAGTTTCATTTTCTGCTGCTCTGGTTTTTTGAACATCTGTAAAAATGGACTCGTCAATTCTTCGTGCACTTTGAGGCATAAGATGTGCCAGGTGTTCGGTTCATCATGTTAATAAATAAATAATATAATTCAGTAATCTTGACATGAACTGAACACAATAGAGATTTCGTTTTGTTTTATCAACCGAACAATCCGGTCTGATGAATCAGCTGACCAATGACATCACCATTCAATACGCCTATTTGAAGACTGAGGTTATAATGTACTGTATTCGACATGATAAGTACCCAGGGCACTTAAAATTGGAGTGGGTAGGTGCTTATTGAAATGTTTAACAGCGGAGTGGAATGGTAAGTGCTTATTGCTATCGAAATGGAAAACATGAATAATAACAGAACACTAAAAGAGTTTTACTGGTATTTGTGCTATTCATTTTGTAGTATCAACCAAACTACTTACATGAAAGCTGAAAATAAACATTAAACAGCATAAATGTAAAATAAAAGGCACTTTTACTTTTCCCTCCTGCTGCTGTTCTTTTAAACATTTTCCCAGAAGTAAAATCAAGCCAATCAACATGAATGTCAACTTTAACACATGGCACGTTGAACCAATCAACACAAACATAAACAAAAAAGGAAAGGTCTTTAAATGTATGAAGTTAGTGAGCAGGAGAATCGGGTGAAAAATCTTTGTCATCGCTTTCTGATAGGTCCATAGGAGCATCCCATAGTTTTGCTGTAGCAGTTTCTAATGGTTCATCGGTTGTTGCACATTTACCAAAAGAACACAGCAAAATATTTTCCTGTTTTTTAAAGCACGGCAGAACGATCAAATGTGTTGTTACTTATGGACATTATAGACATTCTCCAGTGGCAGGGGTCTTGAAATTAAATTCACTTTTACAGGCAGTGAATGCCTCGTTTTACCGTTACAGAGACTGATCCAATAAAATTGGTAAGTCTGATCGACCATTTTGCTCCTAGCACACATGGGCGGTTATTAGACAAAAGATAGAAAACATGGGGGGACATGGGGGGGGGGTGTTGTTATTGGAACAGGGCGCTTATTATGTCAAATGCGGTATTTGTAGTTGTTGGGTCCTCATTTCTATTCCTGACGCAGCTTCATGTAAAATTTGGCTACATTTGATCTTCAGAGTTGGTGAGTTGTGCTATGTACAAGCACAACTACAAACTAAGACATTCACAACAAAAACAATTAGCCATACGTTTCACACTCTACAACCAAAATGTTTCTGGAAGTCTTTCTGGGTCACGGGGTGCACTAACTGGGTTATCAAAGGCCGGCTGTATCTCTCACTGTGCTGGAGGTTCATGTAAAAGAACCGTCACTGACTTTTGTAAAGAGGAGCTGCATAGCCATCAGCGTGTTTCTGCCCAGTGATTGCCCGGCAAGCTGTCCAGGGTGTACTCTGCCCTCGCCTGGAGTCAGCCGAGATGGGCGTCAGCCTCTTCAACACCATAATTAGGATTAAGTGGTTCAGAAAATGAATGAATGGGTTTTTGATTCTTTAAAAGTTCCTCATTGGTCTTGCTGGACGAATTGTGAAATTGTTGATTGTGGAGCTGAGCAGCGCAGCAAACACCCACGTGCTCATAAACAGCCTCCTTTAGCTCAGGGAGTGGCTTTTCTTGGATGGAGGATAAGATGCCTTCAGCTGCATTTTGGAAGATTTTCTGTCATGTTCCTGTTAATCTCTGGCTTCTGAAAGTGAGAATGAACCAGCCAAGAGGATCTAAGCTCCCAGATAAAGATTGGACAGCGATGTGCAACCTGCAGAGATGGAATACACTGTGCCATGAATTTCATTTCAATTTTAATTTTGTCCTTGAAAGATATGAACAACTGGAGAGTCAATCATGTGCAGCATCATCACAACTCCGGTCATTTTAAATCTACATGGTTTCCTTTCATTGTTTCATTGTCACCATATGTCTATCAGCTCTCGTTTCAAAGGTAGGACCACAGGAATCCTGTGACCTTAATTTTGACCTTTTAAGGTCACTAAAGTTCAAAGGTAAATGTGTCATTTGAAAACATGGATTTAGTGTCCACCCTGTGATTACCTGGAACACTGTTTAGGGTGTACCGTGCTCTCACCCAAGAGTTGGCTAAGATGGGTATCAGCCTCCCTTCGACCAGAATTAGGATTAAGTGGATTAAGCGGTTTCGAAAATGAATGAATGATATAGTTTCCCAGTTGTTTGAATGAAAAAAGAAAGTTTAATTTTGCTTTGATAAACGTTTGCATTTTAATGTTTGTAGGAAAACAACTTCTCCAAACGATGCTCACATTTTTCTGACACAAAATCCTTTTCATGAATCATTCATTTTCTGAAACATTTAATCCTAATTAGGGACACAGGGAGGCTGCTGTCCATCTCAGCCGACTCTGGGCGAAGGCAGAGTACACCCTGGACAGCACGGTAGTCCATCGGGGGGCAGAAACACGCTGACGGCTATGCAGCTCCTCTTGTCGAAAGTCAGCAGTGATTCTTTTACATGAACCTCCAGCACAGACAGGGAGAGACACAGCTGGCCTTTGATAACCCAGTTAGTGCACTGGGGGGGGACAGCAGTGACAACCTGGTGATAATGGGTCCTGAATCCCCAACCTTAGGATCAGTGATCCAACACCTTTACCACCAGGCCACTGCTGCTCTTCATTCATTCACTGTATTTCTTATTTCTACTGGGGAGACTGGAGCCTATCTCAGCAAGGCATTGCACACCCTATACAGCTCGGTTGTCCATCACAGTGCCAACACATGTAAACCTTAATATTCATTCTCACACCCAGGGGTGATTTGGGAAAGTAAATTGGCTGTTAGCAAGCTACATGTAGCTACACACCAAGCCCAGGACTTGGATCCAGAACATTTTTGCCGCGATGCGGACCTGCTCACCGCGATGTCGCTGTGGTGCCCTGTGATCCAGAGACTCTGTTTACAAATATAAACATGTCTTGTAGTATTTTCCTTTTTAACATTTCTGAACTCAAACCAGTGCTATTTTATCGATTATCCTTCCAAGCACAGCACAAGTATAGAGATTAGCATAAATGCAAATCAGGCGTTGATTTCTTTTTCCCATCGCTGATCGAAAGCGGTCGATTTCACCTGATGAAATCCTCAAAATTCTTTCTGTTCCACTCACGAAGCTCTCACCAAACTCCATCACTGGTAATCAATTATGAACCCAAGAGCCTGCGGTGTATCTCTGGGCCTCGCCACCAAATAAGATGCAAAGCTGTGATCCTGAAAGACTCGGTGTCTTAGGAATAATGCGGCTCTAACCATGTCAAGCGAGACACAGATAATTTCAACACATAAGCAGATTCTCAGAGCTCTTTAATCAACGCCACTGGCGCGGTTTAGCCTGGGGAGAAATAACGAGGCAATAAAAAGATAATGCGAGAGGAACCTGGAGGGATTTGGTTCAGGAGAACCATGGAATGATGGAACCCTCAGGGTTCGGAGCTACAAAACTTCTGACAATAGGAAGTTTAAAAAAGTCATGATACATTTATTCGACTTGAGTTCATATAGGAGCAATGCGATCAGTGACCTCAGCAGGAGAAACCCGACGTTCTCTCTGATTTAGAAGGTTCATGTATGTGAGGGAGCCGCACAAGCGTGCTAACATAAACAAACAAACAAAAAAAAAAATCGTGCACATGAACAGGTTCAAAAATAAATGATCACAATTCTGGTTCTCAATCTGCTTTTGTGGTTGCACAGGAAATTTCCGTATGATTTTATTTTGATATGCTTTTGGGGGGGTTCATATGCCTCGCTCCCCAGCCACTTCCTCCAGCCTTCCATTGAGGCGTTCCTAGAGCAGCCGAGAGGCATAGTTCTTCCAGCATTTTCTAGGTCGATCCTGGGGTCTTGTCCCGGTCGGACATGCATAAAACACCACACCAGGGAAGCGTTCGGGGGCATTCTAACAAGATGCCCCGAGCCACCTCAACTGGCCCCTATCAATGTGGAGGAGCAGCGGTTCTACTCCTAGCTCCACCCGGATGGCTGAACTTCTCGCCCTATCTCTAAGTGAGAGCCGCACCACCCAGCGAAGAAAGCTCATTCCAGCTGCTTGTATCTGCGATCGTGTTCCTTCAACCGCTGCCCAAAGCTGGTGAGCGTAGATGAGGGTTGGAACGGAGGCTGGTAAATTGAAAGCTTCGCCTTGTGGCTCAGCTCCATCTTCACTGTGACAGTCTGATACAGGCTCCACTTTCAGACGACCTTCTCCAAGTCCACAAAGCACACGTGAACAGGTTGGGAAGAGTCACATGCCCCCTCCAGGGTCGTGTGGACCACAACAAGGTCCTGGTTTCAAGTCCTTGACTCAGTAAGGGCATGTCTGTGTGATCATTAGGCACATTGGGTGTTCCACATTGCCCCTTGGTGTGAGAGTGAATGGATCTGTGTGTTGGTCCTGCCATGGGCTGCACCACACCATTGCTCAGTACTGGCTGAGATAGGCTCCAACCTTCCTGTGACCCTAGCTGTAGTAAGCAATTCAGAAAATAAAGAAGTGTATAAAATAGCGAATTGGTTTTATTTTGCTCGATAAAAAGAAATGTGAGACTCACCAGCAAAAGATTCAACTGCACTGACTTCACAAAAAAAAAAAAAAAAAAAAAAAAAAAAAAAAAACAAAACAAACAAACAAACAAACAAAAAAAAAAACCAAAAAACAAAAAAAAAAACCAAACAGATTTAACAGTTTTGCAGTTGAGAGACACCTTGAACTGTGTTCAGAAGGACAGGATCTGTTGATGCTGGTGAGAGGAGCATGGCGGTGGTGGGCGTGTCATGGCTTGGACTTGCATGGCTGATTCTGGAACGTTCTTGCTCAGCTTTACTGATGGATCGCATAAATGTGAGAGCGGAATGGATTCAGAATCCTGAAGAAACAGTCTGTCCGCTTTGGTCTGATCAGCAGAAGCTTCATTATGGGACAAAAACAACGACCCAAAATCTGCCATCAACAGTCTCGTGATTACCTGGAAGAGGAACACATCACCTCCTGAAAGATGGACTGAAAGGAAAAAAAAACAACACAGCAAGTTTACACGAGTTTCACAACAAAAGGTCGAACAGTTTGATGATGTCAGTTCGAGAAGAGCAACCATCTGTTCTGATACTTTCTCTCACGGAAACATTGGGAGCTTTGTCAGTAGACGTGTTTTGTTCCAATCCGAATATGAGGAACTGAAAGCTGCAATTCGGATCGATTGTCTGTTCGAGTTTCTCGCTCTTCCAGGTGGGACGGTGACATAAGAGGTGAGAGCTTCATATGAATGAACAATCATAGACTTTTCGAAAGAGAAGCTGCAGAGCTGTCGGCGTGTTTATGCCCTGAGATGGTCCGGCGAGCAGTCCGGCCGACCACCATACTTCCTTATACATAAAATTATGGGATACAATAATAAATAACAATAAAAACATTTCCTGTACAAAGCAAGAAGATAATGTCTTCAATTCCCAGGCTCATGTGTGTGTGTGTGTGTGTGTGTGTGAGTGTGTGTGTGTGTGTGTGTGTGTGAGTGAGAGAGAGAGAGAGAGAGAGAGAGAGAGAGAGCCCTGATAAATTCCCCCTATTTGGCAGCGTGTGTGTGAGAAAGGCCTGAACTGAAAGGCACTTCATCACGCAGAAGAAGGGAAAAGGCGCCGCACCAGACCGCCTTCAGCGCTTCTCACCTTAATACATCGTAGCGAAGGCGCTAATAATGTTTTGAAGTATGTTTAGTTTGGGGAAATGGTTTCATATATCAGTGTGAAGGGAAAGTTTCTGAGGCGACGCCTGGTTTAAAGGAGTTTTATGGTAAACATTATCAATAGACGGGGTGTCGCGTGGAGAAGAGGGGCGAAAAATGTCCGCTGTCAAGTCAGTTGTCTTAATTGTTCATAATCATGTATTTCACTGAGTGGTGCCGCGCATCAATCCTCAGCGCCCGTCCTCACGCTGGGAAAAATACAGCCACCGAGCACCCGGTCTCGCCGCGGCCGAAGAAATCGATCGGGCTCGTTTGCACCAAGACCTCGAGTTTAAAATTCAACCGGATCATTAACTCGACATGCTTAAATATCATGACTTTAAAATTGATTTCTTTATTATTATTATTATTATTTATTTTTTTTTATTATATTTATTACTATATTTTATGTAGTTATTTCCTTTAGGTTTTGCCTGTTAACCCCCAAGGGAAATTTTAATTTAACCCATCGGAAGTGAACTCTCTCTCTCTCTCTCTCTCTCTCTCTCTCTCTCTCTCTCTCTCTCTCTCTCTCTCTCTCTCTCTCTCTCTCTCTCTCTCTCTCTCTCTCTCTCTCACACTCTCTCTCTCTCTCTCTCTCTCTCTCTCTCTCTCTCTCTCTCTCTCTCTCTCTCTCTCTCTCATGTTTGAGAAGTTCGAGAAGTGGAAGTGAGTTTAGTTCACGTTCCGTATGGTAAAAGCGCCGCGCGGTCGATTCATGTAGATGTAAATCAGGCTGTCGAACAGCGAAAGCAAAGAGGTTCACGCTTGAAGTAATGGGCCGATTTTTGTCAGGTCTATTGAGCACAAGATTTAAGCATTACAAGAAACGCCATCGCTCAATGTACTCGTGACAGCCTTTCATTTCGAGCTCGGCGGAATGAACACGCATGTTTGTGGCGGGTTGAGATTTATCCAAATCATCGCGCAGCTGCGGCCCTGCCGCGACGAGTCGAGATGGGAAATAACTTCTTTAGTGCTAATGATGGATCGCCCTGTTACCTGCTCGTTATCGAGGCAAAGGTGCAATTAGAGTGTTTTCCTTCAGCGTGTTCTCGCTTCGGAGGTCTTCATTTTCACTCCGGGCCACGCGCAGCGTTCTGTTATGTGCTACGGATTTGACATATTTCATGACACTGAAAAGCTTGAATATGATTGAACATTTATATTATAAACCCTTTCAGAGACAGAGAGAGAGAGAGAGAGAGAGAGAGAGAGAGAGAGAGAGAGAGAGAGAGAGTAAAGAAAAACACCATTTAGCTTTCAGGGGAAAAGAACAAAGAATAAGAGACTCGCGCAGTTTTTTTTTTTTTTTTTTTTTTTTTTAACCGTAACTTCAGGTCCATGAATCCTGTAGCAGCCGTGTTTTATCCTCAGGCCTTTCACTGCTAATACATCTTTAATATTAAATCAATCTATCTTTGCTGCGAGCACTTTTCTTCCTCTTCCTCCTCTTGCTTCTTTTTCTTCTTCTTGTATTATTCAGTTCCCCGTTGACCTTTCAGGCTCTTCTCATAGCAGTGTCGGTGCCGCTTCTCCATCTTCACCTCTCTCACACGCCGCCATTTTTTAATAATCACAGCAGGGTCAAAGCCTCGGGCAACGGCGCTGTAATTAGGAATCTCTCCTAAACGGAGGCAGCAGGTCCTGGCTCAGAATCACGGTCACATGTTTTCTTGTCTCATTATCGCCGATGCCGATCCAAGCTGCTCACACAATCTCCACTTTGATCACCCTGTGCACCGAGATACTGCCAATTCCCAGGGGGACGGATTTAACCGGTGGCTCATCAACAAGTGAACAAGCGGGTCGGCGTTAGCGTCATTGCCTGGTTAAGGCCACGATTAGTGTTTTCACAGACGGCAGTCGGCCCCGCTCGGACACACGTCATTTATTGTCCACCCTGTGTAAAACCAACAAAAAAATAGATAAAAATAAAGATGAGTGCTTGCTGATACACCCACTTACGGACGAGGGGCTCCGGCCGTGGCGTTTCTTACACTCTATAAGTCTTACAGAGGATTTTTCTCTCAGGGAGCGGAATCACCGAGCGGCCAGGACACGCCGGGAATCTTGACAGTCCTGCCGATGCTGGTGAAGGTTTCATCAACATGAAATTACACAAGAGAAAACCATGAGTGGAAAAAGCTGATCAAATCTTAATGGAGAGGATATGAATGTTGTATCACATTTATGTAGCGAGAAGCCTCTGTTTTCATATAAAATAATAAAACAGCAGCTCTGATCAGAAAAAAAAAATAAATAAAAAAAATAAAATAAAAATAAAAAAAAATAAATCTCAATCATTTCACCATAAAAACATTCATTCATTCTCTGAAACATTTAATCCTCGTTAGGGTCATAGGGAGGCTAGCGCCCATCTCAGCCGACTCCAGGCAAGGGCGGGGTATACCCTGGATGACTCGCCAGGCCATCACGGAGTCAACACACACAACCATTCACACCTGGGGGTGATGCGGAACAGCCAGTTAACCCACTGTGCATGTTTTGGACTGTGCGAGGAAACCAGAGAACCCAGAGAAAACCCACACAAGCACGGAGAGAACATGCAAACTCCATACAGGAACACCCAACCTGGGTTGGGCCCAGCCCAACCTTGCTGTAAGGCGGACGTGCTAATCACGACGCCACTGTGCTGCCAAAGTCATTCAGAACTGTCCTATACAATGTGATATAATGTAGTTTTGGTTATATAATCAGATTCAGGTCCATCTGATATTATATGGTTTAGAGCTGTGCTGATATAAAACGATTCAGATCCTTCAAATGATTCAGAACCGTTTGGTAGGATATGACTCTGAATCATTTCACTGCTAATCATATATGGAATAAAATAATTAACACTGAGCAGCTACAACCGTTTTACCAACATTTATTTTGAGCTACAGAAAGTCCCCATTATATTCGGGGGTTGCGACCCTCCCCCACCCGCGGATCCCGGAAATCCGTGAGTTATTGATGCGGTTTTAAAACCCTGTGTTTGATATTACACATGCTAAAGTCTGCTTGTGAAACCCATTCTCTCACCAGTCTTACTCATTAATACAATAATAATGCAGTAAAATGTAGTAATGATTAATACATTAAAAAAAAATGTTGTACTGTGATAATATTTATGAATAAATAAAGCACTGAGGCGCCTTACCAGAAGCTAGAGAAGATGCAGGGCGTTGCAGTGACATCGTAGGGTTTAAATAATAATTAAAAACACACTAAACAACTTGAATTCACAATTCAAGCAATCACATTGCTGACGTGTGCGTGAAGGAGAACAAAGAGGCGGACACATCATCTGCAACCAATCAGCAGGAGGGAGAAGCAAAAGCTCTCAGCCATTGGCTAAATTTGAATCACATGTCAGTCATGTCGTGATGATGCATATGTATAATTTGCCGGGGCTGCCGCGAATTCAGTGCTTCTCAAATAGTGAGCCGTGCCCCCCTTGGGTGGGGGGTCTTGGTGTGATGCCGGGGGGGGGGGGGGTATGACCCTGGGGAACATGCTTTTTTGCCATACTGTACTAGAATTGAGAGTTTCTTCTAATGTTAATAAAGATATAATGTTATGCAGAGGTCTATTCATCACAATTGTATAGACAAATAATACTATTTATAGTCACGTGTGGGGCACTGGGGGGTGGGTGGGTGGGTGGGGGGTTTCTTCCTAGAGGGGGTGTCACAGAATATAATTGAGAAGTACCGCACTAATTTAAAAACATTATGAAAAAAAGCCTTTGAGAGCAAAATCTGTGTGTATACAGGGACGCGAACAGTGAGCCGCGAATGGGAGGGTCTTACTGTATTCATTGAAGCTTTAGTCTCTGAAATGTTTGTGTGGCACAGTGGGGTGGTGGCCAAATTACAGCAAAACGGTCCTTCGTCTGAGTTGTGGACTTTGTGAGGACGTTTCTGGTGGAGTTTGCATGTCAGCTCTGTTCTTGTGTGGTTTCCTCTGGTTCTCCAGTTTCCTCCCACAGTCCAAATCCACACTTATGCTGTGAGCTAATTGCTCATTCTGGATTGCCCCTGCGAGTAAGTCTGAATGGTTTGTTTGTGTGTGTGTGTGTGTGTGTGTGTGTGTGTGTGTGTGTGTGTGTGTGTGTGTGTGTGTGTGTGTGTGTGTGTGTGTGTGTTGGCCTCGTGATGGATTGGCGAGCTGCTTAGAGTGTTGAGAGTCAGCCGAGATAGGCTCTGGCCTCTCCGTGAGCCGAGTAGGATTCGGAAAATGAATGAATAAATAGTTGGATAGGCGCCACCACTTTGGTGTGGTAGTAATTACACTTTATTAATCGTATGTAATTTATCTGTGCGTGACAAACAGACACAGCTTTCAGCGGTATAATTACTGAAGTTAACCAGAGCCGCCTGCTCCTATAGGTCTGAAAGGGAAAAGTCTAATTATGGCTTAATTAAGCTTTGTAATCTCAGACCTCCCAAGTCCGACTCAAGCTGCTGATTTTTGCTCCTTAACAGTCTTTATCTCAAATGTTTTTTTTTTTTTTTTTTTTTAATAATTATTTATTTTTTAGATCTCAACCTGTGATGATTACACAATTAATTAATCAGTCATTATGCTCAATTTATCAAAGGCATGTGGAGTAATCAGGGCACGGACGCTCCTGGGGGAGCAGAGATACATCTTAATAAAGGATTCATCCTGAGAAAGCCAGTCAACATCCCACTGCACACAGCTGGAGGCACAAATATTACATATGCGCCTTTAGTCGTTTTCTACTTATTTTTAATTTTTTTTTTTTTTCCTGCAGGCTGAAATATTTCCTTGGAGAGCACCATGTGGTGTTCACATCTAGTGGTACAAATATATTATCAATCACAACAACAACAACAACAACAACAACAACAATACTACTACTACTAATAATAATAAAAATAATAATAATAAAAGTGAAGGCAGAGTTTTATCCATCAGCCGATAAGCTGTAAGTGACACTTTGCCGATAGAAAATGCCACAACGACGATCATTAGGTTTACGCTCACAGCGGTCAGCCGTACAGCGCAAAGGTCAACAAAACAAGAGTGTTGCTTAACGTCAAATATAAATCACTCCCAGGAAACTGTGCTCTTTTATTTTCTCACACGTTCCACCAAAGACTCCGTGCTTGGAGTGCACATTTCCTTTACTATCACAACAACAACAACAACGACAACAACAATAATAATAATAATAATAATAATAATAATAATAATAAAAACACATTGTATTATATTTATTTATGACAGGCGAGTATATTACTGTACCAGATTTGAAAGAATAAACCATAATGGTTTCATTAAAAAAATAAATTTAAAAAACAATTAACCTTATGTTAAATTAAAATAAGTAGACATATCAAACTGGAATTGGGGTGATGTAGAAGAAACAGTTGCTGTGGAAATCTGGGGTGTTTACAATTAATTTCTTTCAGTAAGAAGACACCGGCGTGATGCTGTAATGCCATATGATGTGCGTTTCATTCCGACACTGAGAAATCACGTCTATCTTATAGCTTATTACCTTTACATATATAACTGTAATCCCCTGATGATCAGAATCAGAATCACATTATTTCCCAAAACTGCAAACACAAACAAGGGATTTAACTTTGCTGTAAATCGCTCACTGTACAGAGAAGCATTTCAGTATTTTTATTTATTTATTTATTTTTTACAAACAATGAGGCAAATACAGATGAATATAAGTGAAGGACTGTAAGCATGTCCAAAAGCCAAGAAAAGCAAAGTGACAATATAGAATAATAATAATAAAAAAAAAAATGAAGAACAGTGTAGAGTTTATTATCAATATAGAGTGCGGTCCAGTGTGACACGTTCAGAGTCGCGTGTAAAACATAAACACACACACACACACACGTGTGTGTATATATATATATATATACACACACAGTGGTCTCCTTACACTCGAACTTTTTACAGTTCGGCGGCGCTGCAGACAGACTGAGAGATGATGAAAATATTCGTGTTTTAAGTGTAACAGGAGTGTAATCAGTCGGAAGGTTTCCCTTTCATTTCGCTTTAATGCGAGATAATCTCGAGATGATTTTGATCTGCGAGTGAAACCAATCGGACTCAGAGTAATGTTTTTAAATCAGCTTTGGTAAGATTTGATTCAGATCTATATTTTTATTTTAATGTTATTTAGAACCACCTTGAAGAAATACGAGTTTGAGCCGTTTCAATACGATATGATTTATAAAAAAAAAAAGCTGATTAACTTCACATACAGGTGAGAGTAATATATGTTGATTCACAAGCATTTTGTAATCACATGATCCAGAATCCCACATACAGGATCCGCTTTAATCAACACCGGCTATTATTATTTATTTGTAATAAAGGAACAATTCGATTTTATGTAATGTGACCTAGAGACAGCACAATATCAAACAATAAACAAGGCAAACCCGACTGAGGTGACCACATCATGAGTCATGTGGGTGGAGTTACACTGCATCACTCAGTTTATAGCTACGTGAGCTTCGAGGTCCTCAAGAGAAAAACTTGAGAAACGAGCGAGACCAAAGCTGATCTGTTAAGCCTGGGGTGTGTGCATAGGACCCAGAGATGCAGGAGACCAAAAGAAGGTTCAAACGATTTATTAAACACTAGGGATAATAAATTACGGGAATACTAAGTCAAGGGAACTGGTCGAGTACGAAGCAAGAACCAGGGGTCAAAGAGAAAGCCGATGAGCAGAATCACGGGGAAACAATGTTCTGACATTGGAGGGAAGCGCGCCGCTCCCATTTATAACTGGCTGCTGCTGATTGCAGATAGGGACTCGCCTACCCGCAACCGCCACGCCCCTCGCCAGCACCTGCAATGAATTAAAAAAGAGGTAATTCCGCCAGCCAGCACAGACCATAACAGCCCCCCCCCCCTTCTGTGGCGCCACCTGGTGCCCGACCAGGCTTGTCTGGGATCTGGGAGATAGTTTTTTGGAGTCAACTTGCAGGGGCAGGTCCTGGGAGGAGAGCCACTCTTGTTGCCCGACCGTGTAGGGAGGTGCCGGGTTTCGATAACGATCGGCAATCTTACGGTTTCAGGCCACTGTTCGTTCCAGGGCAGCCCGTTCTTCTTTCCAGACCCGGCGTGCTCTGTGAAACTGTGCCTGGACCAATGGGACAACCACCTCGACCTCCTGGCTGGGAACCAGGGGGGGCTGGAACCCATGAAGAGGAACATCCCGGTGGCGGTGCAAATCAGAGAATTGTGTGCGTATTCTACCCATGGGAGGTGTGTGAGCCAAGAGGCTGGGAGGCGGGAGGCGACGCAGCGCAGAGAGGATCCGAGGCTTTGATTCGGGCATTCTGCCTGCCCGTTTGACTGAGGGTGGTTGCCAGAGGTCAAGCCGCAGGAGACTCCCAAGGTGTCACAGAACGCCTTCCAAACTCTGGATGCAAACTGGAGGCCCCGGTCTGAAACGACGTCCTGGGGGATGCCATGGAGGCAAAAGACATGTTGGATTAGGAGACCAGCTGTTTCCATTGCTGAGGGGAGTTTGGGTAGGGCAACGAAATGGACCACCTTGGAGAACCGATCCACTACTGTCAGGATAACAGTGTTGCCCTTAGACGGGGTAAACCTGTGATGAAATCTACCGCAATGTGTGACCAGGGGCAATGGGGAACGGGTACGGGTTGGAGGAAACCCATGGGTGCATGATGGGAGGACTTGCTCTGGGCACAGGCAACGCAAGCTCCCACAAACTCACTGGTGTCAGCTGCCATCGTTGGCCATCAGAAGCGTTGTTGGAGCAGGAAGAGAGTTCGGTGGGCTCTGGGGTGGCAGGGTAACTTTGAGGAGTGAGCCCACTGGAGTGCTGGGGTTCTGGCCGGCGGGGGAACATATAGTCGAACTTGGGGGCACCCATTGGGCTCTGGTTCCCCCTGATGGGTGTCCCAAACTAGTCGTTCTACCTCCCATTGGGCTGCTCCAAGTGTACAGGAGGAGGTCAGGATGGTCTACATGGTAGTGTCTTCACCCGAGGACAACTGCCTGGAGAGAGCATCTGGCTTAGTATTCCGGGAACCAGGTTGGTAGGTCAGTGTGAAGTTGTACCTCCCCAAGTAGAGTGACCATCATGCCTGACGGGAGTTCAACCTCTTGACTGTACGGAGGGAGGATAAGTTTTTATTGTCGGTTCAGACCACAAAGGGGTGAGCTGCCCCTTCCAGCCAGTGCCTCCACTCCTGGAGCGCCAAGACCACTGCCAGCAGCTCGCGATTCCAAACATCGTAATTCTGTTCCGCCAGGGACAAGCGAAGGGAGAATAAGGCACATGGGTGGAGCGTCTGGTCTGTGGGAGACCATTGGGAGAGGACTGCCCCCACCACTGAGTCTTAGGCGTCGACTTCCACCACAAACTGCAGCAAGGGGTCCGGGTGGATCAGTACGGGTGCGTGGACGAATTTCGCCTTCAGCCTGTCAAATGCCACTTGGGCACTTGGGAACACTGGAATGGGGTCTTGGGTGATGTCAACTGTGTGAGGGGGGCTGCTAGGTGGCTGTACTCCCACACAAACTGGAGCTAGAAGTTCACAAACCACAGGAACCTCTGCAGCTGTTTCCATGACCCTGGAGTCAGCTACACCCCCACTGCCTTCACCTTCGCCGGATCGGGTCTTATCTGCCCCTTCTCCATGATGAACCCCAGGAACAAGACTGAGGGGACATGAAACTCACATTTTTCTGCCTTAATGAACAATCTGTTCCCCAGAAGCCTCTTCAGTACCATTTTCACCTGGCAGAGATGTTCGCCTTGGTCTCTAGAGAAGATCAGAATGTTGTCTAGGTCTACGAATACAAAGCGGTTCAGCATATCCCTAGGCACATTGTTGATCAGAGCTTGGAAAACCTCCGGGCCATTAGTTAGTCCGAATGGCATGACCAGGTATTCGAAGTGCCCCAGGGGTGTGTTGAATGCCGTCTTCCACTCGTCCCCCTCCCGAATTCAGACTAAGTGGCATTTCTCAGGTCCAGCTTGGAAAAAACAATAGCATCGTGGAGAGAGCTGAAGGCTGAATCGATTAGGGGGGTAGGGTACTTGTTTTTTATGGTGATCTGGTTCAGGCCCGTGTAATCGATGCAAGGTCTCAGGGTCTTGTCTTTCTTTTTGATGAAGAAGAATCCCTCACCAACTGGGGAAGATGAAGGCTGGATGAGACCTGCAGCCAGTGACTCATTAATGTATGCCTTCATGGTGTCTTTCTCCAGCTTAGAGAGGTTGTATAGTCGCTTGTAAAGGAGCGTGGAACCTGGGAGTAGGTCAATGGCACAGTTGTATGGTCGATGAGGAGGTAAAGAGTGAGCCCGATCCTTGCTGAAAACCTCTTGCAGGTCGTGATATTCTTTGGGCATGCCGGCTAAGTCCAGATCCTCCAGGTCAATTGGGGTTCATGAGGCTTGGGAGGGTATGGCCGCCATTAGGCAGTGTTTCAGACAGAAGTCATTCCAGCTGTGTACGGTGAGGGTGCACCGATCTTGTAAGTGACGTGAGCAATGAGTTGGCCATCTATGGCCACTACCTCCTTGGGAGTCGTAAGTTCATACACGGGTAGGTCATGGAGCTCAACCATCCCCGTCTACAGGATGAGAGTGTTGCCCGGAGTATAGCGTACCTTGAACTTGCAGGCACTTTCCTGGTGCCGTGGAGGATCCTCTCGTTGCTGTCAGGCTCTGCCACGCAGGGCACTAGGTGAGGTAATGGCCCTTCTCAGCTCAGTAGATGCAGAGGTGGTTGGCCAGCCGCTGGTGCCTCTCTTCAGCCGTCAGTCTGGTGCGGTTCACCCTCATGGGTTTTTGGCCATCATCCTCCCTCAGAGGGGGAAATGGCGAGTGCGTTTGAGGTGGGGCCCCCTTCCGGGATCTATCCCTCTCTCTCAACCGGTTGTCCAATCTGGTAGACAAGGCAATCAATTCCTTCAGAGTAGTCGTCTCCTCTTGGGCTGCGAGCTCGTCATTCAGCCGTTCGTTGAGCCCCTGCTGGAAAGCCCCCCGAAGTGCAGGGTCGTTCCAGCCACTTTCGATGGTGAGAATCTGGAATTGGATGGCATACTCTGCCACTGACTGTGAGCCTTGCCGATGACATAGGAGCTGGGAGCTCACCTCCTCCCCTTTCGCCGGACAACCGAAAACCTTCTTCATTTCTCGCATGAACTGATCTACCTGGGAGCATAATTCCGGGGTATGGGTAACGACCACTAGCACCCAGGACGAGGCTTGCTCCGTGAGTAGGCTCATGATGAAGGCGGTTTTAGCTTGATCAGTGGCGTATGTGAGCGGCTGCTGACTGAAGACGAGCGAGCACTGGTGAAAGAATTGTGCGCAGGAGCCGATCACACCCGAATACCTGGCTGGCGTGGGGATGAGAGGTTCTCGGTGCACGGGGAGTATCACTGATGCTGGCGCTGCTGCCGAAGTGGAAAGTGAAGGGTGACGGGGCGGGGTCACGGCAGTGAGGTGAGTGGCGACGGCATCCATCCTTCCGCCAATCTGCGCCAAGCTGATGGTTATGTGCTGGAGATTGTCCATCATCTGACGCAAGGTGGCGTCGTGTCGTCCCAGCAGGGCACCTTGGTCGGATAGTGTTTGACAAAGCTGTGCGGTCTCTGCTGGGTCCATGTTTCAGGTCAGAAGATTCTGTTAAGCCTGGGGTGTGTGCGTAGGACCCAGAGATGCAGGAGACCAAAAGAAGGTTCAAAAGATTTCTTAAACTCTAGGGAGATTAAATTATGGGAATACTAAGTCAAGGGAACTGGTCGAGCACCAAGCAAGAACCAGGGTTCAAAGAAAAAGCCGAGGAGTAGAATCTTGAGGAAACAATCTTCCCCATTTATAGCTGGCTGCTGCAGATTGCAGATAGGGACCAGGTGCGCTCTGCTTGGAACTCGCCTACCGGCAACCGCCACGCCCCTCGCCAGCGCCTGCATTGAATTAAAGAAGAGTTAATTCCGCCAGCCAACACAAACCATAACATGATCGATTCAAATCCCTGAATCCTGTTGTGGTTTTTTTGTCTTTATTATCAATATGAGAGAATAAACAGAAATGTAGAAATATATAAAATTATTTACATGATGTGTGATCTTCTGCTCATTGGTTTCCATCCATGTTGAAATTTCCATCCATGTCTATCTATCTATCTATCTATCTATCTATCTATCTATCTATCTATCTATCTATCTATCTATCTATCTATCTCTTATACTTTCAGCTCCCTGCAGCCCTCTTTTCGAAGTTTTGTTCAGAATGACTCACTTGCCCTGGAATAAGAGACAGGCAGAAAAATAATCTTTCAAGGCCAATGAAGTCCGGCGAAATTGCCACTCTGAGAATTGAGGATCCATCTCATAACCTGTGAAAGTGTTATTTTGAAAACCTTGGGGGTTTTGAACAACAAAAATGTTCCGATTTCCACTCGGGGCACATCTCCTCCAGGCAGAGCAGCATGAAATCGTCTACTCTATGTGGAAATGAATCCTGCGGCTGTCAGGAACAGCCGAGAGGAAAGTATGCATGGAGTCTGCCTTTAAATGACTCACCGACCCGATCCGGAAATCTGTACAGGCCTGGCTCAGAGTTTCTGCCTCTTTTCAAAAGCAACGTTATTGAAATTCAACCAGATCTGATGAGAATCTGAGCCATGAATCATATCATGTGGGTAAAAAATAGCAGAAAATTCTCTGGTGCAGTCGAGTGGAAATGTGATACACGTAGATCTGATAGTTATTTAATCTGGTTCTGATTCACTAATCTAATCTACTGATGGTATTTCTAAGGCCAAGGAGGTTCTGTTTTACCTGTGGTCCAGTTCTTTGATAGTTAGCAGACTTACACAAAATGTTACATGAGGATTTTCATGAAATTTACCCCGAAGTCTGACTTTGAACATAACGACTCGATTATATTTTGAGATGATCCGGATCAGATTTTGATTCAGAGTGTAATGTAAACATTGTCTGGAGTTTGCAAGGTGGATGAGAAGCAGTTGGCATGCTGTTGATGTGTTTTCCTTTTTTATTTAACAAAATAGCCTACAGGGTGTCATTTTCTTTTGTTTATGAAGGACTACAGTAAACAGAACCAGTATGGTTCAGCTGGCTGAAAGTGCGAAGCAGGCTGGCGTCTGCCGATAACAACAGCCGGATACGACAGAATACTTTCAATCATTCATTTTCTGAGCTGCTTAATCCTCATTCGGGTCACTTGGAGGCTGGCGTCCATCTCAGCCGACATGGGGCGAGAGCAGAGTACACTACCGATGGCTTGCCAGGCCATCGCAAGGCGGAACATGCTGACGGCTTTGCAGCTTCTCTTGACAAAAGTCAGTGATGATTCTTTACATGAACCTCTCACAATAGTCAGTGAGAGACATGGCCCACTTTGATAACCCAGTTAGTGCATTGTGAGACCAGTGAGAACCCATTGATAGTGGGACTTGAACCCCAACCGTGGGATCAGTGATCCAGCAGTTTTACCACCAGGTCACCGCTGCCCAAGCCAAATTTTATCATTCTTTTTCTTCTTGTTCTTCACTTTAGAATTGATTTTTTTAAAGGCTTTGAAAAGAGTTACACCAGACAATCGTACAATAATTATTTTAACTCACAGCAATGATGCAATATCAAGAATTATTACATGCTTTCCACTAATCAGAGGAAAATAAATCTAGTTGTTGAAAAAAATAATAATAATAATATCTGTTAGTATATACTATGGGAATGCATATAGTATAGTATGCATATAGTATAGTACATATATATATATATATATATATATATATATATATATATATATAGTACATCGTATATACTATGTGAATGCAGCAATGAAAGGGGGGGGGGGCACAAAGCAGTGTCTCTCCCTCACACTGGTCCCCAGCCCGGACAAATGTAGAGGGTTGTGTCAGGAAGGGCATCCGACATAAAACCGATGCCAAATTTTATCATAGAAATAACAGATATTACCTCCATACCAGATCGATCATGGCCCGGGTTAACCACAACCACCATCAGTGATGTTAACCAACAGCATGCCGGTGGAAATTGGACTACTGTTAGTTGAAAAAATAGTTGAAAAAGGAGAGTTGGGAGGCATGTCTGTAGGCAGAGAGAGAAGAGGAAAAGTATGAGTCTAGGACTGAGAGTAGGGACATTGAATGTTGAAACTATGAAAGGAAAAGGTAGAGAGCTGACTGACATGATGCAGAAGAGGAAGGTGGACATACTGTGTGTTCAGGAGACCAGGTGGAAAGGTAGCAAGGCTAGAAGCTTAGGAGCAGGGTTTAAGCTGTTTTATCATGGTGTGGATGGGAAGAGAAATGGAGTAGGAGTCATCTTGAAGGAGGAGTTTGTCAGGAATGTTCTAGAAGTGAAAAGAATGTCAGACAGAGTGATGAGTCTCACGTTGGAAATTAAAGGTGTGATGTTCAATGTTGTTAGTGCTTATGCCCCACAGGCAGGATGTGAGCTAGAAGAGAAGGAGAGATTCTGGAGTGAGTTCGATGAAGTGATGCAGAGTAACCCCAGAGGTGAAAGTGTGGTCATTGTTGCAGACGTCAATGGACATGTTGGTGCAGGCAACAAAGGGGACGAGGAAGTGATGGGCAGGTTTGGTATCCAGGACAGGAACACAGAAGGACAGATGTTGATAGATTTTGCAAAAAGGATAAAGATGGCTGTGGTGAATACTTTCTTCCAGAAGAGACAGGAGCATAGGGTGACTTATAAAAGCCGAGGTAAGAGCACACAGGTAGACAACATCTTGTGTAGACAATGCAGTTTGAAGGAAGTCAGTGACTGCAAAGTAGTAGCGGGTGAGAGTGTTGCCAAACAGCATAGGATGGTGGTGTGCAGGATGACGTTGATGGTGAGGAAGGTGAAGAAGGCAAAGGCAGAGCAGAAGATAAAGTGGTAGAAGCTGAAAAAGGAAGAGTGTCATGTTGTCTTCAAGGAGGAGTTGAAAGAGGCTTTGGGTGGTCAGGAAGTGCTTCCAGATGACTGGACAACCACAGCCAATGTGATCAGGGACACAGGTAGGAGAGTACTTAGTGTGTCCTCTGGAAGGACAGTAGATAAGGAGACTTGGTGGTGGAATGAGAAAGTGCAGGAGAGTCTACAAAATATGAGGTTAGCTAAGAAGAAGTTGGGCATTGAGAGGACCAAAGAGAGTAAACAGGAGTACAGGGAGACAACATAAGGCGAAGGTAGCAGTGTCAAAGGCCAAACAGGGCGTATGATTACTTGTATGATAGGTTGGACAGTAAGGAGGGAGAAAATGATTTATAAAGATTGGCACAGCAGAGAGATAGAGATGGGACGGACGTGCAGCAAATTAGAGTGATAAAGGACAGAGAGGAAAATGTATTGACTGATAACAGAAGTGTGCTGGGAAGATGGAAAGAGTACTTTGAAGAACTGATGAATGAGGAAAATGAGAGAGAAAAAAGAGTAGAAGAGGTGACTGTTGAGGAGCAGGATGTAGCAAAGATTAGTAAGGGTGAAGTGAGGAGGGAACTGAAGAGGATGAAGAGTGGAAAGGCAGTTGGTCCTGATGATAGTCCTGTGAAGGTATGGAAGTGTCTAGAAGAGGTAGCAGTAGATTTTCAGACAAGAACATTCAACAAGGTTCTAGAGAGTGAGCACATGCCGGAGGAGTGGAGGAGAAGTGTGCTGGTGCCCATTTTTAAGAACGTGCAGTGTTGCGGCAACTACAGAGGGATAAGGTTGATGAGCCATACGATGAAGTTATGGGAAAGAATAGTGGAAGCTAGACTAAGGGCAGAGGTCAGCATTTGTGAACAACAGTTTGGTTTCATGCCAAGAAAGAGCACCACAGATGCAGTGTTTCCTTTGAGGATGTTAATAGAGAAGTACAGAGAAGGTCAGAGGGAGCTGCATTGTGCCTTTGTGGATCTGGAAAAAGCATATGACAGGGTGCCGAGAGAAGAACTGTGGTATTGTATGAGGAAGTGTGGAGTGGCAGAGAAGTATGTTAGAGTGGTGCAGGACATGTATGAGAGATGTAAGACAGTGGTGAGGTGTGCTGTCGGTGTGACCGACGAATTCAAGGTGGAGGTGGGACTGCATTAAGGATCAGGTCTGAGCCCCTTCTTGTTTGCTATGGTGATGGACAGGCTGACAGACGAGGTTAGTCAAGAATCTCCATGAACTATGATGTTTGCAGATGACACTGTGACCTGTAGTGAGACCAGAGAACAAGTGCAGGAAAATCTAGAGAGGTGGAGGTATGCCCTGGATCGGAGGGGAATGAAGGTTAGCCTCAGTAAGTCAAAATACATGTCAATGAATTACAAGGACCCAAGAGGAACGGTGAGGTTACAGAGAGCAGAGATAAGGAAGGTGGAGGATTTTAAGTACTTAGTGTCAACAATCCAGAGCAATGGAGAGTGTGGAAAAGAGGTGAAGAAGCGTGTGCAGGCAGGTTGGAATGGTTGGAGAAAAGTGTTCTGTGTGATGTGTGATCAGAGAGTATCAGAAATAATGAAAGGAAAAGTGTACAAGACGGTGTTGAGGCCAGCGATGTTGTATGGTTTAGAAACAGCGGCACTGAGGAAAGACAGGAGGCAGAGCTGGAGGTAGCAGAGATGAAAATGTTGAGGTTCTCTCTGAGAGTAACGAGGATGGATAGGATCAGAAATGAGTACATCAGAGGGACAGCAGATGTAAAATATTTTGGAGACAAAGTCAGAGAGGCTAGATTGAGATGGTTTGGACATGTACAGAGGCGGGATAGTGAATATATTGGTCGTAGGATGCTGAGGCTGGAGCCATCAGGCAAAAGGCCTAGAGGAAGACCAAAAAAGAGATTTATGGATGTGGTGAAGGAAGACATGATGGTCGTTGGTGTAAGAGAAGAAGATGCAGAAGACAGGGTGAGATGGAGGCAGATGATTTGCTGTGGCAACCCCTAAAGGGAACAGCCAAAAGGAAAATAAGAAGAAGTATATACTATGAGGGAATGGTGTGATTTGATTGGTCTGTTATCTTGGGATCATAAATAATTATCCAGAATGGATAATGCTTGAATTTAAATGACAAATACAATTTTTGATATTTTCTCAAGCAGGCGACTCCATCATTATCAACATTTAATGGGTATACATAAACCATAGAAATCTCATTCCGATTTCTATACCTTGTGTTTGGAGTTTAAGGTTTTTTGCTGGAAATGATGTTCGCTGATGTCTTTACATGACAATAAAACTCAAAACTTATAACGTGTACTCTATATGAAACACCCAAAACCTTTAGGAGGCACTGTTTCCTTTTATTTTTGAATGGCAAGGGTCAACAGAACAGCTGCTAACGCAGGGCTAACTGGGCTACTTTCCTAAATATTTTTAAACATGTATTGTTTTTTTTTCTGTATTGAAAGACTTTACTGAGTGCAGCTCATGTTCATTGCTCTACTTTTGCTTCTCGACAGACGGCATTGGCAATGCAGAGGTATTAGCCTAGACATTTGGGGTATACTGAGCCTTCGCCTGGCTCCAGGTTCTCCTCGATGATGCAGGAGAACCTGGCGTCCACCTCACTTCCTTTATGTCATGAATAAAAAATGTAAATTTAAACTTTAGGAATTTTATTTTATTCAGGTTCAGTGTTTTGTGTAAATGCCTTTACAAAGCACTGAATAATTTTGTGTTTAAATGGGACAGTGTAGTTCCATGGAGTCTCGGCACTACTCGCTGATTTAAAGTGTGGAACAACATATCTATCTCTCTATATTAACATCGTTAACTAGCATATGTGGCTAATAGGCCAGCAGTCTGATGTATTTATCAGAATATCTGTCACAAGTCCAGAATCCACACTGAGCTAAATCCACACGATAAAACCTGACCAAGGGGATTCGGTTCCCAAGATCGGCGAGGGCGTTTCTGTGTGGAGTTTGTATCTTCTCCCCGTATTTGTATAAGTTTCCTCCGGGAACTCAGGTTTCATCCCATACTCCAAACACATACACAGGAGGAGAATTGGCTGTGTCAGATTCCCCGAGGTTTGTGTGTGACTGTGAGTGTGAACGCTTGGGTATGTTGTCCCTATGATGGACTGGAGAGCTGTTCAGGGTATCCGCCACTTATGCCTACAGTTGGCTGAGACTGGCTCCATCCTCCTTCACTTCACTTCACTTATCCCTTAACATCCGAGGATGTCGTTGGGGCACCTTCATGGCGAGACTTGGGCTGATTTGGCCTGGCAGAGCCCATCCCTCTCCAGGTCGTAGAAACACGCCGATGGCTTTGCAGCCTCCTTTTTACGAAAGTCAGCAATTTTTCTTTTACATGCCTCTCACCATAGACAGTGAGAACCATGGCCTGCCTTTGATAACCCAGTTAGCTGCACTGGAGGGACAGTGACAACCTTGTGGGGACTCGAACCCCCAACCTTAGGATCAGCGATCCTGTGCCCTATCCACCACTGCCCGACCATCCTCCTTACTGAATCTAATAGGATCAAACAAATGAACGATTCTAAAGCATTTACATCACACAGAATCCAGTGGTGCTTCGATATGATAGATGATCCACAGCTGCGTTGCCACAAACCAATTCGGATTCGGTTTCATTTGATTCTGAGTCAGTTTGATATGATTCATCTGGGAGAAAAAGTCTATGGTACGACAAAAGCAGTGTCCTGTGATGTGCTTTTGAATTTGAACTCAGTATTCGTTTATAGCTGTGATAATGGAAGTGAGAACAGGAAGGACAGTGAAGTTCCACAGCACTAAAATAACGATAAACGGGTACCAGACGGATCGGAACATGCTGTGTGAGGGAAATTATAAACTCAGGCATGAAAACAGGAAGTTGTGGACTGAAGAAAACTCCTGGTTGTGATCTCAGATGTTTGTCTTGTTGTCAAATCCTTGATGTGTTTGGACGCTTAGTGAAACAGAACTAGAAGCTCAAATACACATCATAAATAAAAGCAAACAAGAACAATAACATATGTTGCAAACAAATAAAACAACAACAACAAAAATAAACAAAGCAAAGTGCTAATGCACAGCTGTAAACACATGACAGCACGTCGACACTCTGTTAACAACTGAGAACAGGAATAGAACAATTTGTTTAATCTCTCTCTCTCTCTCTCTTTATCTCTCTCTCTCTGTGTGTGTGTGTGTGTGTGTGTGTGTGTGTGTGTGTGTGTGTGTGTGTGTGTGTGTGTGTGTGAGACATTGTGAGTCAGTGTGTGTGTGTGTGTGTGTGTGTGTGTGTGAGAGAGAGAGTGTGAGTCAGTGTGTGTGTGTGCGTGTGTGTGCACGTGTGTGTGTGTGTGTGTGTGTGTGTGTGTGTGTGTGTGTGTGTGTGTGTGTGCACGTGTGTGTGTGTGTGTGTGTGTGTGTGTGTGTGTGTGTGTGTGTGTGTGTGTGTGAGAGAGTGTGAGTCAGTGTTTTGTGTGTGTGTTTGGTGTTTGTGTGTGTGTGTGTGTGTGTGTGTGTGTGTGTGTGTGTGTGTGTGTGTGTGTGTGTGTGTGTGTGCGCGTGTGTGTGTGTGTGTGTGTGGTGTGTTCAGTTTCCACGCGTGTATCACTTTCATGATCAGAGAGCATTCTGG
Organism: Plotosus lineatus; assembly: GCA_024760905.1. Classification (NCBI taxonomy): domain Eukaryota; kingdom Metazoa; phylum Chordata; class Actinopteri; order Siluriformes; family Plotosidae; genus Plotosus; species Plotosus lineatus. The sequence goes on from CM045748.1 coordinate 32,063,279, forward strand.
AAATGAGAAAGTGCAGCAGCTCCCATTATTTTGTCCCATTTTGTTGTGGTTTTGTTTGATTCCCTCTTCAGAGCAGCGAGGACGCAGCAGCTAATGCGACTCAAACTCGAAAGCTTTGGCGCCGTGACAAACAACAGCAGCAACGGCACAAGAAAAAAAGTGCAGGCCGCTCCCTAATGACAGACATGAGAGTAGATTTGAATGGAAGAAGGATGAAAAGGATGGTTTTACGCCACGCCGAACATCTGCGAGTGAAAGGAAATGTGATGTATTACCACTCCCACATCACTTCCTGTTATAATTAATCTCCATCACAGTAATTAACTAATAAATAAATTAATTAATATGTACGCAGCTCAGTAGCACAGCGGTTCACACAGCCATCTCACATAAAGAAGGTGCTGGGTTCAATCCCTAACTCAGCTGTTCCAGTGTGGAGTTTGCATGTTCTCCTCGTGCTTGTGTGGGTTTCCACCGGGTTCACCGGTTTCCTCCCACAGTCCAAAACATTCACACTAGGTTAACTGGCTGCTCCACGTCACCCGTAGCTGTGTGTGTGTGTGTGTGTGTGTGTGTGTGTGTGTGTGTGTGTGTGTGTGTGTGTGTGTGTGTGAGTATGAATGGTTGTGTATGTGTTGGTTCTGCGATGGCCTGGCGAGCTGTTCAGGGTGTAGTCTGCCCTTGCCCGGAGTCAGCTGAGATGGGAAACAGCCTCTCCGTGACCCTGATTGGGGTTAAGGGGTTCAGAAAATGAATGGATCAATGCTCAATAAATAAATAGTAAATGATTTCACATATGTTCTGTATGATAAGAAATTTAATTCATAATATCAATCCGCAAAATGCAAAATAATTCTATGTTGTTTTAAATCAAAAATGAATGAATTTTACAGTGTTGAAAGCGAAGTGATGGTTTGTCGTGAAGCTTTTATTCACAAAAATTTTACTCTGGTCCAGATCTTCTTCTTCTTCTTCTTTTCCTGTCAGCTGTTCCCTTCCGGGGTCGCCACGGCGAATCATCTACCTCCATCTTGATGGAAGTCATATTAATGATTCACATGTTTGATTTGGTTCATAGGTTTTTAGGTCGGATCCCCTTCCTGACACAACCCGTTAGCGCGGGACAGAAACACGCTGACGGCTTTGCAGCTCCTCTTTACCAAAGTCAGCAATGGTTCTTTTACATCAACCTCTCACCATAGACAGTGACAGACATGGCCCGCCTTTGATAACCCAGTTAGTGCACTGGGGGGCACGACAGTGACAACCCTGTAGAGAGTGGGACTTGAACCCCCAAGCTTTGGATCAGTGATCCCGCACCCTTTACCACCGGGCCACCACTGCCCCTCTGGTACAGAACAGCAGTTTTAAAACTTCTATATTCGGATTGGTCTCATCACAACACCACCTTATAATTCTTAGATAAATTAATAAATAATAGGGGCCAGTGGTGGTCCAGTGATATAGGGTGCGAAATCACTGATCCTAAGTTTGGGGGTTCGAGTCCCACTCTCCACTAGGTTGTCACTGCCCCCCCCCCCCAGTGCACTAACTGGGTTATCAAAGGCCGGGTGTGTCTCTCACTGTCTATGGTGGAAGTTCATGTAAAAGAACCATTGCTGACTTTCAACAAGAGGAGCTGCAAAGCCGTCAGCGTGTTTCCCCCCTGCAATTGCCTAGCGAGCTGTCCAGGGTGTACTCTGCCCTCGCTTGGAGTTGGCTGGAATGGCCGCCAGCCTCCCCAAGTCCCTAATTAGGATTAAGCAGCTACAGAAAATGAAATGTAATGAAACAACAACAACAACAACAACAATAATAATAATAATAATAATAATAATAATAATAATAATAATAATAATAATAATAATAATAACAACAATAATAATAATAATAATAATAATAATAATAATAATAATAATAATAATAATTTTGCAATGATTTCACTCATCTTTTCTTCAACTAAACATATTTTCACAGTAGATCTTTTCACCTGGACAGGTGACCCTCAAGATCAGATTGTACAAGCAGGTGCACTCACAAAGAGAAAGAATGATTACAAGAAGAAGAAGAAGAAGAAGAAGAAGAAGAAGAAGAAGAAGAAGAAGAAGTTGTGAAGATGAAGCTTGACGTGGGGACACACCTGCAAACCCTCAGCATGAAGAATCTCCTCAGAGTTTCTGGAACAGCTCTGAGACACATCGCTATGATGGCAGAAGTAATTATGATGATGTCCATCCAATCCATGAAACCTAGCGAGGTTTTTTTGTTTGTTTGTTTTGTGTTGTTTTTTTTTTTTTTTTTTTTTTTTTTTTTTTGTTTTTATCTTCCTTTTCTTTTCAGATATGTTCTCATGAAATTTATTGGGACTTCTGAAGAGAACCTTTGTGAATGTTGATGAAAGAGGACCAGCTGCACTCTGTTCCTGAAAAGCACTGCTGATCCGGTCTTTTTTATTATTAATGATTTCGTTATAGCCAACGCTCCACCATAAATTACCTTCACACGGACATATTGACTCCCTGCACCCGGCAAAGTCTTTCACAACCAAATAAAGTTAATCTGCCATATTCAGGGTGTACTCTTCCCTTGCCCAGATTCAGCTAAGATGGCTGCCAGCCTCCCTGAGACCCCAATTAGGATTAAGCAGGCCAGAAAACGAATGTTTTTCAGAATGAAGTTCGTACAAAAAATAAAATCTTTTCTTTTTGGATAATAAAAGAAACATGAACGTAACATCAAACACCCTTCTTACTTTAGTTTAAATAAACAAAACCACCACCACAACACCACAACACCACCACCAACAACAATAACAACAACAACAACAATAACAACAACAACAGCAACAGCAACAACAAGAACAACAACACATCACCACCACCAACACCACCACCAACAACATTAACAACAACAACAACAACAACAACAACAGCAACAACAACAACAACAACAATAACAACAACACATCACCACCACCACCACCACCACCACCACCAACAACAACAATAATAATAATAATAATAATAATAATAATAATAATAATAATAATGATGATGATGATGATGATGATGATCTGAGAAGTGGAAATAATGTTACAGACGCATCCAGACTTACGTTTTAGTTCGGTTCCGGACGGCCGAATGTAAGGTGAAAAAAACGTAAGTTGTTACTGTATGTTCCAGTGACGCATGACGTTCATATTGTACTATACATCCATAAATACCATTACCGTATCTCATAAAACGCCCCTAAATCAATTAATATAAACATAACATTGTAAAATAATATCAAATATATCAAATAATATCAACATTAATTTCAAATAAATTATATTCAAGTAAAAAAAAATTCAAATAGATACATTTTAATCAAATTCACTCATCAAATGCCAAATACAGTATCAAATATAACCTTTAAAATTCTCTGTGATGAGATCGTTCTGCTTGTAAATCGTTCCGATGGTCGACGGAGCCATTTGGAAGAAACGTGCAACATTCACGTGTTTTTCACCAGCATTGATTTTCTTCATAATAGCCTTCTTTGTTTCTAACGAGGTGGCTTGCTGCTTTTTCTGATGACCGCTATCACTCGTAGTCTTACGCTTCTGACCAACCAGATTTGCTTAGGGTTACAAAAGTCCAAAAAACAGTGTAAACACAAAGATCACAGAGACGACGTCTTAACACAAGGGTAACACACGGTGAACTGGGAAGCACGGCACGTTCAGTCTGTTGTTTGTAAACAATGGACACAGCGTCATTACGTCATTCTATCAGCGTACTATGTAGGTACGTCTTGTACTACAGAGAGCACGCTAAACTCAAAATTTGACTTTTGTTTTTTTGATTGTAAAATAGAAAAATGTGTAAAATGAATGAAAGTAAGTCGGGGAGCGTCTGTATTTATTAATTATTTTTCTAATCTGTTTAATTTTAATCAGGGTGATGGGGAGGCTGGTGCCCATCTCAGCCAACTCTGGGTCGGCCCATTTCATTCCACTCCTGGAGAAAGCAGAATACATCCTGAGCAGTTCGGCAGACCATCGCTTAAAAAACAAAGATATTATCAATTAATTTAATTATTTATTTTAGCTGCTGGGAAGGAGGTTTGCATGGTGTCTCCTGCAAGATTGTCTTGGGTTCGAGTCCCAGGCTTGCTGAGGCATGTGGCATGTGCATTGGTTTCTTCCGAGTCCTCCGGTTTCTTCCTACAGTGCAACATGTCAGGTTAAATAGGTAACCTCCCATCTCCCGGTGACCTGAATCAATTATACAGTGGTTCATAAAAAGAATTGCAAAACAAAAATATTTATAAAATGTCAGCGGATACGTTTTCAGCCTGGGCGACACCCCCCCCCCCACACACACACACACACACACACCTCTGAGCCCATTGTTTTCCTCAGGACTGAATTTCTTCCCACTGCTTTCTCTTTTCTTACAATAGAAACCCACCTTCTTCTGTCAGCTCTGTCAGCTGACATGCTGTCGCAGGTCTATTGTTCCCTGTGTTGTTTTTCCAGCGTCGTATGAAACACCCTGAGTGTCAGTCGCTTAAAGGCGATGAAACGGCACATGGCCTCTGAAAATAAACTGCTTTAAAACACGGATGTGCCGATGAGGGGTGTGAATATTAATGAGCCAAGTGGCAGGCCTCCAGAGCTTCAGGAGAAATTTACTTAGAAACTCCAGGAAGTGTTTAAAAACATTTTAACTTCATCTGTCAGCTTCAAAAACCTGAAGTTCTACTGATGGTTCGTTCCACACATCACTTTCTACTTTATTTCTCTTTTATCTGTTGTTAAAAAGAATCAGCCCGTGCTTCTGCTGGGGGTGAACCCTAAACGCGAAAAGACAGCAAAAATTCCAGAAAAATCACAGCAGAGTGGCCTCACCAATCATTATTATTCATATATAACAACAACAACAGCAACAACCATAACAACAACAACAACAACCACCACAACAACAATAACAACAACAACAACAATAATAATAATAATAATAATAATAATAATAATAATAATAATAATAATAATAATAATAATAATAATAATAATAATAATAATAATAATAATAATAATAATAATAATAATGGGGCAGTGGTGGTCTCGTGGTATAGGGCGCTGGTTCGCTGATCCAAAGGTTGGGGGTTCGAGTCCCACTTTCCACAGGGTTGTCACTGCCCCCCCCCCAGTGCAGCTAACTGGGTTATCAAAGGCCAGCCATGTCTCTCACTGTCTATGGTGAGAGGTTGATGTAAATGAACCATTGCTGACTTTCAACAAGAGTAGGCTGCAAAGCCGTTGGCGTGTTTCCACCCTGTGATGGCCTGGCGAGCTGTCCAGGGTGTACTCTGCCCTTGCCTGAAGTTGGCTGGGATGGGCGCCAGCCTCCTTACGACCCAAATTAGGATTAAGCGGTTACAGAAAATGAACCGAACTGATAATAATAATAATAAAAAATTCCTCTCCCTTGCACTTTAAGCTGATATCACCGTTACGCTTGAGAATGAGTGTGAATGGTTGTGTTCTGCCATGTTCTGATGAGCCGTTCAGGTTGTATCCCACCCTCATCTAGAGCTGGCTGAGATGGGCTCCCTGCAACTCAAATAAGGATTAAGTGGCTTAAAAATAATGAATGAATATGCTGCAATATACTAAAAAAAAAAAAAAAAAAAAAAAAAAGTAGATTTTTTTCTGATGGTAGAGCTTCTCACCTTATCTCTAGGGGAGATTCCTCACCTGGTGAAGGAAGCTCATCTCAGACGCTTGCATCCCTTGTTCTTTCAGTCACTGTCCAAAGCTCGTGTCCGTAGGTGAGGCTCGGAATGCAGATCGACTGGGAAATTGAAAATTTTACCTTGCAACTGAGCTCCATCTTCACCATGATGGACCGGTACAGGCACCACTTTACAGCAGAGGCTGCAGCGATCCGCCTATAAACATCAAAAGCAGCTTCCTACTGGTTACATCACTTTTTGTTTATTTATTTTTTTTGTTTGTTTGTTTTAACCGATTACATGGAGAGCTGTGAATTCCCGTTTATTATTATTATTATTATTATTATTATTATTATTATTATTATTATTATTGTTATTATTATGTCTTCCTTTTGGCTTTTTCCCTTTTACTCTGGAGTAGCCACAGTGAATCATCTGAGTCGCACGTTTGATTTGTCAGAGGTTTTTACGTCGGATGCCCTTCCTGTCACAACCCTTTTTAGCGCGGGACAGAAACACGCTGACGGCTTTGCAGCTTCTCTTTACGAAAGTCAGCAATGGTTCTTTTACATCAACCTCTCACCATAGACAGTGACAGACATGGCCCGCCTTTGATAACCCAGTTAGTGCACTGGGGCTTAGTTAGCTGCACTATTATCATTATTATTATTATTATTATTATTATTATTATTATTATTATTATTATTATTAGTAGTAGTAGTAGTAGTAGTAGTAGTATTTTATCTCCTATGGAATAAAGAGATGCTGGTAATGGAGAAAGCATTTATATACTGCTGTAAAGTAAATGAGAACACGAAGCAATTTGTTTTGACAATTCAATGTAACTTTAAATAGATTAAAATGATGCTGTTCCTTTTAAAAATAAATTTAAAATAATACTAATCATACTTGAGATGTACGCTGAAAAACCCCGGTGGGATAAGTGAATAATCCACTTGGTAAATCTGCTGTATTGTAACACTTTTTTTTGTGTGTGGGCGGAGCCTGTAATCCACTGAAGCACATAACCATTCCATTTCATCTGCCATTAACACAAACACTCTGTACTGATAAAGAACAAACTTCTCCTCCCAGGAGATCACGCCGGAAAAAGTGTCACACATAGCAGCTCAGACCGTTTCGGTGCAGCCGAGCAGAACCACAGATTTCCTTTTGCACACACACACACACACACACACACACACACACACACACACACACACACACACACACACACACACACACACACACACACACACACACACACACACACAGTTCTGCATAATTTTACTTTTATTCCACCTTAAAGAACAGTTTAATTACAGGTGTGTGACATGTACCTGGTCCCGTCTCAGGTACACCAGCTGTGAAATCATCCAGTACATGTACAGAACATCAGTGAGAGTAAGAGCCTACAGAAGAGAACTCACCGGTCCATCACAGGGCCAACACACACACACACACACACACACACACACACACACACACACACACACACACACACACACACACACACACACACACACACACACACACACACACACTTATTTTCACACTGAAACAAAGAAGCAATTTGAAACAGCCAATTAGCATAATGTGCATGCATGTCTTTAGCGTGTGGGAAGAAACTGGATTACCCCGAGGACCCCGACACAAAAACAGGAACTCCATCTCCAAGCCAGGGACTCAAACTCACAATCATCTTGCTATGAGGCTAAAATGCTAATCATGTCCCAAGAAAGAACTTTAATTGCCATAAAATGAAGATGGTACTTTGTTATTAAATAAAACAAATTCCAAACAAAGACACTTAACTATTTTACAACATACAGCACGTGATCTTCATGCCATCGTTTCAACAAACTTAATCAAAAGAACATTTATTTCCTTCCAGTGTCGGGTTTATTTCCCCTAAATGTTTGTACAGTTAAGATGGGGACTCTTAGGGGCCAATACATATGTGAAAATGATTCCTCGAGCTCCCTGAACCACTCTTTCATTATTCAAGCCCCCATTTTATATCCAAACCATCAGGGGGGAAAAAAAAACAGATCACTGATGTGTGATAACCTGCACATTCAGAACATTCCGATCATCAGCTGCTTCATTTCATTACCACATTAATGTTGCTGAGCCTCGACCGGAACAACTGGAGCGACTTCACCTTGGCGATCACATGCTGTGATCAGGGAAAAATGCTCTTTATAACAATGCAGTGGTACCGCACCTTACGAAATTAATCCATTCAGGCCCATTTTTCCTAACCTGCATTTTTCAAAACTTGAATCACATGTTAAATGTAAAACACGTGATTCGTTCCAAGACTCCCAAAACAAGCCCCTAAATCATGTAAAAAATGATAAAAGTACACCGATTTTGTATGAAACATGCGTTAAAAGCTAAAGAAAATAATTTACCTTTTTTTTTTTAATCTCTCAAACCACCCATCCGACGCTTCTTCCCACCCATCTCTCTGAAGAACCTCCACCTCCACCCTCCTTCACAAGGTCTTTAAATATGGCAGTTGCTTTTTCCGAATTAATCACCTCCGTCACTGTATCGCCGCTTTTAATACCTCCTTCTGCTTCAATATCGTCCCGATTGTAGAGGGGGTTTGGCCAAACTCCTTTGCGATTTCACTCAACCGAATCCCACTTTCATATTTTTTTTTTTTATCATCTCCTGTTTTACTTTTATTGATAATGGAGCCCGCTTCTTTTCAGTCTCACCAGGAATCACTTTCTTGGGGTTCATGATTAATAACAAAAAATAACCCTGCAATGAAAACACTCCAAAAACTCACGAACCAACAGTACAACTCTCCTTCACACGTGAGTGTCAAGCAATGGGTCGAAGGCACACAACAAGCATTATGGGTACAGTACTGTATTATGGAGCTTCAGCTCCCTCCTAGCCTATGGGAGGCCAGCGGGGCAGGGTGTTGGGTGACAACCAATGGGAAAGCAACCCCCACATTGTTTGGATGTTTGAATAGCACGTTTGAATATTTAAGATGGAACTTTCGTAACGTGAACTTGTTTCGTATCCAGAGACAAAAAGTTTAGGAAAATGCGTTTCGTAACCGGAATTTTTTGTTTGGTGAGACTTTTGTAAAATGAAGTAACACTGTACTAGAATTGAGTCTTTTTTAGTGTGTGTGTGTGTGTGTGTGTGTGTGTGTGTGTGTGTGTGTGTGTGTGTGTGTGTGTGTGTGTGTGTGTGTGTGTGTGTGTGTGTGAAGTAGTACTAATAAAAATGAAAGTAAAAATGAAAGTGCACATGCATTGTATAATTTTTTTTTTTTATAATTTGTGCATAATATTGTTTTCAATAATTGAACCCCATTCAATGCATGATACACAATATTGTGTATATTTTGTATATTGAGTCTTCTTTTCCTTTCGGATGTTCCCTTCAGGGGTCGCCACAGCAAATGATTTGCCTTCATCTCACCCTGTCCTCTGCATCTTCTACTCTTACTCCAACTACCTTCATGTCTTCCTTCACCGCATCCATAAATCTTCTCTTTGGTCTTCCTCTGGGCCTTTTGCCTGGTAGTTCCAACCTCAGCATCCTACGACCAATATACTCACTATCCCTCCTCTGTACATGTCCAAACCATCTCAATCTAGCCTCTCTGACTTTGTCTCCAAAACATCGTACGTGTGCTGTCCCTCTGATGTACTCATTCCTGATCTTATCCATCCTTGTTACTCCTAAACAGAACCTCAACTGAGTATATTGAGTATGCATTGTGTATATTGTGTATATTGAGTATATTGAGTATATTGAGTGTATTGCTTTTATTGCATGTCTGTCTTCCTTTCGGCTTTTTCCCTTTTCCTCGGGAGTCGCCACAGCGAATCATCTGATTGGCACGTTTGATTTGGCAGAGGTTTTTACGTCGGATGCCCTTCCTGTCACAACCCTTTTTAGCAAGGGACAGAAACACGCTTTACGAAAGTCAGCAATGGTTCTTTTACATGAACCTCTCACCATAGACAGTGACAGACATGGCCCGCCTTTGATAACCCAGTTAGCTGCACTGGGGGGGGGGGCAGTGACAACCTTGTGGAGAGTGGGACTCGAACCCCCAACCTTTGAATCAGCGATCCAGCGCCCTATACCACTAGACCACCACTGCCCCTTTTATTGTATATATTGTGCATATTGAGTATATGGAGTGTATTGCATGTATTGAGTGTGTATTGCTTTTATTGTATATAGACGTCGATGAAGGAGAGGTGGGAGGCGTGTCCGTAGGCAGAGAGAGAGAAGAGGAAAGGCATGAGTCTAGGACTGAGAGTGGGGACTTTGAATGTTGGAACTATGACAGGAAAAGGTAGAGAGCTGGTTGACATGATGCAGAGGAGGAAGGTGGACATACTGTGTGTTCAGGAGACCAGGTGGAAAGGTAGCAAAGCTAAAAGCTTAGGAGCAGGCTTTAAGCTATTTTATCACGGTGTGGATGGGAAGAGAAATGGAGTCGGAGTCATCTTGAAGGAGGAGTTTGTCAGGAATGTTCTAAAAGTGAAAAGAGTGTCAGACAGAGTGATGAATCTCAAGTTAGAAATTGAAGGTGTAATGCTCAATGTTGTTAGTGCTTATGCCCCACAGGCAGGATGTGAGCTAGAAGAGAAGGAGAGATTCTCGAGTGACTTAGATGAAGTGATGCAGAGTCCCCCCAGAGGTGAAAGAGTGGTCATAGGTGCAGACTTCAATGGACATGTTGGGGCAGGCAACAGAGGGGACGAGGAAGTGATGGGCAGGTTTGGTATCCAGGACAGGAACGCAGAAGGACAGATGATAGATTTTGCAAAAAGGATGGAAATGGCTGTGGTGAATACTTTCTTTGAGAAGAAACAGGAGCATAGGGTGACTTATGAAAGCGGAGGTAGGCGCACACAGGTAGACTACATCTTGTGCAGGCGATGTAATTTGAAGGAAGTCAGTGACTGCAAAGTCATAGTGGGTGAGAGTGTTGCCAAACAGCATAGGATGGTGGTGTGCAGGATGACTCTGATGGTGAGAAAGGTGAAAAGGCAAAGGCAGAGCAGAAGACAAAGTGGTGGAAGCTGAAAAGGAAGAGTGTCGTGTTGTCTTCAAGGAGGAGTTGAAACAGGCTTTGGGTGGCCAGGAAGTGCTTCCAAATGACTGGACAACCACAGCAAATGTGATCAGGGACACAGGTAGGAGAGTACTTGGTGTGTCCTCTGGAAGGAAAGTAGATAAGGAGACTTGGTGGTGGAATGAGGAAGTGCAGGAGTGTGTACAAAGGAAAAGGTTAGCCAAGAAGAAGTGGGACATTGAGAGGACCGAAGAGAGTAAACAGGAGTACAGGGAGACACAGCGTAAGGCGAAAGTAGCAGTGGCTAAGGCCAAACAGAGGGCGTATGATGACTTGTATGATAGGTTGGATAGTAAAGAGGGAGAAAATGATCTATACAGGTTGGCACAGCAGAGAAATAGAGATGGGAAGGACGTGCAGCAAGTTAGATTGATAAAGGACAGAGAGGGAACTGTATTGACTAATGACAGAAGTGTGCTGGGAAGATGGAAAGAGTACTTTGAAGAGCTGATGAATGAGGAAAATGAGAGAGAAAAAAGAGTAGAAGAGGTAACCATTGAGGAGCAGGATGTAGCAAAGATCAGTAAGGGTGAAGTGAGACGGGCATTGAAGAGGATGAAGAATGGAAAGACAGTTGGTCCTGATGATATACCTGTGGAGGTATGGAAGTGTCTAGGAGAGGTAGCAGTAGATTTTCTGACAAGAACATTCAACAAGGTACTAGAGAGTGAGCAGATGCCGGAGGAGTGGAGGAGAAGTGTGCTGGTGCCCATTTTTAAGAACAAGGGAGATGTGCAGAGTTGCAGCAACTACAGAGGGATAAAGTTGATGAGCCATACGATGAAGTTATGGGAAATAATAGTGGAAGCTAGACTAAGGGCAGAGGTGAGCATTTGTGAACAACAGTTTAGTTTCATGCCAAGAAAGAGCACCACAGATGCAATGTTTGCCTTGAGGATGTTAATAGAGAAGTACAGAGAAGGTCAGAGGGAGCTACATTGTGCCTTTGTGGATCTGGAAAAAGCATATGACAGGGTGCCAAGAGAAGAACTGTGGTATTGCATGAGGAAGTCTGGAGTGGCAGAGAAGTATGTTAGAGTGGTGCAGGACATGTATGAGAGATGTAAGACAGTGGTGAGGTGTGCTGTCGGTGTGACCGACGAATTCAAGGTGGAGGTGGGACTGCATCAAGGGTCAGCTCTGAGCCCCTTCTTGTTTGCTATGGTGATGGACAGGCTGACAGACGAGGTGAGACAAGAATCTCCATGGACTATGATGTTTGCAGATGACATCGTGATCTGTAGTGAGAGCAGAGCACAAGTGCAGGAAAATCTAGAGAGGTGGAGGTATGCCCTGGAAAGGAGAGGAATGAAGGTTAGCCTCAGAAAATCAGAATACATGTGTGTGAATGAGAAGGACCCAGGAGGAACGGTGATGTTACAGGGAGCAGAGATAACGAAGGTGGAGGATTTTAAGTACTTAGGCTCAACAGTCCAGAGCAATGGAGAGTGTGGAAAAGAGGTGAAGAAGCGTGTGCAGGCAGGCTGGAATGGTTGGAGAAAAGTATCCGGTGTGATGTGCGATAGGAGAGTGTCAGCAAGAATGAAGGGAAAAGTGTACAAGATGGTGGTGAGGCCAGCGATGTTGTATGGCTTAGAAACAGTGGCGCTGAGGAAAAGGCAGGAGGCAGAGCTGGAGGTAGCGGAGATGAAAATGTTGAGGTTCTCTCTGGGAGTAACGAGGATGGATAGGATCAGAAATGAGTACATCAGAGGGACAGCCCACGTAAGATGTTTTGGAGACAAAGTCAGAGAGGCTAGATTGAGATGGTTTGCACATGTACAGAGGAGGGATAGTGAGTATATTGGCAGTAGGATGCTGAGGTTGGAACTACCAGGCAGAAGGCCTCGAGGAAGACCGAAGAAGAGATTTATGGATGTGGTGAAGGAAGACATGAAGGTCGTTGGAGTCAGAAAAGAAGATGCGGAGGACAGGGTGAGGTGGAGGCGGATGATTTGCTGTGGCGACCCCTGAAGGGAGCAGCCGAAAGTAAAAGAAGAAGATTGTGCATATTGAGTATATTGAGTACAGTGAGTTGTCGACTTACAACCTATGCGAGTTACGTCTGATCAACTTTACGACCGCAAAAAGTGGTGACGCATGATTGATGGCGGTGCAGTGCGAGTGTTGCGTACGACGGTTGTTTGCGCTGCCAGTAGCACCAGCATCTTAAAAGGCCAAGCAGGAGATGATGCAGCTTCACTTTCTAACTGCTCAGAGCTCAGAGCAAATCTATTCATCTACTTTCAATGCCCCGTCACTATGGTGCGAAGTGGAGAGCCAATCCTTTCTGTGTGGGCGGGTCCGATACCTTGAAACTCTAATTTTATTGGACTCACACGCTGCAGTGTTTATGTCACAGGAAGTGCGTCCCAAGTTTTGGCAAGCAGTTGCTCTGCGGGTTGAAGTTTTTCCATGTCTGTCCATTTGTGTTTGCTTGCCAGCTGTGCTTGGCTTCGTGGAAATGAGCCGATCAAAACGAGGGAAATTTATCTCTTTACTCAAAAACAACACACGCCCCCAGTGCAGCTAACTGGGTTATCAAAGGCGGGCCATGTCTGTCACTGTCTATGGTGAGAGGTTGATGTAAAAGAACCATTGCTGACTTTCCTAAAGAGGAGCTGCAAAGTCGTCAGCATGTTTCTGTCCCGTGCTAAAAAGGGTTGTGACAGGACATCTGACATAAAACCCTCTGCCAAATCAAACGTGCGAATCAGATGATTTCCTGTGGCGACTCCCGAGTAAAAGGGAAAAAGCCAAAAGGAAGACAGAAAGACTCAAAAACAACACGCACAGTCCAGGCTGTTGTTATAATCCAATAAAATTGGAGTTTGAAGCGATCAGGCTCGCCCATACAGTGGAGTACAAAAAGGATTGGCTCTCCGCTGTGTGTCACGGTGATGTGGAATTGAAAATAGATGTATAGATTTAAATGCGCAAGATTTATCCATCTGTTTTTGTTTGGCATTTGTGTATTTGGATGGAAAGTCGACATATGACCAGATCGATTTACGACCGGTCTGCCGGAACCAAAAGCGGTCGGAAGTCGACGACTGTCTGTATATATTGAATATATATGGAGTGTATTAAGTGTATTGAGTGTATTGAAAGTATTGCTTATATTGTGTATACTGTGTAACGTGAATTTGTTTCGAATCCAGAGACGGAGATTTTAGGTAAATGCGTTTCGTAACCTGGATTTTTCGTTTGTTGGGTCTTTTGTAAGGTGAGAAACCACTGTATTTAGTATATTGTGGATATTGACTGTGTTGTGTATGTTGTGTATATTGAGTATATTGAGTGTATTCAGTGTATTGTGTATATTGAGTATATTGTTGTGAATATTGAGTATATTGAGTGTTTTGTGTATATTGAATGCATTGTGCAGCCTTTACACAAAATCATATTACAATGAAAAAAATAATAATATCAAGAAACATAACCAGCACAAACTCTGCCTGCATAAATACATAAATAAATAAATGAATAAAAGAAACTATAAATAAATAAAATCAGATCTTGGTTTTGTTTTTAGGAGATGATGGAGAACTGCACAGAGCAAACACTAAAAAAGGTAATAAAGGAGTACGGGAGAAGTGAATAATCACTCAGTGTTTAAGTCACTTGCTCTCTCTCTCTCTCTCTCTCTCTCTCTCTCTCTCTCTCTCTCTCTTTTCGTAATGAGACTTTAATCGAATGAAAGCTCTGGGTTGCCAGGTCTTGTCCTTGAACTCCTGCTTGTGTCTCCTTTATTTTTATTTTCCCTGCCATTTTACTTCACGATGCTAATTCAGTTTCTCAGCAACCAGCTGCAGTAAATACATTGACTTCAATTATTGTAGCGTTGTAACTTTATTTTTAGCTTGTACTTAACGTTTTCTGTAAGTGGTACAGGACTGTAAGCTCGACAGTTCCGAAGTGCAGACACTTAGTTTCCTTTTAACGTTTTTCTCTGGAGGATTGCACACTTGCATAATTTATTCTGCTTAGCCTTAATTAGTCGTAATACTATTTCCTTATTTTCCATCAACTTTAACGCAGATGACTCTTCTGGAGCGAGTGGTGCGGATGAAGTCCATTTTTCAGTACAATTACTGCACAAGTCTCCAGAGGTAAGCGACTGAAAAAGTGTAAGTTTTTTTTTTTTTTTTTTTTTTTTTTGCTTTAATTTTCATTATCTAAGGCACACACGGATCGCAGAGGGGCTGGCGTGGGCAGAAACTGCTTGTTGATGCCATGCTAATCAGTGGCGAAGGCGCTTCTAGGTATAACCTACTTCAGCAGCAAATGAATATGCTAAACCACTTACACCATAATGAGGAACATAACATTTAACTGTGCTGTTTACAGCCAAGGCATGAAACCGAGGGAGGCCCTTCACTCTTTTAATTCAGGTTTACAAAGCGAGACCGAGCTCGGATCCGGCCTCCTGTGACACGATTAACCCTGACTGAATCACGGCACTGAGCTTCTTTTTCCTGCTCCCGCAAGTATCAGATATTGCCATTTTCATTCTTGGTCTCTCTCTCTCTCTCTCTCTCTCTCTCTCTCTCTCTCTCTCTCTCTCTCACACACACACTCAGCTGAGCTCAAACTGTGTATGACTGTGCCAAGTTTCTGCCTGCCTGTTGGTCTTCACCATATGGTTCAGGATCACACAACAAATGATGCATGGAATCTATTTCTTTATAACTTCTGGTCCAGTGAATGGGGTGTGACCTTTGCATCTAAACTTCCGGCAAATGAGAAAAAAAGACGTGGCCTCTGTTCAATAACCCTATGGGCTAAGCGATGAAGGCATCTCATCTGTGTCTCCTATTTTCCTTAAAAAAAAAAAAAAAAATTGCCAAAGAAAGATGGAGACTTTGAATCTTCTTTTTCTTTTTCTTTCGGCTGTTCCCTTCAGGGGTCGCCACAGCAAATCATCCACCTCCATCTCACCCTGTCCTCTGCATCTTCTTCTCTTACTCCAACGACCTTCATGTCTTCCTTCACCACATCCACAAACCTCTTCTTTGGTCTTCCTCTATGCCTTCTGTCTGGTAGTTCCAACCTCAATCTAGCCTCTCTGATTTTGGCTTCAAAACATCTTACATGTGCTGTCCCTCTGATGTACTCATTTCTGATCCTATCCATCCTTGTTACTCCCAGAGAGAACCTCAACATTTTCATCTCTGCTGCCTCCAGCTCTGCCTCCTGTTTGTTCCTCAGTACCACTGTTTCTAAGCCACACAACATCACTGGCTTCATCACCGTCTTGTACATTTTTCCTTTCATTGTTTCCGATACTCTCCTATCGCACATCACACCGGAGACTTTTCTCCAACCATTCCAGCCTGCCTGCACATGGTTTTTCACGTCTTTTCCACACTCTCCATTGCTCTGGATTGTTGAGCCTAAGTACTTAAAATCCTTCACCTTCGTTATCTCTGCTCCCTGTAACATCACCGTTCCTCCTGGGTCCTTCTCATTCACACACATGTGTTCTGATTTTCTGAGGCTAACCTTCATTCCTCTCCTTTCAAGGGCATACCTCCAGCTCCCTAGATTTTCCTCCACTTGTTCTCTGCTCTCACTACAGATCACAATGTCATCTGCAAACATCATAGTCCATGGAGATTCTTGCCTAACCTCGTCTGTCAGCCTGTCCATCAACATAAAAAAAAAAAAAAAAAAAGGGGGCTCAGAGCTGATACTTGATGCAGTCCCACCTCCACCTTGAATTCTTCGGTCACACTGACAGCACACCTCACCACTGTCTTACAGCTCTCATACATATCCTGCACCACTCTAACATACTTCTCTGCCACTCCAGACTTCCTCATGCAATACCACAGTTCTTCTCTTGGCACTCTGTAATATGCTTTCTCCAGATCCACAAAGGCACAATGCAGCTCCTTCTGACCTTCTCTGTACTTCTCTATTAATATCCTCAACGCGAACACTGCATCTGTGGTGCTCTTTCTTGGCATGAAACCAAACTGTCGTTCACAAATGCTGACCTCTGCCCTTAGTCTAGCTTCCACTATTCTTTCCCATAACTTCATAGTATGGCTCATCGACTTTATCCCTCTGTAGTCAGAAAATTTACCACTACATCTCCTAGACACTTCCATACCTCCACAGGTATATCATCAGGACCAACTTTCCACTTTCCACTCTAATGCCCTCCTTACTTCATCCTTACTAATCTTTGCCACTTCCTGCTCCTCAAGGGACACATCTTCTACTCTTTTTTTATCTCTCATTTTCCTCATTTATCAGCTCTCCAAAGTACTCTTTCCATCTTCCCAGTACACTTCTGTCATCAGTCAATACATTTCCCTCTCTGTCCTTTATCAATCTAATTTGCTGCACATCCTTCCCATCTCTGTCTCTCTGCTGTGCCAATCTTTATCAATCATTTTCTCCCTCCTTACTGTCGAACCTATCATACAAGTCATCATACACCCTATTTGGCATTTGACACTGCTACTTTCACCTTACGCTGTGTCTCCCTGTACTCCTGTTTACTCCCTTCAGTCCTCTCAGTGTCCCACTTCTTCTTAAATAACCTCTTCCTTTGTACACACTCCTGCACTTCCTTCTGTGTTCATGTCCTAGATACCAAACCTGCCCATCACTTCCTCATCCACGCTGTTGCCTGCACCAAAATGTCCATTGAAGTCTGCACCAATGACCACTCTTTCACCTCTGAGGGTACTCTGCATCACTTCATCTAACTCCCTCCAGAATCTCTCCTTATCTTCTACACACATCCTGCCTGTGGGGCATAAGCACTAACAACATTGAACATCACGCCTTCAATTTCTAACGTGAGACTCATCACTCTGTCTGACACTCTTTTCACTTCTAGAAAATTCTTGACCCCCCCCCCTCAAGATGACTCCTCCTCCATTTCTCTTCCCATCCACACCATGATAAAATAGCTTAAACTCTTCTCCTCAGATTTTAGCTTTGCTCCCTTTCCACCTGGTGAAAAAAGATGGTGGAAAGCTCTCTATCTTTTCCTTGCATAGTTCCAGCATTCAAAGTACCTACTCTCAGTCCTAAACTCATGCTTTTCCTCTTTTCTCTCTGCCTATGGACATGCCTCCCACCTCTCCCTCTTCGACCAACAGTAGTCCAATTTCCATCAGCATCCTGTTGGTCGACAGAACTGATGGTGGCTGTTGTTAACCCTGGACCGATACAGTATGGAGGTAATATTTGTGATTTGCATGATAAAGTTTGGCATTGGTTTTATGTCGGATGCCCTTCCTGACACAGCCCTCTGCATTTTTTCGGGCTTGGGACCGGCATAAGGGGGAGAGACACTGGGTAGTGCCCATCTCTGCCTCACGGCTGCATTAAATATGTAGATTCTGAATATTACTTTTAATGAGTGAGGCGTGGCCTGTGTGCATATAGCCCCAGTTAAGGAAGTGTGGCCTCTGTACCTCCAGTACCTACAACATAAAATGAAGCACTTATGCTGTTTCATTGGTGACAAATGGTGACTTAGTGGATAAGAAAATGGGTTGCAACTGTTGGGCCCTTGAGCAAAGCCTTAACCCTCAAGTGTTCAGTTGAATAAAAAAGAAGAAAAACATGATAATTGTAAGTCGCTCTGGATAAGATCATTTTCCAAATGCTGTAAATGTATATGTCCAGGTGAATGACTGAAAGGAGTGTATTTTTTAATCAAGACATTGATTAAAAGAATTAAAACAATTAAGACACTGTTTCACTGTTTTCTGTCTGCTTCTATAAAAACAAAAATGCATCTCTACTTGCAGCAGCAAAGAAAGGTGTGGCTTGCAGCCCCAGTAAAGAGGTGTAGCTTGTGCACTTGCGTCCTAGTGACAGGGTAAACATATGAGGTGTGTTTTCTGGTGATGATATCAGAGTTGTCATACATCATGGAAATATCTACAAGACTGTCAACAAAAGAAAAAGGTGTGGATTCTTTTACTCCACTTGGTATGTGATTATGGTCATTTTGTCTTTTATTTTACCAAAAATCTTTTGTTTTGGAAAAAAAAAATAACTGCAGTCTAACTCTTTGTTCTTCTTGATCAAACTCACCCCACCACATCTTATTATCACTCCATGCTGCTTTAGTGACAGGCTGGAAATGTCTGTTTCAGTCTTTCCCCCTCTCAGGTTTATCTTTATCATCCGGCTCGTTCCATTACACGTCTCTCCCTACACAGATGTGGCAACAGGTCACAGAACGTGGGCCAAGTGAAGATAAATGAGTGCCAGTCTGTCATCCGGTGCCGGTTGCTCTCATGTTCTGAACCTTCACACCTCTATTCCTGGCCTGATCAGGTGTCTCAGTTCTCTACGAGGTCAGGGACAGACCGGTTCTCATGTCCACCGGAAGAGTTTGATGGCCGGTGGAGGTTATTTTTAGGCGAGCTTGTGACATCAGCTTGGATGCAAGGTGGAGAAACCGTCTCGCACCCGGGATCAGGGTCATATATGGATAAAGAATTAAATAAGAAAGGAACAAAATGAGTGAAAGTGGTGTTTTTTTTCTGTCTGTCATCCTGATTGTGGACAAAATCCTGACCACAGCTCTGCATGGATTTTCACCATACTTTGTGGAACCACAACCCTGCATGAGTCGCAGATATTATTCAATTTCAGAATCTCACAGTCAAAGCTGAAGGTAAACGTAAGGTCACGATTATTTGGAGATTGAGCTAATAGACTCAATAGAGACGATGGAATGAGATGGTTATCTTTGACCTCAAGTGACCGGGAAAGGTCAAACCCCAATCACTTTGTCAATAATTCCAGCGAGAGATTTAATCGGCTTATTTGTTTATATACTGATGATGATGGAGATACAAAGCAGGTTTTGACTTATCCATCTTGTCCTAATATCTGACCCTCTCCAGCATCATCTGGACTATGGTGTGAGATCTGAGATAGTAATGTATTTATAAAGAGAGGTGGATCGGTTTAAATTGAGGAAGAAATCATAATCACATAATGGAAATGGACTGAGTTGCATCAGTTTGATTGTCGCTAATCAGGAAAAGCAACTTTAGAGAAAATAATAATTACAGGAACAGAACCAGGTTCTGAATGTCCGAACCTCCGGAACATCCAAACACTAAACGAATCCAATTCTCCACCGATCAGTGCCGTCAACCCACCTCTCCCTAATGACAGATGAGTTCTATTTATGCCGAGCCGTGTCTGTTGTGATGGTTCTGATTGGTTTAGTGTTATATGATTGTGGGAATCATTCTGGGTTCTGTAAGTCGGGAGAAGGTTCTGGTAGTGAATGCAGATCATAAGGAAACACCCTGACCATTTAGATATTTGAACTAAGTCATGTAGATAATTTTAAATTCAAGATGTATTTTTGGCTCTTAATCCTAACACAACTCAACACCGGCATGTTCAGGATTTATCTTTGCATATGTTTGCTCTTTAAAAGTTGTTCAATCCACAGCACAGGTGTTATCGACACACCCATTCATTATTTTTCAGAATAAGCATGGATACAAGACCAGAAGTCAAATACCTGCTGTGATACTGTCAACCCAGGTTCACGCCGCCTATGGTGTTCTGACATATATATATATATATATATATATATATATATATATATATATATATATATATATATATATATATATATATATATATATATATATATATACATACAAAAATAAAAAGGACAGGACAAAGACTTTCTCTTGAAACTCCATTTATCACTACAGATCTGTTTCGAGGGGTGGTGAAACCATCCTCTCTCTTCAGGTGATTATAGAGGAGTCAAAGAAAAGTCTTTGTCCTGTCCTTTTATTTTTGTTTATTTGCTCTACCAAAAAGTACTGAGCACTCTCCTACGGAAGGATCTACTCAGAAAATCCTCTCTCTCTCTCTCTCTCTATATATATATATATATATATATATATATATATATATATATATATATATATATATATATATAGCAAATAAACAAAAATAAAAGGACAGGACAAAGACTTTCTATTGAAACTCCATTTATCACTACAGATCTGTTTCAAGGGGTGGTGATTCGCCCCCGAATACATAATGAACACCACCCCATCTAGAGGACGCCATGTTCACCGACATAGTACCTCCCCCAGCACTTTGTAATCATTCTTCTATAATCACCTGAAGAGAGAGGATGGTTTCACCACCCCATGATACAGATCTTTAGTGATAAATGGAGTTTCAATAGAAAGTCTTTGTCCTGTCCTTTTATATATATATATATATATATATATATATATATATATATATATATATATATATATATATATATATATATATATATATATATATATATATATATATACACACATACACACACACACACACACACACACACACACACACACACACACACGCACACATTTTTCCACACATATTCGTTTTTCCTTTCGGCTTTTCCCTTCAGGGGTCGCCACAGCAAACCATCCGCCTCCATCTCATCTGATCCTCTATATCTTCTCTGACTTCAACTACCTTCATGTCCTCCTTCACCACATCCACAAATCTTCAAATCTTCTCTTTGGTCTTCCTCTAGGCCTTCTGTCTAGTAGTTCCAACCTCAGCATGCTACTACCAATATACTCACTATCCCTCCTCTGTACATGTCCAAACCATCTCAAACTAGCCTCTCTGACTTTGTCTCCAAAACCTCTAACATGTGCTGTCCCTCTGATGTACTAATTCCGGATCCTATCCATCCTCATTACTCCCAGAGAGAACCTCAACATTTTCATCTCTGCTACCTCCAGCTCAGCCTCCTGTCTTTTCCCCAGGGTCGCTGTTTCTAAACCATACAACATCGCTGGCCTCATCACCGTCTTGTACACTTTTCCTTTCATTCTTGCCGATACCTTCCTATTGCACATCACACCGGAGACTTTTCTCCAACCATTCCAACCTGCCTGCACATGCCGCTTCACCTCTTTTTCACACTCTCCATTGCTCTGGATTGTTGAGCCTTAGCACTTAAAATCCTCCACCTTCTTTATCTCTGCTCCCTGTAACATCACCGTTCCTCTTGGGTCCTTCTCATTCACACACATGTATTCTGTTTTACTGAGGCTAACCTTCATTCCTCTCCTTTCCAGGGCATTCCTCCACCTCTCTAGATTTTCCTCCACTTGTTCTCTGCTCTCACTACAGATCACAATGTCATCTGCAAACATCATAGTCCATGGAGATTCTTATCTAACCTCATCTGTCAGCCTATCCATCACCATAGCAAACAAGAAGATGACCCTTGATGCAGTCCCACCTCCACCTTGAATTCTTCGGTCACACTGACAGCATACCTCACCACTGCCTTACATCTCTCATACATGTCCTGCACTACTCTAACATACTTCTCTGCCACTCCAGACTTCCTCATGCAATACCACAGTTCTTCTCTCGGCACCCTGTCATATTCTTTCTCCAGATCCACAAAGGCACAATGCAGCTCCTTCTGACCTTCTCTGTACTTTTCTGTTAACATCCTCAAAGCAAACATTGCAACTGTCGTGCTCTTTCTTGACACGAAACCAAACTGTTGTTCAAAAATGTTGACCTCTGCCCTTAGTCTAGTTTACACTTTTTTTTTCCCATAGCTTCCTCGTATGGCTCATCAACTTTATCCCTCTGTAGTTGCCACAACTCTGCACATCTCCCTTGCTCTTAAACATGGGCACCAGCACACTTCTCCTCCATTCCTCTGGCATCCTCTCACTCTCTAAGACCTTGTTGAATGTTCCTGTCAGAAAATCTACTGCTTCCTCTCCTAGACACTTCCATACCTCCACCGGTATGTCATCAGGGCCAACTGCCTTTCCACTCTTCATCCTTTTCAATGCCTTCTTCACTTCACCCTTCCTAATATTTGCTTCTTCCTAGTCCTCAACAGTCATCCCTTCTACTCTTTTTTCTCTCTCATTTTCCTCATTCATCAGCTCTTCAAAGTACTCTTTCCATCTTCCCAGCACACTTCTGTCATCAGTCAATACATTTCCCTCTCTGTCCTTAATCACTCTAACTTGCTGCACATCCTTCCCATCTCTATTTCTCTGCTGTGCCAACCTGTATAAATCATTTTCTCCCTCCTTACTTTCCAACCGAGCGTATAAGTCATCATACGCCCTCTGTTTGGCCTTTGATACCGCTTCCTTCGCCTTATGCTGTGTCTCCCTGTACTCCTGTTTACTCTCTTCGGTCCTCTCTATGTCCTACTTCTTCTTAGCTAACCTCTTCTTTTGTACACACTCCTGCACTTCCTCATTCCACCACCAAGTCTCCTTATCTATTCTCCTTCCAGATGACACACCCAGTATTCTCCTACCTTTCTCCCTGATCACATTAGCTGTAGTTGTCCAGTCATCTGGAAGCACTTCCTGACCACCCAAAGCCTGTTTCAACTCCTCCTTGAAGACAACACAACACTCCTCCTTTTTCAGCTTCCACCACTTTGTCTTCTGCTCTGCCTTTGCCTTCTTCAGCTTCCTTACCATCAGCGTCATCCTGCACACCACCATCCTATGCTGTTTGGCAACACTGTCACCCGCTACTACTTTGCACTCCTTCTCTTCTAGCTCACATCCTGTCTGTGGGGCATAAGGACTAACAACATTGAACATCATGCCTTCAATTTCTATCTTGAGACTCATCACTCTGTCTGACACTCTTTTCACTTCTAGACCATTCCTGACAAACTCCTCCTTCAAGATGACTCCTACTCAATTTCTCTTCCCATCCACACCATGCTAAAACAGCTTAAAACCTGCTCCTAAGCTTCTAGCCTTGCTATCTTTCCACCTGGCCTCCTGAACACGAAGTATATCCACCTTCCTCCTCTGCATCATGTCAGCCAGCTACCCTTTCCTGTCACAACTCCAGCATTCAAAGTCCCTACTCTCAGTCCTAAACTCATGCTTTTCCTCTTCTCTCTCTGCCTATGGACATGCCTCCCACCTCTCCTTCTTCAATGCCTTCGACCATCAGTAGTCCAATTTCCACCAGCACCCTGTTGGTTAACAGCACTGATGGCGGTCGTTGTTAATCCGGGCCTCGACCGATCCGGTATAAAATTTGTTTTTACGGTTTGCATTTTGTATTCTGGCAAAAGTTTTACGCCGGCTGCCCTTCCTGTCGCAACCCTCTGCATTTATCCGGGCTTGGGACCGGCATGAGGGCGGGCACTTGTTTGTCCCTCCCTTACGGCTGCATTTTATATATATATATAATATAATGTGTGTGTCTGTTTGTGTGTGTGTGTGTGTGTGTGTGTGTGTGTGTGTGTGTGTGTGTGTGTGTGTGCGTGTGTGTGTTTTGATGTTGGATTATGGACCTATATGCAACTTTTATAGCTCGTCACTTATTTACAAATATATTTATATTTATTGAAATTGCCTTCTGTTCTTTTTATTCACATTAATTACTTAATTAATTTATTCTCTAAACCTGTTAATCCTAATTACAGTTCCAAAGAGGCTAGAGCCCATCTCAGCCGAGTCTGAGCAAAGGGCTAGCCATGCTGTTGCAGGACCAACACACATACAACCATTCACATATAGGTGTGATTTGGAACAGCCAATCAGCAGACTGTGCATGTTTTTGGAGGAGGAAAGCAGAACACCTGTAAGACACCCATGTAAGCAGAGGGGAAAACATGCAAACTCACACAGAAACACCTTCACTGATACCAGGAATCAAAGCCCCTCCTTCTTGCTGTTAGGCAACTGAGTAGACTACTGCACCACCGTGCTGTCTTGTTTTAACCTTCTTTAGAAAAAAAAGTCTCTAGGAAGAGTTCGGACCATTAATGGTGTAGCGACCAAATAAGGCTCAAATTCTTGTTTTTTTTTTTTTTTTTCGTGTTGTGAGTGAGCACACATGCTTCTGGGTGTGGTAATATTTAGGCTTAGAGAGCATTAGTTCTGCATACTGTAACAACGAGCCGCCGCAGCCAACATCGAAGTATGAGGAGAACGTGCAAAGTCTACAGAGAAACTCCCTCGTCGAGCCCAGGATTCCAATCCCAGACCTTCCTGCTGTGAGGCAGACGTGGTAACCGCTACACCGCTGTGCTGACGTGCAGATAACTGAGTATCTGTGATAAGTATTCAATGGTCCTCTGTCAGATCTCATGAATAACCTGCAGTCTTTCAGGATGTGATTAAGATTCTTTATTATTAATAAACAACGTGACGCTGGAAAAACTTAATTTCCTGGTTTATTATTGGTTGAGCTTTCGTCCCCAAAACAAGAGATCTAGCTATGTATCTGTCTATGATGTAAATGAGTTAATCATACATGAATTAATTCATTTTCTGAACTGTTTAATCGTAATTATGGTCACGGGGAGGCTGGCACCCATCTCAGCCAGCCCAAGGGCAGGGTACACTCTGGACAGTTCATCATTTTATCGCAGGGCCAACACTCACACAACCATTCATAATCACATTCACACCTAAAGGCGATCTGGAACAGCCAATTAACCGGTGATGCATGACTGTGGGAGGAAACCGGAGAACGAGGAGGAAACCCATGCAAGCACGGGGCGAACATGCAAACTCCACACAATATTGCTCGAGCTGGGACTCAAACCCAGGACCTTCTTACTGTTCAGTGGATGTGCTCACCACTACACCACCTTGCCACCTGGGTTAATTATAATCCGTCATAAAAATACAGAAGTATTATTATTATTTTTTAATTTAAAAGTGTTAAGTTTTGCTCTCAGTTCTTTTTATGAAGAAGAAACAGAGCGCTTGCAAATGTTCGCACTTAAAGTAATCTCTTCATGATTACCTTCATTTGATTTTGTAGCTGTAGTTTCAGAGTAAGCTTGAGCTCTTCAGGACTCGAGGCTTTAATTACTGCACCACTATCATCACGGCTTAACTACTGCCAGCACACCCCGCCCCCCTGCTGTCCTATTTACTTCACTTTTTATCTCTAACTCTGA
This sequence comes from Plotosus lineatus, assembly GCA_024760905.1. Lineage (NCBI taxonomy): Eukaryota > Metazoa > Chordata > Actinopteri > Siluriformes > Plotosidae > Plotosus > Plotosus lineatus. The sequence continues at coordinate 32,089,087 of CM045748.1, forward strand.
ATTTGAGAGCGAGGACGTGAAACAGGTGTATGGATTTTAATACAGAAAGCAGTCAGAAGTGTAATCGATGGGCTCGAGAGCCGACATTCTCCCAAATGCATTATCGCACACAGATTGCCATCATAGCAGCAGGCTTTGTTTTTCTCAACGCTTTATTCATGTGCTCATGCACCAACCTGGAATCTGTATGCACTATTCCGTCAACATTCGACACTCACTCATTTGCTGAACCTTTTAATCCTGCCGGGTCCCGGGAAGGCTGGAGGACTGTGGGAGGAAACCAGAGAACCTGGATGAAATCCAAACAAGCAGAGGAAGAGCCTGGGACCTTGTGGATTTGCTAGCCATCAGGCCGCAATGCTCCCTCACATTAGATCAGTATTGTCATTCCTTGATTCATTTTCTGAACCGGTTAGTCATAATTAGGGTCTCAGCCGACTCTGGGAAGAGCAGAATACACTCTAAACAGCTTGCCAGGCCATCACAGAGAAGAAACACGCAACCCAATGGCCCTGACGACAACCCAATGACATATTTATTAACAATAGAGATGGTTCTTTTAGCACATGCAGTAAGAGACATAGCTTTGATAACCCAGTTGGCCGCACTGGGGAAACAGCAGTAACTCAGTCATAGTGAGGCTTGAACCCCTGACCTTTGGATCAGTAAACCAGCACCCAACGACTTCCCAGATTAGTATTATATACAACTAACAATTCAAAGTAAATGCAATGCAAATGCTTATTAGAACCAGAGAGGGAGCAGTCTCTTGTGAAGACAGTGGGACGTCACATTCTAGTGACTTTGAGGACGAGACGCTGCAGAGATGAGCATGATGATGAATCCAAAATGGTTTATGCCGCCGTCGTTTTGCTGACTCCGTTTCTCGTCATCAGTTGGTTTTGGAACAAAAATAAAATAAATGTTTTCCGTAATGTCTGTACTTGTTGTTTGTGCAGCTCCGTACCGGACCATCATGTGTTATGATGCACGCAGTCAGTGATGTAGCCCAAGCAATACAATGAGTTCACATCACTACCAGGCTGGAACATCCAATCAGAAATGCAACATGTCTCTGAGCACGCCCAGAGCCGTAACACTCGTGTACAGTTTGAAAATGGGTGTGGGCGGATGTTACCTAAGGAAGTGCTGATGTTACACGTGAATGTTTTCTATAGAGATTGAGACTAATTCAGCACCAGCACAGCAAACATATACTTTTACTAACAGCACGCCAGTACATTGCAGGTGTGTGTCCACTAAATGCTCTGAAAAAATCTCTTCCAAATAAAAATCATTTTTCATAAAAAACCTTTTCCATCCATAGCTTTATTCCCTGCTTCTTTCTTTATAGCTGACATAGATGTTCCTACACTTTCTTTCTGTTTTTTTTTTTTTTTTTTAATTTTGTTAAGTGCCAGCATGTCACATTGTAGAAGTCGTTTGTGTCAAACTCACACATTGAAAACACAAGCACACTTCAGAGACACCAGAACATGGAAAGACAGCTAATGCATGCGGTGTGACCGAAACTGAAGCCAAATGAAGCTCACACGCAGTGGGGTTCTTCAAGCTCGGCTAATTGCCTCCAGGTGAGCTCAGTGTAATGAGCCAGGCTCACTGAGAGCTTCCAAACACCGTCTTCACTCCCTCTGGAGATCAGAAAACATCTGTAAATGCTTGAAGAATGGCAGAAGATAGTAGAACATGCTATTACAACAACAACAACAACATAATAATAATAATAATAATAATAATAATAATAATAATTTAATTATTAGTTATATAATAATGGACTATGGTTTAGAAAACTGTCCAAAATGTTGAGTGATCAAATTCTGAAGTTTATAAGAAGCACTCGGGATTGTGCCAAATTTACAAACAACAAATATAAACAGGTTAGAACGCTCAGAAGCTATTGGCTGATTCAGAGTGCTACAGAACAATGTCCTGTCTTTGAGTCTCTGACTTGGCGAGGGTGTTTCCGTGGTGAGTTTGTATGTATTCATGTGCTTATGTGAGCTCCCTCTGGGTACTCTGGTTTCCTCCCATAGTCCAAAAACACATGCATTGTCTGTCTAAATTGCCCCATGGTGTGAGTGTCACTGTGAATGTGTGTGTGTGTGTGTTGCCCCTGTGATGGTAGTCAGGTGTTCAGTCTGTTCCCTGGCATATTTTCCAGAGTTGACTGACAGTTGTCTCCACCCTCCACGTGACCCTAGAAGGATTAAATGGCCCAGCACATGAATAAATGTGCTGCTTTCTACTGACTTCTTTTCTATTAGGACCAGAATCTGAGCAGAATCTATTACAGAGTTTCAGCTACCGCTTCAGTCTCCTGAGAAATGCTGAGTCAGTGATATACAATATATTTTCATAATCCCAAATTACCTTGTAAAGATGTTCTTCATGAAAAAGGGCTTGAGATATGATTTACAGCACTGAGATTTGATTACAGGAATATAAGACCTGCAGGAAGAAAGAAATTACATTTGGTCTGTTGGATCAAATCTTTACACTGTCGCCATTTAAATGCAGAGCCTTTAGGTATTTATGTACTGGTTAAATGTTCTTTGACACAAAGAGACAACTTGTCATCTTCCTCACCCGGAAATGCTGCGGTCATAAATAGTGGCACTTTCCAATGCATCAAAATCACTTCATAAAAAAAAAAAAAAAAAAAAAAAAACTGCAAAGTCTTCGAATTTCTGAGGAATGTAAGCCTTGCTGAATGGTTTCATTATTTCCAGACTGGCATGTTCCGAATAGCTGAAGCTGCAAATCTGCCACGTCCTGTCCCCTTGTTAATATGTGGATTTCAGCTGATGTGGTTTGTCGAATAAACCTGGGCTCCAGAGTGACACGTCGGCCGTCGGAAAAGCAACGGTGAGAAATCAGCTCTGAGGGTGACAGGTCACAAATCCCTACAGAACGCCACTGGGGAAAAACACAGAGCTGAAGGAGAAGGAGATTTCACCTCATGCATAGAGAGTGTGTGAAAGAGAGAGAGAGAGAGAGAGAGAGAGAGAGAGAGAGAGAGAGAGAGCGAGAGAGACTCCCTGCCACTCAAACCCCTTCCTCAAGGGACGATCCAACAGGCTGAATGCAAAGCAGCCCACTTTCCCTGTGTCCTGAAAAGACTGGCAGCAAGGAAGTATCTGCAAAAACAAACAAACAAACAAACAAACAAAAAACAAAACCCGGAGTCTCCTTCCTATTATTGGGACGATCCTGAATGCCAATTACTCCGTGTTCTGCAGGGAGCAGTCTGTCAGTCAAGGGTGTGAATGCCAAAGCTGCAACATGGAGAAAAGTCACCATTTAGTGCAGAAAGATTGTGTGTGTGGAGAGACTATCATTCACAAGTCCTGCTTTTCACGGTGGATTTGAGGCTCTGGTTAAAATAGTGCATGGGAAGAACTCCATGTTATGACTGAGGCCACAGTTTTCCCCTCAGTTTCCTTCAATCCTGAGCTTTTCACCCTTTAACGCCCAGCAGGACCATATGGTCTGCTTTCAAAAATTGCTAATAACTACTAAGTGCATTGTACTCAGTGCTGCTTATTATTAGTGTTATTATAATTCTGTTGAAAGGAATGTGTTCTGGGTGTTTTCTTAGGCCTTTTTGATTAGGAAAATCTAGTGTTAAAGTTTTATAACTACAAAAAAATAATTTGGGTATTAAAGGGTCAAGTCACATCGTCCTTCAGTTTCGCGAGGAATCCACATACTTTTTAATGTGACATGAATTAGAAGTCGGCCGGATTTGGATTTGGATATCATTAAACATTCAAACGTCTGTCCAGTTGGTTACTCTAATAGATACTGAGCATTAACTGAAGAAATATTGCTCTCACTGGGGTCCAGATGGTCCATGTAACACAGTTTTTCATATTAATTATTGTAACACAGTTAATGCAGAAACGTGTTTGTTTACAGGAACTGTGCACCTGTTTGTTACTGTAACACAGTTAAAGCAGAAGCTTTGCTCCCATTAGTTCTTTGATGATGTTTTATTTTTTCTTCCCTGTTTGTAACTGGAACAGTTTGATTAGGAACTGTGCTCCCAGCTGTTAGTATAAGACAGTGAGAGTAGGAACTGTGCTCCCAGCTGTTAGTATAAGACAGTGAGAGTAGGAACTGTGCTCCCAGTATGGTCCTATTTATTAATGTAACGGACTTTGTAAATTGTGCTTTCATAAATTATTATAGCACTGTTTCAGTAAGTTCTCTGCTTCTCGTGGTCCCTGTATGGACCTTTAAGGAGTTACCGCATCCTGCTTTGTGAAGGAACTGTCCTCGTTTTTGTTTGTGTGACACAGTTTGAACGAGAGCATTGCTTTGAATAATAACTGTAGCACACATTTTTATTGTGGCTCGGTTTAAACAAGAACTGTGCTCCTGTTGCTGACTGTAACACATTTTAAACAGGAACTGTGCTCCTGATTAAATACGAACTTGGTTACTTTAAGATAAATTGGACAGGAACTGTGCTCCTATCCGTACCTCTAACACAGTGTAACACAGGTAGTGTGCACTTATTGGATTTTGAAACACTTTTGGAACACTTTTCAATCAGAGCGTTTTTAAACTGGAAGCACGCCCTTCATTTCTTAGACTTCACAGTGTGGAATATTGAAATCTGATCAGATCAGCATTCCGCACCCTTTGCCGATGGTCGTTAGATGATTTTCATAAATATTGAACCATAGTAATGTGCACTTTGCAGACATGGAAACGTTCAGTTCAGTTGGTGCTAACAGAGTGTTGGTGATCTTCTCCGGAGTAAAGCCATGTTTGATCATTTGTTATCACATTATTCAATAGAACTGAAACATAGAACATCAAATGTCCAGCACAGAACCAGCTTCAGGCTTTAAAGTGAACCAGGCTGAAGAACGAGGAGATCTAAAAATAAATAAATAAACAAATAAAACATATCTACTTCTTCCCTTTTTCAAATCTGAACATCGCGAGTGCACACATAAGATTAACTGGTTATTCTTTGGAGGTTAAAAGATAAAGTATATATAAAAATACTTCTGGATCTTCATCCAGGTAAATTACTCTACAGATTGGTCCTGTAAATTTTACCTCTAGTGAATTAGTGTTACTCACTTTTTGAAACGATTTCATATCACATCAGCGGTTTATTTTTGTCATCAACAATCCACGGCTGATTTTAAAGTGTGTGCCGGTGCTACGACTCTGGGTGGGATTAGAGACATGTCGCCTTTCTGATTGGCTGTTCCCAGCTTGTAGTGAGTAAAATGTTAGCTGTATAAACCATTTCGGATTCACCATCTTGCTGATCTCTGGAACATCGTGTCCTCAGAGTCACTAGAATGTGACGCCTTACTGTCTCCATAAGACACATAAACTCCGCCCAACATGTTGGTGGCACTTCCAGGGGTAAATGACTGCTAAATTGCTCATGCCTATCATTTAATTTAGCAAACCATAGTAATCTGCTAGATTACCCGTTTTGTTTGTTTGTTTGTTTGTTTGTTTGTTTGTTTGTTTGTTCTGTTTTTTCAAACATTTTTATATTGAAATAAGCCTCTGTATCACTTAAATTAATTACATACACAGTTTATGTTACAAGGTTGACCAATACCACTGCTCTATAAATCAAACTGGTGAGATGAAAGCATCCACATCTCAGTGGATGGAGGTAAAGAGGCTGACGGCTGTGATTCTACATCCACTTGGATGACTGATGTCTTGGCAGTTTGTCCATTTTTGCTTTTTTCTTCAAATCAAATGTCATTCCATATCTGCCGCCCCGAGGAGTAAATTCAGGAGAGATTTACCTTGGCGCTGTTGTCTTGTCTGTATTGTCATGCGGCTTATCCGCCTTTGATGAAAACATACAGGATGAATGTGGCAGTATGCGTGTTTACCAGAGCCTGATTTTCATCAGATGTGAGTGCAGTGATAAGATGCACAGCACCTGTGGGACAAGACATCTTCTGAATCAAAATCTCCAACATCTCTGACCGAAACTAAGGAGGAAAAGAGAGGCAAATGGAAAGGGACAGCATATACCTGGCTAATCGGAAAAAAAAAAAAAAAAAGATATGCGTTAGTGCCTGAGCTTTGAATGAGACCGAGAAGTGTTCTGAAAATTTATTTCACCTGTCAGGGTCTATTGATCATTTTAAGCCTTTTCATTAAGAGTAAGAGCCAGGGCTTAAGTCAGACTTTGACATTTTCGGACTTGAGGAAAGACAGATTTAAATGCTTTAAAATATTTTAGCCATAAACCTTATGCGGTCTGGAGTTACATCAACTTCATTCACATTTATACTGTCACCGGGTCTCCAAAAAAAAAAAAAAACATGTTTAAACAAACTATGATTTTAATCAGGCTAAAACCGATTAACTGTGATATACAATTTAGCGTGTTACATATAAACCTCTTACAACTGATGAGCCAATCAAACAATTCTGGCTTTTTACACCTGAGCCTAGTGGCTCATCAGGCCGATGCTTATCTCCGGTTTCCATACCATGAAGCGACCAGGAGTTCAACTCCACCTGGATGGGACGCTAGTCCATCACAGGTTACCTTCCCAGTATATTTTACTGGTACCCATTTATACCGCTGGGTGAACAGAGGCACGCTTGTGGTTAAGACCTTGTCCAGGGGTCTTAGCACAGTGGGGGTTTAACTGGGATTTGAACACACAACCTGCCGATCATGAACACAATACCCTAACCACCACGCCACCGGCCCCACAATCAAGCAGTTTGCTAATCAATTATTAACTGGTCAGTCGATCAGGCCTTTGGTTTGTAAATCAAGCGGCAGGTCAGTCAGGCAGTGGGTTGGTAACTCATTTAATTTGTCAATCCATGGGTTAGTCAGTCAGTTTGTAAGTTGATTGGTCAGGCATTTTGTCTGCATGTCTGTTGGCTGATCACTTAATCATTTAGTCAGTTGTTCAGGTAGTAGTCCAGTTAGTCACTTGGTTGGACGGTCAGTCATTTAGACAGTTAGTTGATTGTTCCGTCAGTCATTTTTTTATTCAGTTGGTGAGTCAGTTGGTTGATCTGTCAGTTGATTGATCAGCCAGTGGGTTGACCATCTGGTTACTTGTTCAGATAGTTCAATACAGTCTATCAATTGCTTGGTCAATTAGTCAGCTGGTTATTCAAATAATCAGCTATTTTGTTTATGACCCAGTCTCATTGGTCAGTGAGTTAGTCAATCAGTCTGTTGACTGGTCACTTGGTCAGTCACTCAGGTGGTCAGTCGGTTGGTCAGTCAGCTAGTCAAGTAATCGATCTTTCATTAAGGTAGCCAATCAAGGTCAGTCAGGAACACTGACGCACTGCATCACTTCTGACTCAAACTCTCATTCATTATGTCACCCCAGTCCTGCCTGCAGTCGTCTCGGTTACAGCTACTCAGGACATTCCTTTTGATGTACCGTGATTGTGACAGAAACAGAACAGGTGGACCTTTTCACTCTAATTTCTTTACAGAGACAGAGCCACACTGACAGCAGGTGAGTGTCAGACCGATCCTGGCTACAGGCTAAACGCTGGCTCATGAAGCCGATGAGGTCAGTGTCCATGTCTTTGCATTTTGATTTTTCCATGTGTCACCAATAAGGGCTTCTAAAGAAGTGGACCGAACTTATTGTGTAAACAGTGAAGCAGTAGTTAAAGGAGTGGACAGCAATTTATATCATCATCATCATCATCATCATCATCATCATCATCATCATCATCATCATCATCTTCCACCGCTTAATCCAGGGTTGGGCCATGGGGGCAGCAGCCAAAAAAGTGCGGTCCTTTCAGCACGTTCTAGGTCGACTCCTAATAATAATAATAATAATAATAATCCATTTCTACAAACTATAAACTGCATTTTATGTATTTTACCCCTGTATGCCTCCTCTTTCTCTCTCTCTCTCTCTCTCTCTCTCTCTCTCTCTCTCTCTCTCTCTCTCTCTCTCTCTCTCTCTCTCTCTGTCTGACCTTGTTATCCTTTTTCTGATCTCTAAAGCTCTGGTATCTCTGTTTTTTTTTTTTTTTTTTTTTTTTTTTTTTTTTTTTTTTTTTTTTAAGAAATCTTCTTTTTTCCAGTCAGGAAGGGTGTTATGAGAAAGGCCGACAGTCTAATTTTGACTTATCACTGTAGATATTATTGTTGTGTTTCACAGTGCTGCATTTTATGAATTCCACCGACGAGTCTGAAAAATAATGGCCAGAAAATAGTGCTATCAATCCATCTGTTTTGGCCCCTCGAACTGGACCATCTGAATTATTACCGTCCCATTTTTCCTTCAGGACGCTGATGGGTATGCTGGACCTGAAGGTCACGTATGTCTGCTCATCTGTAGCTCATTGCATCTGATGGCTTTCTACTACTGTCTAGACGATGATTAATGGACGATGTCGACTTGAATTTGCAGGAGAAAAGCTGCGTAAGAATGAAAAACTGGAAAGCTAATGAGAGCTTTTGCTGAAATAAAATGAAGTGCCTTTTGTGTTTTGTATGTAGTGTTGACAACTAAATGACTTTGTCCCATTTACAAAAGAAAAAAAAAATGAGACTTTTTAAACAGATGCTAATGACTGATCTGCTTTCAGTGTAATTCTTGGGATTATGTCACAGCTGCTGCCTCTGAAAATCCACCTCAAAGACCAATTACGATCAATTTTCTTCTGGACAACCAATTATCGATTGCCTCTGTTCCTGACAACTGATCACTCATCACAATTTTTCCAACAACCAACACTGATCACCATTGTTCAAAACAACCAATCACAGATCATAATTGTTCAAAGTGCAAAACACTGAATAAGTTTGTTCTTAAAAAGTCACTGATTAGAATTGTTATATAAAATCAATCAATAATTAGAATTGTTCTCAACAATGAATCACTGATCACCACTGTCTCCAACAGTCAATCACAAATCCCCATTTTCCTGTAAAACTGATCACTAATCACTGATTTTCAGAACAGCCAATCAATTATCACCATTTATCCCAATAAACCAATCACTGACTACTATTTTGCCAAACAACAAATTACTAATTCTTATTGTTGCCACCAACCAATCACTTATCAGAATCACCAGCAACCAAATCATGGAACATCTTTGTTCTTGACAGTCACTAACAGAACACTCTTATTATTGCATTATTGCATCCAATCACTTTGTCTCAAGCACAAGCAAGAACTGCTTTCAGTGGAGCGCCTCACATATTGTCAGTGTTGATTGGCTGTTTTAAGCTTCATGTAAATATAAGTATATGTAAGTGTATATATATATATATATATATATATATATATATATATATATATATATATATATATATATATATATATATATATATATATATGTCTGTCTGTCTGTCTGTCTTCCTTTTGGCTTTTTCCCTTTTACTCGGAAGTCGCCACAGTGAATCATCTGATTCGCACATTTGCTTTGGCAGAGGTTTTTACGTCGGATGCCCTTCCTGACACAACCCTTTTTAGGTTCTTTTACATGAACCTCTCACCATAGACAGTGAGAGACATGGCCTGCCTTTGATAACCCAGTTAGCTGCACTGGGGGGGACAGTGACAACCTTGTGGAGAGTGGGACTCGAACCCCCAACCTTTGGATCAGTGATCCAGCGCCCTACGCCAGTACACCACCAGTGCCCCCTATATATATATATATATATATATATATATATATATATATATATATATATATATATATATATATATATATATATATATATATATATATATATATATATATATATATATATATATATATATATATATATATATATATATATATATATATATATATATATATATATATTTTTTTTTTTTTGTCACCTTATGTTCGGCCATCCGGAACCGAAATAAAACGTAAGTTGGGGAGCGTCTTTATATTTAAGAACCTGTCAGTGCTTTTGTTGTTTATTATGTGTATACTTTTTTTTTATTTTATGTTTTTTTCAAAAGCATTAAAATCTTTTCTTACAGGGATTATACATTAAAAATAAAAGGAAATAATTTAGGATGTTGTGATTAAAGATGTCGTTTAATAAGATTCAGTGTTTTCTATTCCGACTTTGTCTTTAGAAAATCCTGTAATTTATTTTTAGATTTAAATTATCATGCTGAATAATCGGTATGCAAATTAGCCTATGACGCCATCTGGTAACTTCTAGCTCCTGCACTTTGAATCCTTATAAACTTTTCTTGAATAATATTTAACTCTATTTGTGCAATGTTTGCAACAATCTACATCATCGGAAAGGGGTTTTGTGGCTCGGTAGCTGTTTGTATGTAATTTGTGGATCTTCACTGTCGTAAACAGAATCCTGAAGCTCTTCTCTCACCCTGCAGGTTAAATGAGTTTCCCCAGCTGTGTGTGATGTGAAAGACTCAGGAATTCTCAGCTTTCTTTGCTGATTCACAAAACGACTTTGAAGTGCCTGCCATGGCTTCCTCCGGATAAATGTCACATGTATAAAACCTCCAGCAGCAGGTGGGCCAGAGATCAGCTTCATCGTCCTCTCTACTCCCACCCCCTCTCCCTCTCTTTTCTCATCTTGTTCTCATTTATTCATTCATTTACTCCCAACACCTCAGACGAGACACACCGGGCCCAACCGATTGGATCTTGCCAACCATTTTTCAATATTAATCAAAAGCACACAGGGGTTCACTGCCCACTGACGCCTGTTCCATGGTCGATGTTTGGCCATCTACTGAGTTTAATTTGTGCCCTTGTTCTGCATCAATACACAGAACTGGTGCAAACTGGGCTTTCAGTCCAATCCATAGAGAATTCAGGTGGTGCTGATTCATTTTCTATAGCAACGGTTCGGACAGCAAATCATGGGGTTAGATTAAGACACTGGTTTAAATCTATACATTATCATTTCTATAGTGACAGCTTATTCACTGTAACCTGTATGTCACACACTCTGCACATATAGAGTTTAAATTTAAGGAACCGGTGATCTGGCATTTCTCTAAATCGGCTGATGATTGGACTGTTTATACGTAGCTGCTGTAACATTACAACCTCCACTGTTTGCTTGGGCAGTAATGTATTCACCAGAGTCTGTTCTGTGTGTCTGTCTGTGTGTCTGTGTGTCTGTCTGTCTGTCTGTCTGTCTGTCTGTCTGTCTGTCTGTCTGTTTGTTTGTTTGTTTGTGTGTTTTTGACTTGAGCAGAAATATGCAAAGACTACTGACCCAATTTTTACCAAACTTGGTGGAGGTATGAGGTTTGAGCCTGGCAAGAAACTGTAATATTTTGGAGCGGATATGGATCCTGGTGTATGACGGTGATGTCATCATTGTGTTTGCTGATGTGAATGGGGGAACAATCATGTGAACAGAGAAAAGAGGGAGGGACTGAGGACACACCCCTGTGGTGTACCTGTGTTGAGGATTAGAGTGGAGGAGCTATAATCTCCTATCCTGATCTTCTGAGATCACTTGGTAAGAAAGTCCACTATCCCGGTGCAAAATAAGCTGCCAAGGCCTAGGTTGCCAAACTTCTATTTTTTTTTTTCCCCTGGTTGATAGAATTTTATCAGTATCAACTAGAGTAATTTTCATTAACTTGTTGGAGGAGTGGAGCCTGGGCCACAAAAGAGCTCTGTGTATGGGATTATGTTTAAAAAAATAAATAAATCCAGAAATACTGAAAAATATTACACCCGCTCAGGGAGACATTTTGTTCTAACTATACAAAGTTATAATAATCTATTTGTTTTGGGTGGAGGTAAAGTATAATTTGATGAGTGGCCTCTAGTTTTATTCACTCATTTGCCAAGCTGCTTGAGCCTACTAAGGTGCAGTTTATCTCAGCTGACTCTGGAATAATGCAGGGGACAACTTCAAAAGCTCACAAGTCCATTGCAGGGCTAATACACACACCCAGAGATACACAAACAACAATTCACATGCACACCATTGCCCCACTGTGCCAGGTATTTAATGAATAAATAAATTATAGTAATAAGGCGGCACACTGGCACAATAGTTACAGCAAGAAGGTTCCAGGTTTGATTCCCAGGCTGATACATTTATATGTGAAGTTTGCCGGTTTTCCTCATGTTGTTGGAGTTTCCTCCAGGTATTCTAGTTTCCTTCCATAGCGCAACAAAATACACTGTAGGATAATTGGATGTTTCCACTCAGCTTAAGGTGTGGCGCTTTGAATAGTTGTGTGCTTGTGTTGATCCTGTGATGGCCTATCATACTGTTTAGGGTGTACTACGCCCTTACTCAGAGTCAGCTGAGATGGAAACTAGCCTCCCTGTGGCCCTAATTAGGATTAAGCCATTTAGAAAATTAACAAATGATGGTAATACAGTGATACCTTTACTTATGAGCATATTTTATAACAGATTTTCCATGATACGAGTTTTGATCCATCAATTGTGATTTATTAATTTTTGCTGGGGAAATGGCTTTTCCAGGCCGATTAGCCTTGTAATCTTCCGCGTGTATTCCTTTGCGCTCCTAGAACGCCTTGTGCAGTACTTCTCAACTATTTTCTGTGATGCCCCCTTTAGGAAGAACCCCCCCCTCCCCGGCACCCCGTGCGTGACTATAAATAGTGTTAACTGCACTTCATGTCGTTTGCTTGGTATTCCTTCCCTACACCATAAGGAACACAGTGAGAGCACCACTGCCACCTACTGTAGAGGATGCGTAATTACACTTAATTCTAATGCAGTATGGAAAAAAAAGCATGTTCCCCAGGGTCATGCTTAACACACCCCCCCCCCCCCCCCGGCATTATACCATGCCATGCCCCCAAGGTGGGGCGTGTCCCACTATTTGAGAAACACTAGCCTTGTGGGTGCTCACCACAGCCTTTCCTCGCTGGCATATGAAGCATGCACATTTACAAAATTCTCCTCCTCCTCCTCCTCCTCCTATTCTGTTACGCACCACCTCCTGCCTGCCTATGTGACATCTTTGCTGCAATCGATAATTGGAAGGGTTAGTTGACTTATTGTTTATTCTTGCTGTATTATTATTTCTTATTAATTATTATTGATCTTAATTTACATGTATTATTATTATTATTATTATTATTAGTAGTAGTAGTAGTAGTAGTAGTAGTAGTAGTAGTAGTAGTAGTAGTAGTAGTATTTGTGTCAGGTTGTATAAGTTTGGGAGGGGCTTGGAACAGATTAAGTGGTTTTCTATTATTTCCAATGGAAATTTTTGTTTTATCTAACCAAAATTTTGACTTACGAACTCACCCTCGGAATGGATTAATTTCATCAGTCAAGGCACCACTGCATTTTAGAAGTTGAGGCGATATATGAGCAATAAAAATTATACTTTCTTATAATTCTGGTGAGTATAAAATACTCTCACATATTAAACGACTTATTAAAGCAACATGACATATAGAATTCTGTAAAATGTTGTAACACGTTAGCAGTTATTGTAATATGAATAATTTGAGGTATTATGGGAATTTTGAGCTTTTTAATTAGAATCCTATTAAAATTTAATTATTTCTCACTGCTTTCACTTGACTGTGGGATATAAATAAAAAGGTACCGGGTACTTTAGAGGAACAAAAAGAGAAATGTTTCTTGTATTTAATTCTCAGTGGTTTTATTCTTCATAGGTCTCAAGGTTGTCAACACGTACTAGAGCTCGTCCATGGCTGCCTTTGTTTTGGCGGATAAATCTTTCACATTTCCACGTTATTGAGTCTGCTGGCATGAAATGTTGTCCTCCAAGGCCTCTCTTCTCACAGCCCTGCTTCTCAGCAACACAGGTGTCTACAGTCCACGATGGCCATGACTGTCATCTTGATATGATTAAAGGACTTGGAATGGATAATTGGCACTAAAAAAAAGGAGGAACAAAAAAGGAGGGATAAAGGAAGGACGGCAGGGTTTTCTCGAGCTCTCCATCCAATATCAGGTGAGTGGCGGCGAGTTGCTTATGGGATTTTGTACAGGAATGAATCAGGTCCGTATATCCTACAAGATTTAGCCACTTTTTCCTTTGTATAATAAACAGGCGGAGGGAATGAATGGAGGATTTTTTGAATTTGAGGTTTGCTGCATTTCCTGGATGTCTCATGAACTATGCATAGGGATGACACATTAAAAAACATGAGCCAAATCAGGTTTATTGGCAGCGTCGCACTAGTTTAGCAGCTTTGCTGCATTAGCATCTGTTAAAAAAAAGAAAAAAAAAAAAGAAAAAAACCAATAAACCCTGACGACACATAATTCACAGGAATTCTTTCTCTTTTATGTTACCACAGCAGCTGTATATAAAGTGACTCATGTATGAATCCAAACAGCCCCCTCCCTCTTCATGATCATCTCAGCCGACTCTGGGCAAGTCTGAGGCACACCCTAAGCAGCTCACCAGGCCATTGCACTTGCACCATTCATACTCACACCAAGGGGCAATTTGAAACAGCCAATTAGCCTAATGTGCATGGTTTTGGACTGTGAGAGGAAACTGGAATACCCGGAGAAGACTCTCACAAACACATAAACAACATGCAAACTCCACACAGAGATGCCCTCACCAACCCCGCTACTCAGTGTCAGAACCTGTTTGGTGTTATGGGGTCATTCGGATACTGAGCCACAACGCCACTGTTTTGCTGTATTATTCAAGAACAAAGTCGTCAGTGTGTTTCTGTCCCTTGCTAAAAGGGTTGTGACAGGAAGGGCATCTGACGTAAAAACCTCTGCCAAAGTAAAAGGGAAAAAGCCGAAAGGAAAACAGACATTCAAGAACAAATAAAATACCTGTTCTTAGAATGTTTCTTTCCTTTCTTTTTTCCCCCCTGTCTTGGGTTTACATAATAGAAATCAGCCAAACAAGGGATAAAAAAGGCCTAAATATAAAGGGATAAAAGTAGTCGTGGGAGTAAGAGAAGAAGATGCAGAGGACAGGGTGCGATGGATGGAGGCGGATGATTAGCTGTGGCGACCCCTGAAGGGAACAGCCGAAAGGAAAAGAAGAAGAAGAAGAAGAAAAGTACAGAGTACTCAACAATGAAGGCGTGAAACATTTCTCAATCAGTTTCCATGCCCCCCACCTCCTTTGGAAAGTGGTTGTAGCTCTCCCAGAGATGGGAGTTAAAAGACCCTCTGACAGGAGACTCCCCCAACATTCAAAGTAGACCATGCCCCTGTAATCACACTGACACTACCCAAACACACTGTGAATGAGCGTATCCTAAACCCATGGGTGAGGACCCATTGGAAGGCAAGTCTGGTGCCAGTAGCAGCGGTAATTCCAGCTCCAATAAGTCTGTTGGGATTTTTACACCCCACTCTAGTGGCTCATCATGCCAGTGCTTATCCCCGGCTTCTGTAGCCTGAAGCAATCAGGAGTTAACTCCTCCTGAATGGGACGCTAGTCCATTGCAAGTTCCCTTCCCAGTATATTTCACTGGTTCCCATTTATACTGCTGGGTGAACAGAGGCACACTTGTGGTTAAAGACCTTGCCCAGGGATCAGCGCAGTGGGGGGGGGGGGGGTCTAACTGGGATTTGAACACACAACCGCTCGATCATGAGCCCAGCACCCTAACTACGCCACCGGCCCCACTTCCAACTCCAATAGTGTATATTAAAGTTGCTGCAGTTAAAAAAGCTCCAGCTCTCATTGGAGCGATTGACAGCTACTGGGCTGCAAAGATAGTTTGTGCAGTTTAAGCTGATAGAGTTGTACAACTTTTCTGGGCATTGGTGCCTGTCATTGTGGTAACCCCTGAACCTAGTGGTAGACATCTGCAGTGAAGGAGGCCATTCATCTGATAAAGGAGGCCTATTGGGTCTTATTGGCCAGTGGGACCTCTGAGGCAGCAGACAGGTACCAGCAGGCCAAACATGCTGCAGGTTCCTCCAAGTCTGAGACCATGGTTGTCAGCTGGAAAAGGGTGGATTGCCTCCTCCAGGTCTGGAATGGGGTCCTGCCCCAAGTGGAGGAGTTCGAGTATGTCGGATTCTTGCTCACAAGTGAGGGAAGGATGGAGCGGGAGATCAACAGATGGATTGCTGCAGCCTCTCCTGTAAAGTGGAGCCTGTACCGGTTTGTTGTGGTGAAGAGGGAGCAAGGCAAAATTCTCAATGTACCAGTCGATCTACGTTCCGACCTTCACCAAAGGTCATAAGCTTTGGGTATTGACCAAAAGAAAAAGATTGCGGATACAAGCGGCTGAAATGAGCTTTCTTTGCCAGCTGGTTCTCTCTCTTAGAGATAGAGTGAGAAGCGTAGCCATCCAGGAGGAGCTCGGAGTAGAACTGCTGCTCCTTCACCTTGAGCCAGTTGAGGTGGCTCAGACATGTGGTTAGAATTCCTCCTGAACACCTCCTTGCTCTGGTGTTTCGGGCATGTCCAACTGGGAAGAGACTCCAAGGTCAACCCAGAACATGCTGGAGGGATTATGACACTTGGCTGCTCTGGGGACACCTCGGTGTCCCCCGGAAGAGCTGGAGGAAGTGGCTAGGGAGAGGGAGATCTGGACTTCACTGCGTAGGCTGCTGCCTCTGCGACCTGACCCGGGATTAAGCCGAAGAAGATGCTGCTGCTGCTGCTGCTGCTGCTGCTGCTGCTGCTGCTGATGATGATGATGATGATGATGATGATGATGATGATGGTGAAGTACAGAGCAGAATTCTGTATAAGGGCAACAGTGATCTCTCATAAGCTTCTCTGCTGTAAAAGGAATAAAACATGGTGCATGTTGTTAGTGGAAAATAATCAACTTTATTGACACCGATGTCACAGTCACTGATTTTTTCACTTTAACAGAATAAATACCTTTTTTTTTTTTCTTTTTACCTACAGGGAGAAGAATATGAACAAATACCTTCATTCAGTGCATGTGCAGATTTTATTCACACTTTGTTTCTTTGATCGTTTTCTTTAGAAATATGATTACACGTCCATTTCAAGGATTTCGTCTCCGCTCTCCTCCTCAGCTCTCTCTCACTCTCACAGTTCAAAGTTTCAGGATAAAAGAACCTCGGAACATCTCTGTGATTTTCTTCACAAGGTAAAGACGATGAGAAGGGACGTCTGGGAGCAGAGACTCCGATCGAGGTCTGAAGGACACGTGGCAAACGCGTGCAAGGCTGATGGCTGTTGTTCGAACCTCGGACGTACTTTTCAGTCACTGGAGTCTGAAAGTCAACGGTGAAGCGTTTTAGCTGTAAACAACGACAAGCTTCTGATAAACAATTCGCTACGGTTCACTCCATATTAATAACCGACTTTCGTCCCCTGTCAATCTTCATAGAGAAGACCAATTATTCAGGCTTCAGTCAGCTGGAAAGAAATTGGCTTTTTTGATTTACTCGAGAACTCTGGGAAATCTAGCGCAGAGTGATGAATAGTCTCAATCTACAGCTCTGTATTAACCGTGTCGAGGTTTGGAATTCATTAGAAATACAAGCGTTATTTATTTCATCTCTATCGCAAAATTAAATTAAATATTTAATATTAACGATGATGGAGATGTTAGAGTTTCTCGGAGTCCCTTTAAATATCGCACACACACAGACACACACACACACACACACACACACACACGCACACACACACACACACACACACACACACACACACACACACACACACACACACACACACACACACACACACACACACACACACTGCTAACAGCGCCTCTCTTCATGAGATGGTACAAAAATAAAAAAGGCTGATGAATAAAGCAGGCCTCATGCGGGTTGGTTTTGACGCATCTAATTCTACTAGGGTCTTGGCTGACTCTGGAAAAGGTGCGGTACGCCTTAAATAACTTTTGAGTCAATCAAAGGGTCAACACACAACTGCCAGTTAGCACAACTGTTCTGTGGAAGGAAATCGGAGAACATGGCACTGGAAGAACATCCAAACTGGACCAAGGACTTGGACCTAGAACGTTTATGCATGCTAATCACTACACCGCTGGAAGGTGGTTTGTGCAGTTTAATATGACGGAGGTGCAGCAAACCAATAGTGATCAGTAGGGTTGCAGTGAGGTTGTATTGCGGTTATAATAGGGTTGTGCTGATGTTATATTAAGGTTATGATAAAGATGTATTGAGGTTGTACTGAGGGTTTTTTTTAGGTTATCATAAGGTTGTATTGAGTTTGAATTGAGGTTGTTGTGAGGCTATAATATGGTTGTATTATGGGTGCAATGAAATTATAAATGGGTTGCAATGAGATTGTCTTGAGGTTGTAATAACATTGTTTGAAACATTTGGTTTGAATTGAGGTTGTAGTGGGGTTATAATGAAGGTCAATTGAGGTTGTTTTGAGGTTGTGACTGAAGTTATTATGAGATTGTACTGTGTTTGTAATCATGCTGTATTAAGGTTATAAATAGTTTGTTGAAAAGTTATAATGCAGATGTATTAAGATTGTTTTGAGGTACAATGGGGTTGTGGTAAGACTATATTGAGCTTGTACTGAGGTTATAATGAGCTTATACTGAACCTGTATTGAGGTTATAATGGGGTTGTACTGAGCTTTTTTTTGAGGTTAGAATGAGGTTGTACTGAGCCTGTATTGAGGTTATAATGGGGTTGTATTGAAGTTGTAATGTTGATGTATTGAGGTTGTATTGTAGTTGGAGTAAGGTTATAATGGGTTTGTAATGAGCTTGTATTGAGGTTATAGCAGGTTGTACTGAGCTTGTATTGAGATTATCATGGGGTTGTGGTAAGACTATATTGAGCTTGTACTGAGGTTATAATGAAGTTACATTGAGCCTGTATAGAGCTTATAATGATATTGTACTGAGATTGTATTGAGGTTATAATGAAGTTATGCTGAGATGGCATTGAGGTTATAATGAGGCTGTACTGAGATTATATTGACGTTATAATGAGGTTGTACTGAAATTGTATTGTAGTCATCATAAGGTTATGCTGAGATTGCATTGAGGTCATAATGAGCTGTACTGGAGTTGTATTGAGGTTCTAATGAGGCTGTTTTGAGTCAAACACAAAAGGGCAACAATGCTGCACTTCTGAAGCTGATACAAGGCTTCACGAACCACCATGACTTTCATTCATTTTGAAAATCGCACAGTTTACTGCAGTTAGTGCCAGTTTATGTCAAACACCATCATTGTATCAACAATCTTACTGCAGTCCTACATGGTTTGGAACCATGCTGAACTACCATTGGAACTGCCCCGTGTGAGACCAGCTGTGTGTTGTGCTGCTACTGGAAATGAATCACGGACAGTATTTTGTAGAGAAGAGTGAATGATGTCACCTACAGAGCTTGAATCATTTCCTGAAACATGTGGAAGTGTTTTATTCCCCTTACACTAGTGATTATAACATTCATTTTATTAAATAAGTTGGTTTCTTAAAGCAATTTATAATTACATGAAGTGCCCTATCACATCCATAAAACATGTTCATATCAGCTCTAAACATCACCATGCTTTTCCAATCCGCCTGTTTGTCTGCATGAATTCACAAAAACATATTTTAAAAATTATAAACCATGCAACAGAACCAAGCCCAAGTCCTGGGGATATTTTTCTCCATCTTCTCAAGACGCGACCTTTTCACGACTCTGTCCAATTCAAACCTCCAGGTCTTTCTTCCACACTCAAGGTCAGAAGAAGTGGAGCTTCTCCGCCTCGGGATGGACCGAGTCGACTCCACGCGCCCCACAACAGCCGTCTATTTATTTATTTATTATCTCCTGAGATGGCAGGATGTCAGAGAGGTTTTGGATGAAGTTCCTCAGGGGGAGACGCAACGGAGGAGTTTTTCAGTTAAGACAGTTCCAGGTCTGAGGAGGTCATGCGTAGATAGGAGCGACTTTCTGTCCCTGAAACCTCCCTCAGAGAGCAGCATATGCCCTTTTCACGCTTCCCTCAGGGGGAATGAAGGTCTGTTATTTAGCACACACTTTCACCTCGATGAGCAGAGATGGTGCTCAGACACACACCAGCAGGCAGCCTTCTGGTCAAAGATTAGCCTGGTCCAGGTTCATCAGCGCAGGGTGTGTGGCTCGACGCCGAATCGTGACTGATGGAAGTCGAGCCAGTTGGTGGAAACGCCACGGTATTTCACAAGAGCCCATTCATGGGCGTGATTCAAACTTGACAACTTCATCGTTCAAACAAATTCAAATAAAATCTGTTTGAGATTTCAGGCACCATGCTTTTTTCCCCTATTTGCTTCAAAGTGGATTTTTTTTTTTTTTTTTTTATGCTGTACATCTGTCTGAAAGTCTCCTCAGCTCAGTGAACATTGTGGTTAAAAGGTGGAAATTGAATTTTTACAGCTATGCAGCGGGAAGGTCACAACAAGGTCAAACATCAGAAATGGTCTTTAGCAGTTTAATTCCATCTTCATTCACCCACCCATTCAGCCATCCACCCCTTTCCTCTCATCTACAATAATTCTGTCATCCATCCATCCATCCATCCATCCATCCATCCATTCATCTATCCATCCATCTAGCCATTGTTCAATTCACCCATCCATTCCTTATCCAGCCATTTCTCTCCATCTCTTAATACATTTGTTCCTCCTCAAAACTAATTTATCCATTTATCCATCTACTGATATCTTCTCACCCATCAATCTTTTTATCCTCCCATATCTCTGGTGTACAGCAATTTTGTCAGTACACCCATCTACCATCCTTACTTAAATTACTCCATTTTTCTATCTATCCATCTTTTCATTCATCCCCATCCAGCCATCTGTCCCTTCATTCATTTATCTAATCATCCATCCATACATCCACCTATCTGGCCGGCCGTCATGTTTGTCTACAATAATTAATTCAATTAATTTATGCATCCATCCACCCTGTCATTCCTCCATTTACACCTCCATCCATCCATCGTGGGATTCATCCATCCATGCATCAAATGTTTCACCCCTCCTTCCATCAACACATTCATCATTCTATCCATCAATCCTTTCATCCAGCTATCACATTTGGTATGCAATAAGTTTGTCCATTCACTTGTCTGTCCATCCGTCTATCGTCCAGCCATCCATGGTTTCCGCAGTAACCCCTTGGCTGAATGATTCTACATATTGCACGTCATCTCTTCACCTCATTCTCCATATCAAGCTTCATATCACTCTCCATGTCTTTGATTGTCACAATCGCTTAAAGTAATTAAGTCCTGAACATTACACATCAAAATGTAAAAATAAACCATGACCCCGGCCCGGCCCGAAAACGTCACATCTTTATCTCTGCCTGTTTCAATGCGCTGACACTGGAGACTCCTTCCACACCCCGTTGGAAATACTGGAGGAACGGCTTCTACAGAACAGTACGGACCACCTTTTGTCCAATCAGAATTGAGAATTAGACATTACCGTGGTATAAAATAAAACAGCACGGCACGCACTAACAGGCCGCAGGTCTGCGGATAATATTTACCTTCATTATTTTCAGGTGTATGCAGAGATCATCCATCGTGGAGTGAAGCAGAGGCGCAGAGAGCCTCATATCCTCTCTCTCATCCACTCTGGTGGTTTTGCTCGCTCTGTATCCGAGGGAAAAGTGGAGAGAGAAATGAGAACAGGAGGAAATTATGCACATTGGGGATATCTGTTTCCCGTTTTTCTTTCCAGATAACGGCGTGTTGTTCCAGGCTTTGTTATCTGCCGTGTTTGCCTGTGGGATGATTAGTATAACAAAGGATGTAGGGATGCAGACCTGCTCGCACTTCAAAACAACTCCGGCTACACTTTGAAGATGAAAACTCACTTCAGGCAAAAAAAAAAAAAAAAAAAAAAAAAAAAAAAAAAAGGCAGAAGTGTAGATATCCCCGCACGCGCCAGAACGCAGCCCTGTGACCAGCCTGATTTGTTTTTAGCAACACGCCTGCAATTGTGTTGAAAAACGTGAGTAGGAAGCAAAGCAAAGAAAAGCCACCGGCTCTCTATTTTTTTCCGTTTCTTTTTTACGAGAACCCACATTTAACGAAGATATTTGATCCATTATACATTGTTTGTGTCTGCTGCTGACACTGAGAGAATAATAAATATTGCATTCACCCCGGGTTTTCTAATTCAGTCTCCCAGACAAGTTCATAACTTTCTCAACAGGGTAGCAAAAGATCTCCTGCAGCTTCTACGCCTTCTACTCAGCACCGGTTTCTCTTTATCGCAGCAAATCCTCGGAGAGCCACTCCACTCGCGCTGATGCTCATGCACTGAAAAAACCACACAAAAGACCACCGAAGGAAAGGAAGTGCCTTGTTTTGTAACCCGCTGACACAGGCGTCTCAAATCCGTAAACCAGGATACAGTATATTTACGATTTAATCTAATATTGATGTTGACTGATTCAGTGTATGAGGTATCAGGTATAAATGTGCTGTTACAGTGATGACACTGTGGAGCGATGAAGTGTGATTCCTGTTATCAGCATGAGATTGATTGTTTTCCTATAACCACAGTCCCGCACCCCCACACTTTTTATTCCTCTTCAACTGCAGCAAGATGACAGCCATTACGTCTATTCCAGAGAGCGTGACACGGACAGGTACGTATCATGTTCTACAACATCAATGGCGTAAGATACACTGCATGGCCAAATTTTTTCTTCTATCAGAACTAAGAGACCCGAACACTGGCCCAGCATGACAATGATCCCATGCACAAAGCACCGAGCCCCATGCAGACAGGAGGCAGTAATAATGAAAAGAAGCCGAGTGTCCCGATTTCAACTCTGATCACTGTGGATGAACTTGAAGACCACCTGCAAACTAGACATCCTCCACATCCCCACATCCCACCTGAGCTCTTCACTTATGATCTTGTAGACGAATGGATGCACATTCCTACTGTCATGCCCACAAAATACCCAGTCATGCCTTCAAATGTCCCACAGTCACACCTGAAAATCCCCACGGGTATGCCCCAAATTCTCCATAGACACACCCCCAAAATCCCAACATCGGTGTGCCCAAATTCTCCACAAACACCCAAAAATACCCCACAACCTCACTCAAAAATTCCTCACAGCCACACCTAAAAGTCCCCATAGATATGCTTCAAGTTCTTCATAGCCACAACCCCCAATCCTCACAAATCGGCAGCCAACTAACGCACCGCCATACCCCAAAATCCCCAACAATGTCTTCAAAGGACTCACAAGCACCCCCAAATTTCCCATAGCCACACCGCCAAATCCCCACAGCTATGCCTTAAATGCTGTCACAAATCCAAATGTCCACATTGATGATCCCAAATCCTCACATCCACAACCCAAAACACCCCACGCCTTACACGGAGTTCCATTACCAGTCGACATTGAATGTTTTCATTTGTTCTTCATTCTTTTTGCAGAATTCCCTTCTCCTACTATCGTAACAGGGGTCTAGATCCTATCTCAGCTGATGTAGGGTGAAGGCAGGATGCACCCTGGATGACTCACCAGACCATCAGAGGGCATCACACACACACACACACACACACACACACACACACACACACACACACACACACACACACACACACACACACACACACACACACACTTACTCACCAGAAGTACAACAATTTGTAACAGCCATGTTTTTGCATTGTGGGAAGAAAACCAGAGTCGGTGGAGGAAACCCAGGTAAACTACACACAGAAAAGCCCTTACTGAGGCCAGGACTTTAACCCAGGGTCTTCGTGCTGTGAGGCATCATGCAGCCACAACATCACTGAACCAGTGTTTGCGGTTTTCTGCTGCAGGCTTAGCACGCAACAGACAGAAATGAGATGATTATTGCGTTATAGCCGTTTACGGTTCAGTGTAAAATAATATTTTTAATAAGTATTTCTCGAGTGTAATTTAAAACCGATTTCAACAATCTCATTATTAAATATTTAATAAAGTGTCACTGGCCCTTTCTCAATGTTAGAGTTGGAGGTCTTCTTGTTTACAGTCCACTATTCCGAAGATAGACCTGATATTTACTCGGCTGTATTAGATAAGTAAAAATGTAATTCTGCTGTGCAAATATCTGTGAAATTAAACACACACACACACACACACACACACACACACACACACACACACACACACACACACACACACACACACACACACAAAGGAGACAACTTTAGAGTCTCTGGATTTGTCCTGACCATATTTCTCCTTTTTATACTTAGTATGTGATGCTTAACTGCAAGATAGATAGAGAGAGAGAGAGAGAGAGAGAGAGAGAGAGAGAGAGAGAGAGAGAGAGAGATGCCATTGCCTCTGTGGCTGCATATTCGGTTCGGTTCAAGAGCTCATAAGTTGTATAGAGTGTCTCTTGGCCAGTAAGAAGAGCCGTCTGAGAGATAATGTGGCCTGGACTGACCTCCTCTGAGATGGGGGTCAATCCCAAGGTTGGGGTTCAAGCTCCATTGTCAACAGTTTGTCACTGTTGCACCCCCCCCCCCCCATGCAGGTAACTAACATACATTTCCTGAACCGCTTAATTTTAATTAGGGTCACGGGGAGGCTCTGCCCATCTCAGCCTACTCTGGGTAAGAGCAGGCCATTGTGGTTCAGAATCACTCATTGGTTATATGAGTTTGGGAGGGGCTTGGAATGGATTAATTAGTTTTATACTGTTTCCGACGGGAATATTTGTTTTATCTCACAGACATTTTGACTTACGAGCTCACCCTTTGAACGGATTAATTTGGTAAGTCCTGGTAGCACTTTGTGTGTGTGTGTGTGTGTGTGTTTGTGTGTGTGTGTGTGTGTGTGTGTATGTGTGTATATATGGATATATATATATATATATATATATATATATATATATATATATATATATATATATATATATATATATATATATATATAAACCCTTAACTCATGATACTAGTTACTTGCAGGAGGAAGCACTTTATCTGGCAAAGAAAGAACTGTCTACCTCAGTGGGAGAACAAATGCATTTTAAAGAGCAATTTGGCCTTAGTTATGTATTTATTTATTATATATACAGACGTTCCCCGACTTACGTTCATCCATTTTACGTTATTTCAATTTTAGTTTTTTTTTTTTTTTCAAAAAAACAAAAAACAGTCAAATTTTGAGTTTAGACATATCTATGTAGTACACTGACGCAATGACGCAGCATTCATTGTTTACAAACTACAGACTGAGTGTATGAGTGTGTATATATATATATAAATAAAGGGACAGGACAAAGACGTTCTATTGAAACTCCATTTATCACTACAGATCTGTTTCGAGGGGTGGTGAAACCATCCTCTCTCTTCAGGTGATTATAGAAGAAGTTATTCTTTGTCCTGTCCTTTTATTTTTGTTATTTGCTCTACCAAAAAGTATTGAGCACTCTCCTACGGAAAGATCTACTCAGAAAATCCTCTCTCTCTCTCTCTCTCTCTCTCTCTATATATATATATATATATATATATATATATATATATATATATATATATATATGTATACTAGTCCTTCTCAAAAAAATTTGCATATTGTGATAAAGTTCATTATTTTCTGTAATGTGCTGATAAAAAATAAACTTTCATATATTTTATATTATATGTTATATTATATTATATATTATATATTTATAAAATATACTTTCGTATATTTTACATTCATTGCACACCAACTGAAATATTTCAGGTCTTTTATTGTTTTAATGCTGATAATTTTGACATGCAGCTCATGGAAACCCAAAATTCCTATCTCAAAAAATGAGCATATGATGTTCAGGTAGTGTAAACGAGCTATTAACCTAATCATCTGAATCAACCAATTAACTCTAAACACCTGCAAAAGATTCCTGAGGCTTTTAAAAACTCCCAGCCTGGTTCATTACTCAAAACCGCAATCATGGGTAAGACTGCCGACCTGACTGCTGTCCAGAAGGACATCATTGACACCCTCAAGCAAGAGGGTAAGACACAGAAAGAAATCTCTGAGCGAATAGGCTGTTCCCAGAGTGCTCGATCAAGCCACCTCAGTGGGACGTCTGTGGGAAGGAAAAAGTGTGGCAGAAAACTCTGCACAACCAGAAGAGGTGACCGGACCCTGAGGAAGATTGTGGAGAAGGGCCCATTCCAGAGCTTGGGGGACCTGTGGAAGCAGTGGACTGGGCTACAGGTGCCGCATTCCCCAGGTCAAGCCACTTTTGAAGCAGAAACAGCGGCAGAAGCGGCTGACCTGAGCTACAGAGAAGCAGCACTGGACTGTTGCTCAGTGGTCCAAAGTACTTTTTTCGGATGAAAGCAAATTTTGCATGTCATTCGGAAATCAAGGTGCC
>CM045748.1:32120359-32122859 GCA_024760905.1 Plotosus lineatus
AATGGGTTTTCCTTGTATACGGAGCAGAGGAAGAGTGAAGTACATGGAAATGATCGGAATTCCTGATCCAAATTGTGGAATTTTTTTTTTTTTTTTTTTTTTTTTTTTGCTGGGTGAAAATATTGCTGGTATTTCCTGTATCTTCTGGGATTCATGAAAATTCCTTCAGGAGAGGGCAGAAATCTAAAGACTTCCTTCAGGAGAGGCTGGGATTGGTCACATTTTCTTTGGCAGAATTGGTGGGAATTCCTTTAACAGAGGGTGGGATGAGGTAGATTGCACTTAGTAGTAGGCGGAGTCTTGAATCTGCCTGGATTTCCATAGAAGAGGGTGAAATTGGACAGATTTTCTTTAGTAGAACATGCAATATGTGGGAAATTCTTAAACAAATGGTGAACTTGACCAGAATTCCTTTAGCAGGGGCCATAATTGTTTGGGATTCCTCTAGAAATTGGGTAAACGTCCTTCAGCAGATGGTGTGATTGTTGGGGTTCCATTAGGAGAAGGTGGGATTGGTGAGGTTCCTTTAGGATAAGGTGGGAGTGGTGGGGTTCCTTTAGGAGAAAGTGAGCTTCCTGGGGTCCTTTAGCAGAAGGTTTTTTTTTTATTTATTTTATTTATTTATTTAAGGGACAATGTACAGGAACATTAAGCTCATAGAGACAGAGATGTACTGTACCAGATTATAGCTTAATAGCTAGTTTCCATCTGTAGTCCCTAATTTAGAACGGCCAATTAACCTACAGTGCATGTCTTTTGGATTGTGGGAGGAAACCGGAGCACCCGGAGGAAACCCACACAAGCACGGGGAGAACATGCAAACTCCACACAGAAACGCCCAGGCCGGGAATCGAACCCGGGCCTTCTTGCTGTGAGGCGGATGTGCTAACCACTACGCCACCGTGCCGTCTGGTGGGATATAAAAGGTGGGATTACCAAGGTTCCTTTATGAGAAGGCAGGATTGGCGGGGATCCTTTAGGAGAAGGTAGGATTGCCAAGGTTCCTTTATGAGAAGGTGGGGTTGGTGGGGTTCCTTTAGGAGGAGGTGAGATTGCTGGTGGGATTACCAAGGTTCCTTTATGAGAAGATGGGATTGCTGGGGTTCCTTTATGAGAAGGCACGATTGCCGGGGATCCTTAAGGAGAAAGTGGGATTGCCAAGGTTCCTTTATGAGAGGGTGGGATTGCTGGGGTTCCTTTAGGAGAAGGTGGGATTTGTGAGACTTCCTTGAACAGAGGGTGGAGCTGTCCAGAACTCCTTCAGTGGGATTGGTGGGGTTGGTCAGAATGTCTTTAGATGAGAATGGGTTGGTTAAGGATTTGTTTCGTAGAGGGCAGATATAATCAAAAATTATTTGCAGAGGGTGAAATTGTTCTGAATTCCGTGAGTGATGTGTGGAATTGGTGAGAATTCATTCAGTAGAATTTTTATTCTGAAAGTTAAACCACAAATTCGACATTATCTGAAATATTTTGCAAATAATGAAGTGCATCTCACTGCTTTCTTTGAGTTGCATTGTGCATTCTCCGTCACAGTGGAACAGTAGAACACTGAAAACGTGCTACAGTTTTACCATGAAGTTTTACCATGAAATTAAATTGGCTTTACTTGGGGTGGGACGGCGGATGAAACGAACTCTGAGCTCTCATTATTCACAGCATTCACAGTCAACATTCAGCTCAAGCTCAGAGCGCTAAAAAAGAAAAAGAGAAGTACCACCATGTCTAAAAATCACACTTTTTCAGCTCAAGTGCTTTTCATACTGAGTATAAAACACCGCCTGACCTCGGCTTTCAGGAGCGCCGGATTTATGGCTGAGCCTATTGAACGTTACGGCTTTTCATATACTCTCGGTGAGAAAGGCCTGGTGCCAAAGTGTCTGCCAAACGTCCTCCGTGTCTTCGGCTTTAAGTGGACATTAAAATTTATATTCGGAGCCATACTGCTGTAGTCATGTGCATTTATTGCATTTATTCTAATAACCTTCGCTGCATTACACCTGAGCTTAAACACTGCACGTGCTGGGTTACAGGCTCCAGACGTAAGGGAAGTCGTACTGGCGGCATTTTACGTCTCTCATTGAATCTAACAATAAATTATATTCGATAGAAAAGTGAACTTTCTCTTTGGGGTTTTAAAATAATTGTGGCATCCTTTTGGCGGCACTGTGGTGTGATATCTAGCATGTCGGCCCCACAGTGAGTAGGTGCTGGGTTCAAGTCTTGGACTTGGCGCCACTGCTTCTTTACAGATTCTTTACAACTTCTATAATTAAACACATGCACAGTAGGCTGACTGGCTGCTCCAAATCTTGCATAGGTGTGAGTGTGAGTGTGAGTGCGAATGGTTCTGTGTGTTGGCCCTGTGTTGGCCTGCTGAGTTGCTCAAGATGTACCTGCTCTTGTCCAGAATCTACTGAGATTGGCACCAAACTCCCAGCCACCATAATTTGGATGAAGATCCTTAGAAAATGAATGAATGAAGAAGCATCCAAAGCCT
>CM045748.1:32135359-32145359 GCA_024760905.1 Plotosus lineatus
TGTTTTTGGTTGAACTATAATATTTGATTCTGATTCTGAGAGGAATAGATGAATCGTCTTCTGCTGAAAAACTGCGCGTGTTGTTGGCGTGAGATTCCATGTGGTTTATATCATATGCTGTGATATGCATGCACTATCTTTTATATGGTACTTTGTATCAACGCAGTGACGTCACGGTAACTGTGGAGGCGGGCACTTAGCGATGGCGGCTTTCGGGTCGATAACTTATACGACAAGCACATCAAACAAAACTGCTGTGTGTGCAATGGTTTATTTATGATATAAAATTTGAGCCACAATCGCTTCAATAAATTATACTAACGCTACTGACAACTGATTTAGTCGGCGTTTCATTTCCCCTTTAAGGCTTCGGCCGATAACCACTGGGACTCGAGTTCCGGTCAACCGAGTATCTAAAGGGATGTGATATCAAGGAGGTCAGCAGGACACAGGAGGTCACACCAGAAATGTCAGACAGGACCTTTTGTGCCCTTGAGACATTAAAAACAAACAAAAAAAAGTGACAAGGATAATCTGATAATGTTTTTTTTTTAATGTTCTTCTGTATCTGCTCACCCTGGTCTCTCTGTAGTCATTAAACCCTGATGGCTTTCTGTATTCGTTCGGTTCTGGTAACCTCATTGTTCTGAGTCAGTCCTTCAGTTCACTTTGTTTTTGTTCAGAACCCGTCGGTCGAGGAGCGCGTTTGACACAAAGAGATCTTTATTAACTCTTTAATTTGAATAGAGGCGATTATGCAGCTTTCTGTGTGCAAAAGAATCTCAGGATCAGATCTCAGCGCTCAGTGTCGCCGCCCAGACGCCGTTATTTCCCTCAGAGCAAGCGAGACCGTTAAAATATCCAATAGAGTAATATTTAATATTAGCTCTGCGTGATCCTGATAGTCTGCAGTTCATTCAAGATCCTGAGGAGTAATTGTAGTTTTTGAAGGCTTCATTTCTTCTCTGTGGATTACAATTTGCCTCCAGCGGGAATCCTTCACCACTCAAGCTGAAGCCTATTAGCCCTGAGCGCTGGCGCATTTTCCGAAAAAAAGAAAGAAAGAAAAGAATAGAAAAAAAAATCCCTGGTAATTTCTTTCCCTACACAGGAGTTCATTCGAACAAAACATTATTTTTTCCTTCTAAATAAACAATGTCCTGGGCTCTCCTGTCGACCGCACACATGTTCATCACACACTTCATGAACTGTGTCGGCCAAAATAAATAAAAAAAGTAAAAGAAAAAAAAAAAACAACCAGGCAAACAAACAAAACAAAACAAAACAAAACAAACAAACAAAAAAAAAAGGAAATTAATAATAATAATAATAATTAAAAAAAAAAAACAGAAACGCGGTGCGAGAAAATGAAATCTGAATCTGAATTTGCTCCTCAATGTCTCTTCATTCACTCATTTATTTCCAGAGCTGCTTCATTGCAGGCTGCAGGGAGGCTAACTTCTATCTCAGCTGGCACTTCAGCAAAGATGAGCTACTCCCTGAACAGCTTGCCAGACCAGCGCAGGGTCAACACACACACACACACACACACACACACACACACACACACACACACACACACACTGATTTACTTTCCAGCATTTGGTAAACGCCCTCTTTCAAAATGACTCACATTTGAACTTATTTATGAACCTGACCATGTGAGGGTTGATTTTGCACAGTAACATTCATACCTGCACGAAGACAGTTTGGGGAAGCACAACTTCGGAGGAAGCCAGTGGAACCACCGGGCAAAAGCATTCAAAAAACTCCACAACAGAAACACTCTCTCCTATCTCGGGACTCGAACCCAGGACCTTCTTGGTGTGACTAGGACATGCTAACCACCATGTCACCCTGCATCTTTT
The DNA here is from genome assembly GCA_024760905.1 of Plotosus lineatus. Classification (NCBI taxonomy): domain Eukaryota; kingdom Metazoa; phylum Chordata; class Actinopteri; order Siluriformes; family Plotosidae; genus Plotosus; species Plotosus lineatus. The sequence continues at coordinate 32,137,228 of CM045748.1, forward strand.
CCTGCAATTGAAATTTCTTTGAGCACAATTACAATTGTAAATAATTACACTTTCACATCTAAATCAGTGATTCTCTTGCACCAGCTCTTTATCTCTCAGCTAAAGTGGAGCTCTGGTGAATTTGTATTACTGGCTCTTTAAAACAATCATGTATGACATCATCAGTTCTATCAGGAAACACCAGGTCTTGTTTGTTATTCAACACACGCAGGCATCCCTTCATTACTATTACTGCTAGGCAGCACAGTGACACGTTCTTTTCCTCAGTGGCTGTTCCAGACCTGGTAGTCACGTGACCTGGTAGTTTGGTCCTATTGGCTGTGCTACGTGCAGCAGACACCAGTCTAAGATAACACGTTATGGGCCAGTTCTGATCGGAGTGTCTCCAGGAAAACCTGTGTCCTTTCAGACACAGTTCTGTATTTGGCAACAGCACTTCAACCTCACCCGTTATTGGCACGACCTCCAGACAGAACCACTCAGCACACAGCCCGGGCTTTTACCTCTAAAACGCTGCTTGTTCACCAGCACTGGACAACAAGGCCAAACTCAAGAATGTTTTGAACTAAGGTACCCAGAATGCACCTTGGCCTACCAACAAACAAACAAACAAACAAACACACACATACACACACACACACACACACACACAAACACACACACACACACACACACACACACACACACACACAAACACACACACACACACACACACACACACACACACACACACAAACACACACAAACACACACACGCAAATCACAAGCCGAGTACATAACATCACCAAGGCCTTTGATCTTCATGTTGCTATAGCGATTCAGGTCAGCAAGCTTGTCTTTTGCTTTGAGGTTGAGCAGGTGCCTATTCTTTTGTATTTAAAATTTTTGAACCTCCATCCACCTCACAACAAAAAGGTCCTGGGTTGGATTCCCAGCTCGGATGTTTCTATGTGGAGTTTGCATGTTCTCCCCGAGCTTGTGTGCGTGTCCTCCTGACTGTGAAATCACAGAAATCACGGAATGAGGGAAAATACCTTTATAGGTGACATCCAGGAAGGAATGCAATCCAGGTGAAATCATAAAGGTGATCAGAAATTAAAATCACATATAATTAGAAACAACATTTAACCAAGCAACAGAGTTTGCTGATGGACATCTTACTCACGTCAGCACTGTTCAATGTGTGCAAGTGCGTTTTCAACTTTGCGCAGACATGAGATCAGTTGTGAGTTTTCATCAGCGGGGTGTCAGGTCACTGCTTGGGGCGGTTGTGTGTGTTTCCCGCAGATGGTGCTGAGTACGATGACATTCAGCCGAATGATATCTGCAGTTTAAAGCCTAAAGATTTTCACGGCAAAATTTGAATGAGTTTAAATCATTTTTATGGCGTTTAACATGAAACATGTTTAAATTTGGTATAATTCCGGAATGAAAAATCACCATATATATATATATATATATAAACAAAAATAAAAGGACAGGACAAAGACTTTCTATTGAAACTCCATTTATGACTACAGATCTGTTTCGAGGGGCGGTGAAAACATCCTCTCTCTTCAGGTGATTATAGAACAATTCTTATTCTCTAGAACTTTATATATATATATATATATATATATATATATATATAATGACCCTTCAGGCCATTGTTTGGCTAATACATACACCACCATTCACAGTTACGCTCACACTCACTCACACCTAGGGGCATTGGGAACAGCCAAATTGCATAATGTGTATGCTTCTGTACAGTGGGAGAAAACCAGAGTACCCGGCAGAAACCCCCACACACAAACATTAGGGGACATGCAAACTCACACACACAATGTGTGTGTGTGTTTGTGTTTGTGTGTGTGTGTGTGTTAAAGAGATACACTATATAAATAGAAGACAGTGTGATGCTCCTGAGATTCTGAAAGTCATGTGATGTTACCCTGAAAAGTACCTCCTACCCTAAACATTGCTTCAGACCCAATCAGCCACACGCTTCAATGGTAACAGCGTTTCCAGGTCTTTTAATTACACATCAATGTACCGAGAGTCATTTGCAGTGGTGTGCATGAAGGGTTCTGCTTGTTAATTGTATCCGTGTCTAGCTCTTCGACGTCTTCTCACAGGTTTAATTAGTTTAAAGTACACATGTCAATCACATCCTGGAGCACAAAACCAGAGCACTAGTCACAGAGATTCTTTATTTTTTTGTTTTCTTTTCATTTTTGCCTCACTGTTTTCTGATTAAAGTCTTTCTGCTTAATTAACAAGCTGTTCTAGTGTAAGGGTGTGTGTGTGTGTGTGTGTGTGTGTGTGTGAGTGAATGTGGATGTGTGTGTGTGTGTGTGTGTGTGTGTGTGTGTGTGTGTGTGTGTGAGTGAATGTGGATGTGTGTGTGTGTGTGTGTGTGTGTAGGTGAGTGTGTGTGAGTGTGTGTGTATGTATGCGTGTGTTTGTGAGTGAATATAGGTGTGTGTGTGTGTGTGTGTGTGTGTGTGTGTGTGTGTGTGTGTGAGTGAATGTGGATGTGTGTGTGTGTGTGTGTGTGTGTGTGTGTGTGTGTGTGTGTGTGTGAGTGAATGTGGATGTGTGTGTGTGTGTGTGTGTGTGTGTGTGTGTGTGTGTAGGTGAGTGTGTGTGAGTGTGTGTGTATGTATGCGTGTGTTTGTGAGTGAATATAGGTGTGTGTGTGTGTGTGTGTGTGTGTGTGTGTGTGTGTGTGTGTGTGTGTGTGTGTGTGTGTGTGTGTGTGTAGGTGAGTGTGTGTGAGTGTGTGTGTATGTATGCGTGTGTTTGTGAGTGAATGTAGGTGTGTGTGTGTGTGTGTGTGTGTGTGTGTGTGTGTGTGTGTGTGTGTGTGTGTGTGTGTGTTTAGACAGATTTTTGTATGTTTCTCATCTCCTGTCTCCATTCCATCTTCTACCCTTGAGAGCTCCAAACTAATCAACTCACCAGGGGCCTTTTGCTAACCTTTCTGATTGAACAAAAGCAAAACCATGTCACGGTTTGGACAAGCAAACACAACGCGCCTGATTTGCATCAAAATATTGTAATCCACAGGGACTTTGTTAAAAGATAAATATATAAATAAATCAATAAAAATCACAGGGGACTTTTTTTGTGTGTTCGGAGAGCTTTTCGGTGATAAGTGCGGCACTTAAACTCCATCCAAAAAATTCCGCCTGGCGTGACTTCCTCTTCTCCGATAGATTCGTTCAGCTCAGTCAACTGCTTTGTTCCATTAAACTGTGAAACAAAAAAAAAGCAAGTCATGATGGTCTTGCTTTCACTTTGTTCTGACACAAAGCACCAGATCGTCTATTAAAAAAAAAAAAAAAAAAAAGCCTTCAATTAAATCACTGTTTCAGAGAAATGGAGCTCCATCACTCATCAAACACAGATTTATTGTACAGAAACAATTGTTTTTCCTATTAGAGACATGGAGGGAAGAAAAAAAGATGGATTCCACTTTTGAAAAAATTTACATTCGCCACATTGGTGGAAATCAACCTCACCACAAGAAGGTCCTGGGTTTGAGTCCCAGGCCCAGGCTTTCATGGGTTTCCTCTAGATACTCCAGTTTCCTCCCAAAAGTAGAAACACAAATACATCAGGATTCAATAATCAGCTGTTTAACTGGCCCTGTGATGGATAGGCTCCAGCCCCCTGTGACATTTTTCTTCTTCTTCTTTTTCTTTCGGCCATTCCCTTCAGGGGTCGCCACAGCAAACCATCCGCCTACATCTCACCCTGTCCTCTGCATCTTCTTCTCTTACTCCAATGTCCTCCTTCAGCACATCCATAAATCTCTTTTTTGGTCTTCCTCTCGACCTTCTGCCTTGTAGTTCCAACCTCAGCATCCTACTGCCAATATACTCACTATCCCTCCTCTGTAGATGCCCAAACCATCTCAATCTAGCCTCCCTGACTTTGTCTTGAAACATCTTACACGGGCTGTCCCTCTGATGTGCTCATTTCTAATCCTATCCATCCTCGTTACTCCCAGAGAGAACCTCAACATTTTCATCTCTGCTACCTCCAGCTCTGCCTCCTGTCTTTTCTCCAGGGCCACTGTTTCTAAACCATACAACATCGCTGGCCTCACCACCGTCTTGTACACTTTTCCTTTCATTCTTGTTGACACTCTCCTATTGCACATCACACCGGACACTTTTCTCCAACCAGTCCAGCCTGCCCTCACACGCTTCTTCACCTCTTTTCCACACTCCATTGCTCTGGACTGTTGAGCCTAAGTACTTAAAATCCTCCACCTTCCTTATCTCTGCTCCCTGTAACATCACCATTCCTCCTGGGTCCTTCTCATTCACACACATGTATTCTGATTTTCTGAGGCTAACCTTCATTCCTCTCCTTTCCAGGGCATACCTCCACCTCTCTAGATTTTCCTCCACTTGTTCTGTTCTCACTACAGATCACAATGTCATCTGCAAACATCATAGTCCATGGAGAGTCTTGCCTAATCTCGTCTGTCAGCCTGTCCATCACCATCGCAAACAAGAAGGGGCTCAGAGCTGACCCTTGATGCAGTTCCACCTCCACCTTGAATTCTTCGGTCACGCCAACAGCACACCTCACCACTGTCTTACATCTCTCATACATGTCCTGCACCACTCTAACATACTTCTCTGCCACTCCAGACTTCCTCATGCAATACCACAGTTCTTCTCTTGGCACCCTGTCATACGCTTTTTCCAGATCCACAAAGGCACAATGCAGCTCCCTCTGACCTTCTCTGTACTTCTCTATTGACATCCTCAAAGCAAACATTGCATCTGTGGTGCTCTTTCTTGGCATGAAACAAAACTGTTTCTCACAAATGCTGACCTCTGCCCTTAGTCTAGCTTCCACTATTCTTTCCCATAACTTCATCGTATGGCTCATCAACTTTATCCCTCTGTAGTTGGCGCAACTCTGCACATCTCCCTTGTTCTTAAAAAAATGGGCACCAGCACACTTCTCCTCCATTCCTCCGGCATCTGCTCACTCTCTAATACCTTGTTGAATGTTCTTGTCAGAAAATCTATTGCTACCTCTCCTAGACACTTCCATACCTCCACAGGTATATCATCAGGACCAACTGCCTTTCCATTCTTCATCCTCTTCAGTGCCCTCCTCACCTCACCCTTACTAATCTTTGCTACTTCTTGCTCCTCAATGATCACTACTCTTTTTTCTCTCATTTCCTCATTCATCAGCTCTTCAAAGTACTCTTTCCATCTTCCCGGCACACTTCTGTCATCAGTCAATACATTTCCCTCTCTGTCCTTTATCAATCTAAGTTGCTGCATGTCCTTCCCATCTCTATTTCTTTGCTGTGCCAACTTGTATAGATCATTTTCTCCCTCCTTACTGTCCAACCTATCATACAAGTCATCATATGCCCTCTGTTTGGCCTTAGTCACTGCTACTTTCACCTTACGCTGTGTCTCCCTTTACTCCTGTTTACTTTCTTCGGTCCTTTCAATGTCCAACTTCTTCTTAGCTAACCTCTTCCTTAGTACACACTCCTGCACTTCCTCATTCCACCACCAAGTCTCCTTATCTACTTTCCTTCCAGAGAACACACCAAGTACTCTCCTACCTTTGTCCCTGATCACATTTGCTGTGGTTGTCCAGTCATCTGGAAGCACTTCCTGACCACCCAAAGCTTGTTTCAACTTCTCCTTGAAGACAACACGACCCTTTTCCTTTTTCAACTTCCACCACTTTGTCTTCTGCTCTGCCTTTGCCTTCTTCACCTTCCGCACCATCAGCGTCATCCTGCATACCACCATCCTCTGCTGTTTGGCAACACTCTCACCCACTACTACTTTGCAGTCACTGACTTCCTTCAAATTACATCGCCTACACAAGATGTCGTCTACCTGTGTGCTCCTGCCTCCGCTTCTATAAGTCACCTTATGCTCTTGTTTCTTCTTGAAAAAAGTATTTACCACAGCCATGTCCATCCTTTTTGCAAAATTGATCAACATCTGTCCTTCTGTGTTCCTGTCCTTGATACCAAACCTGCTATTCTACATCACTTCATCTAACTCACTCCAGAATCTCTCCTTCTCTTTTAGCTCACATCCTGTTTGTGGGGCATAAGCACTAACAACATTGAACATCACACCTTCAATTTCTGACTTGAGACTCATCACTCTGTCTGACACTCTTTTCACTTCTAGAACATTCCTGACAAACTACTCCTTCAAGATGACTCCTACTCAATTTCTCTTCCCATCCACATCATGATAAAATAGCTTAAACCCTGCTCCTAAGCTTTTAGCCTTGCTACCTTTCCACCTGGTCTCCTGAACACACAGTTTGTCCATCTTCCTCCTCTGCATCATGTCAGCCCGCTCTCTATCTTTTCCTTGCATAGTTCAAACATTCAAAGTCCCCACTCTCAGTCCTAGACTTGTGCTTTTCCTCTTTTTTCTCTGCCTACGGACACGCCTCCCGCCTCTCCTTCTTCGACGTCTTCGACCAACAGTAGTCTAATTTCCACCTGCACCCTATTGGCTAACAGCACTGATGGCGGTCGTTGTTAACCCGCGCCTCGACCGATCTGGTATGAGATTTGTGTTTATGGTTTGCATTTTGTAAATTGGCAAAAGTTTTACGCCAGATGCCCTTCCTGTCGCAACCCTCTGCATTTCTCTGGGCTTGGGACTGGCATACTGGTTAGTGTGCCCCCCCCCCCCCCACCTTATGGCTGCATTTCCAGCCCCCTGTGACCAGTGTAGAAATTACCTTGCCAAGCCTAGGACTCCAAACCACTACTCCATTATACCTTCAGAGGTAAAACAACTTCAACCAGGAAGGAAAAGATCCTGACCGATCTATGCCGGTGCCCCTGGGCTCTTAAAAAAAGTCTGTTGGGCTTTTGATACCTTAGCCAGTAGCCCATCAGGCCGGTGCTTTTCCCTGGTTTCTGTAGCATGAAGTGACCAGGAATTCAACTTCTCCTAGATGGGACGCTAGTCCATCGCAGATTCCCTTCCCAGTATATTTTTTACTGGTACCATTTATACCGCTGGGTGAACAGAGGCACACGTGTGGTTGAGACCTTGCCCAGGGGCCTTAGCACAGTGGGGATCTAACTGAGATTCGAACACACAACTTCCCAATCATGAGCACAGCACCACTACACCACCAGCCCCACACTGGGCTCTTAAAGCGGATATATCAATCTTTTAATGCCTGTGAGATCTTCAAGAGAACAATCTGGGAGAGGAGACTCTGGCTAATCCTGAAAAAAATCAAAGTGTGTAAAAATAATTGTTTCATACATAAGAGTTGAATGAGGTCTGTGATGATTGTCCATCCCTTTTCCTTCTGTACACAAATAAATCCACCAAGAATAAAAATGCTTGGACCCCTGAATCATGTCAAATATACAGTATCTACAAAAGTCGTCTCCAACCCTGTTCTTTGTGATCCACCTTTCTGCAGGTTTTATCTCCAGCCAAAATCCAGCAGACCTCTTTAACCTCCTCAAGAACTTCTTCACAGCAATAAGCAGGTAGTCTTGTGTGCATGTTTAAAGGTGGAGATAAAACTTACAGGAAGGTAGATCTCCAGGAACATGGTTGGAGATCACTGATCCACAGGATTTCTGCTTGGATCTCAGTATTTGTGCGGTGGAACATTTATAACGTCTACGTCGCTTACATCTCCAGAATGCTCAGGTAGAGCCGTGTTACAATCCAGTATTAGGCTGCCGATGAAATATAGATGGTGTTATCAAAGTGGATGGCGGCGTCTCACCAGGGGCTCCAATCTCCACGGTGATGCAGCGCATTAAACAGTAAAGACTTTTCTGAGCTCGAAAACACACGCCGAAACGCTAATGGGCTGCATATTAGATAAAATACAATTCTTTTATTTTGCAATCCTGACTTCATCAGGTTCGAGAAGAAAAACTGCATTTTAATAAAAACAGTCCACCAAGAAGGCAGTTCTAACAAATTCTTGCAGCACATTCTGATGTCTCATCACAGATGGAAGTGTAAGATGACTGAACAAAGGAGAAAAGGAAGTGGAGAAAGGGCTGAAATATCACAATCTTGCCCCCAGATTTGGATCCTAAACACAGCAGACAGTCCAAGGCGCCTCTGACGGCCTGCGCCTCATTG
>CM045748.1:32155359-32157859 GCA_024760905.1 Plotosus lineatus
AAATGGAGTTTGCAGGCCTTGGGCTTGAAACCTGTGTGCTAGGGTTATTGTCTGCAGATGAAAACATTTTAGCTCCTCCACAGGTGATCCACAGCAGCTGGTGCATGACCATTAATTCTGTAGATACTTCTCTCCTGCCTGAATCCCCTGGGCAGCATCAGGAGTCCAAACCCTCATTACATATATTATTCACCAATTCCCATGCATTGCTTGCCAGTAATTTTCCCCTTAACATGTGCTCTACATTTCTCCACCCATCAGTCCACCTGTTGCATATTTTAATAAGTAGTTCAGCAGCAAGTCATGTCCAATGGACATCAATCGATGCAAACAGACAAGTACAAGATGAAGAGCAGACGAGATCCAATCAAAATTGCGCCCGGCACAAAATAACTATATAATCAACTGATGCTTTGGTCCGGTAGCGTCCATTCTAACGTTTTTTTTTTTTTTTTTCCAGCAGATTGATCAGACCTCATCCGATGAGTAAAGCAATCGGCAAACAAGAAACTTGAGGAATAGAAATAAAACTTGTTCTTTGTTAGACACCTGGTTGCATTATCGAAGTCTGACTGCTCCTATAAAATGATTTACTTTCAGATCATAAACATAAGAACCTCTATCTCGCTCTCGCTCTCTGATTTTGCTGAGGTTCACTTGCTGCTTTCTGAGTCCTTGGGTCTGTTCTGGTACCCTGATGCTGGCTGCAGTTCTCATCTTGGAAGACCCTCTTTCCTGTTGACGATCCATATGGACCTAGACGTGAACCTGGAGACGGTGAAGATGGCCTTTTAGTGCTGATGATATAAACTGATTGACAGAAATAAGATAAGATACAGCTTTATTAATCTCACAATGGAGAAATTCACTGTTACAGGCTCTTGAGGTACTATCAGTAGGGGGTGTACAGTTGTGCTAAACCCAGCCGCACTTTGTGTTAAAATGCAGTGAAGGTTCTGCTGCATGGTTTGTATTGTTTTATCTGGTCTCATGAATATGACCTGGCCAAGAAGGTTCCAATGTTTAGATTAATTTTTACATTTTTTTAAATTAGTTATTTAAAGCTGCTTTGTGATAATGCTGCTTATAAAAAAAGTGTTACAGCTGAAACTGAAGTGAACTGAACACGTTGCTGTCGATACTACCTCAGTAGCGAATATTCCGCTCGTCACACTGAAACATATATCGCTGTGTATAAACCCTCCCATAAACATCAAAGGGAAAACAGCAGACAGAACTGCAGAGATGCAGAAAGTGGAGCAGGTTTTAAGACCTAGCATTTCCACGGCTCTTGAAGGCACATGGATCAGATCGTAATAAGACTTTAACCGCATGCATTTTGGTCCAAATGCGTCTCCACTGAACTGAATTGATATTTGATTGCTGAAGCACCTTTAATATGTAAATGAGTTAATAACACTGACATCTAATATCCGGAGCTGTTCTTTGTTTACAGATCTTCTATGGAAGGATGGCTGGTGCACTGGAAATCCTGATATAACACAGGGCAAGGTCAGCGTGGATGACCGGGCAGGAACCGAGGGAAAGTTTCCATGATAAATGCACCGCATGGTGCACCCGACATCCAGCACACAGAATCTACACCTTCCACAGGCCTGGCTAATCAACGAATGAATACATTTCAAACATGATTTTTATATTATCTTAAACGATTATTTAAGTTAAAAAGAACATTAAATCAGTGACCACGGATTTAACTTTATTAGTGTAAGTGGAGAGAGAGAGAGAGAGAGAGAGAGAGAGAGAGAGAGAGAGAGAGAGAGAGAGAGAGAGAGAGAGAGAGAGAGAGCACATCTAAAATATATAGTGGTTTTTTTTTTGTTTGTTTGTTTTTTGGGGGTTTTTTTGTTATTTTTGTTTTTTTAATAAAGTGAAGCATTCATAAGAGATGCTCGGACTTATTTTTATTTCCATAGAAAACTAAAACTGTGCACAGCGAGTGTTCTTATGTCGCCCACTTCAGACATTGTGTGGTTGCAGAGCCTGAAATGATAAAAATAAAATCATGATGGCTTTCTTATCATTAAACTCAAAGTGAAAAGTAGATTACTGTTCCAGTTATAGCAGATGAAAACTAAATAACCTTTTTATTTCTCTTTTCTGGTTCTCTCTGTGTTTCTCAATGTCAGTGGCATTGTAAACACCTGCAGTACCAGACGTTCTCAGGGCCTAATCCATGTGCTGTAGTACGCTGAAGTGATACCGACACTTATTTTAACATAAACGGCCATGACAACCACAAAAATAATCATTTTATCCTGCGGATTATAGCAGGGCTGGACTGATTGTTCATAGTCGTTTCCCTGGAAGTGACGTGAACACGTTGGGCGGGGTTTATCCAGCGCAGGTAAACCAGCAGAGCTATTTCACAGGTGACATTTTAGGTGTATTTAAGAAGCAACTATGGCAACACTTGGAAGGGCATGGACGTAAATGGTGACCTATTTGAAGCAGAGAGTGTGTGTGTGTGTGTGTGTGT
>CM045748.1:32162859-32170359 GCA_024760905.1 Plotosus lineatus
ATTCCATATACTGTTAAATCTGCCCATAGCACCATAGGCTCTGCCGATGCATCTTCTGATTTCTTTACTGATATCGTTGTCATTGTTAAAATAATAACAGCTAAAATGATAATAATAATAATAATAATAATAATAATAATAATTAATAAATAAAATAAAGATAAAAATTATACTCTTCCCTCCATAATTATTGGCGCCCCTGATTAAGAGTGTTAAAAGCCTTAAAATAAATTACATTTTTATTGCAGAAGCTTCTCTCACACTGAAAACTGTAGAACAAAAATGTAAACTTTAATTGCAGTGAATTTTAAGGGGGAAAATTCCTGATTAAGAAATAAATATTTTTCAATAAAATCACCTGTTCCATAATTATTTACACCCCTGCACCTGCCCATATCTACCGTCTGAGGAATCATGAAGAGGAACAGAAGAGAACCGGAACAGTGGTCAACAAGCCCAGATGAGGACACAGGGGTGTTTTGTCACCACACACAGTGATGAGTACGGTGAGAAAAATAAAGTTCTCCAAAGTTCACAGTTAAAGAATTGCAACAAATGGAGCATCTTGGGGTCACAAAGTCTCCAAAACAACCATCAGGTTCCATCTACATGCCAACAAAGTTTTTGGGAGGCATGCGAAAAAAAAAAAAAAAAAAAAAAAAATTCTCTTTCAGAATCATAAACGTAAACGTCTGGAGTTCACTAAGCTGTACTGGGACTTCAACTAGGACTGTGTGCTCTGGTCGGATCAGACCAAGATGGAGCGTTTTGGTAACAAACATTCTAAGTGGATCTGGCGGAACACAAAGGATAAGAATACAGAGAAGAACCTCGTGTTGTGAGGTCTGGGGGAGGATCAGTGGTGCTGTGGGCCTGTTTCTCCTCCAGAAGCCCTGGGAACCTTGTTAGGCTGCAGGGCATCATGAACACTTTGAAACACCAGGACATTTTAAATCAAAATCTGGTGGCCTCTGTCTGAAAAACGGGCCGTCACTGGGTCTTTCAGTGAAATAGTGACAACATGTGGCCAAATCTACACAGATATCATTCACCAGACACTTAATCAAGCTCCTCCCATGGCCATTTCCATCCCCAGACTTCAACCCCATTGAGAACCCGTGGAATGAGCTGAAGATGAGAGAGCAGAGGAGAGGACCAGCTCGCTGGATGATTTAGAGACGGAAACGGTCCAGGATCCTCTTTCTGTTTCTCACATTTTGTGGAACATTATAGAGGAATAGTCGGTGCTGTGTTGCTGGTTAAAGGCAGTTCGACAAAGTATTAACATCAGGGGAGAATACTCGTGGTACACATGATTTGGTGTAAAATAATTATTTCTTTATGTGGAATTATTTTCTGACTGAATAGATGCACTTAGATTAAAGTTCGGATTTGTCTTTTTTTTCTATAGTAATTCTCTATTATTTTTTTTTGGGGGGGGATTAGAAGCTGAATAACACATCTTAACCAGGGTGCCAATAATTATGGATAGCAGGTATAAATTCATTATTGGTAAATTATATATGAAAAATAAATGAATGAATTTTGAGAAGTGGAGAATAGACTTGATACCCCAGGACAAGACCCAGACGTCTGCATCGCTTCTGTAAAGTTAAATAATAAAAGTTATGAAACGTCGTATTGACGAGACGCGGTTGATGTAATAACAGGAGGTGAAATGGCATCGTGCTTCTCGCTGTATATAAAATTGTTTTATATTTCCCTTCAGACAAAACCCTGTCACTTGTACCTCGGTGAAGTGAAGCTGGATCTCCATGTCTGTGATATTGCAGCTCTCTTTGCTTTATTCTGCACAATAGCAACGTTTTGGTTTCTTTTCTTTCTGGAATAAAACGAGCTTTTAATCATTTAGCAGCTGCCCTTCGATCTTCTTTTGCATTAACATTTAACGGGAAATGCATCAGTGTTCTGCACAGAAGAACTTTATGGCTGATTCTACTTTAAAATGGCATTAATGTTCTATCATCTGAGTTGTGCTGCGGTTTTTCAGGCCCCCGTACGACTTTAACAACATTACAATTGTATTTTGTTTTATAACTTCCATCCAGGCGCATCGGCTGAAAGATAAACAATAATCAATAATGTGAGGACCTCGTCTGTGTGTGTTTGGACTATGTATTGAGGTCTGGAATGTGCGTTTAAGGTCGTGAGAGCACTAGCGGTGTGACGGAAAAGCGACCGATACCAACTGGTGTTGAGTGACAATTTTACTGGATTAATCCCACAAGGGAAATGAGTGTCTCTGCATTTAACCAATCCAAAGTGAGCGCGCACACACACACACACACACACACACATATGCATGCACACGTGCACACACACACACACACACACATGCATGTATGCATACACACACACACACACACACACACACATATGCATGCACGCGCGCACACACACACACACACACACACACACACACACACGCACACGCACACACACACACACACATATGCATGCACACGTGCACACACACACACACACACACATGCATGTATGCATACACACACACACAGACACACACACACACACACACATATGCATGCACGCGCGCACACACACACACACACACACACACACACACACACGCACACACACACACACACAGAATGAGAATTAGAACCAGGTTCGGGTTATAATTGGGTAAAGATTGAGATTTGATGTTTGGTTGAGATGGTTAAAGATTTGATATTAAACTCCATTTAATATAATACCAGGCAAACTGGGATGGGTGAAGATGCTGCTGTGTATGAAGACCAGCAGGGGAACGCTCGGTAATCAGGAGGTCCAGTTTGCATGTTCTTTTCATACTTTCATTGGTTTCCTCCTGGTTCTCTGGTTTCCTCCCCCAGTCCAAAGACATGCACATTGGGGTAATTGGCTGTTCCAACTTGCCTCCAGATGCAACATATTCATCATGTACACCCCCCCCCCCACCGTACCCCTCTGAGTTGGCTGAGAAAGGCTTCACCCTCTTTGCAACCCTAGCAACATTAAGTTGTTTTTCTGAAGATAGACTGAAATAATTAATTTTTCAGTCATTCAATTTCCAGACAGTTTACTCTTACTAAGGCTGTGAGGAAGCCGGAGCCTAAGTCATCTGACACTTGGCAATGTCAGGGTATAAAATGAATGATTTGCCAGACCATCAGAGGGCCAACAACTAATTAAATTACTAATAACTTCAAGATATTAAATGCACTTAAAGAATGAAACCCGGCTGTGTTTGTTTACTGGTTTCCTGGATCAGTGGACCTGTGGCATGTACTGCACTTAATCCTAATTCGGGCTGACCATCTCAGCCGTCTCTGGGTGAGGGCGGAGCACACCCTGAACAGCTCACCAGGCCATTGCAGAGTCAGCACACATACAACCATCCACACATAAACTCAAACCAAGGGGTGATTTGGAACAGCCTACTCTGTATGGTTTTTGACTGCTGGAGGAAACTGGAGGAAGTAGAGGAAACCCACAGGAAGAAAATGCAAACTCCATATAAAAACTCCCCAAGGCTGGGAATTGAACATGGGACCTTCTTTCCATGAGGTGAACATGCTGATCGCTGCACCACCAAATTTAATCATCACAAAAGTCATTTGCAGACATCATGTCAAAGCAAAGCACAGGCATCTGTCCACAAGCTCAGGGTCCACAGTACAGGCGTGTAGAACCTGTGAGTGAATGACAAAACCTATATACAGTAGGCCCTTGACTATTCGTGGTTTTGCACTCATGGTTTGAGTATTCACGGACTGCCGAGCAGCTCGCACGTGATTCAAATTCAGCCAATGGCTGTCCTCCTTGGGCAGTGGTGGTCTAGTGGTATAGGGCGCTGGATCGCTGATCCAAAGGTTGGGGGTTCGAGTCCCACTCTGCATAAGGTTGTCACTGTCCCCCCCAGTGGCGCTAACTGGGTTATCAAAGGCCGGACATGTCTCTCACTGTCTATGGTGTGAGGCATGTAAAAGAACCATTGCTGACTTTCGACAAGAGTAGCTGCAAAGCCGTCAGCGTGTTTCCGCCCTGCGATGGCCTGGTGAGCTGTCCAGGGTGTACTCTGCCCTCGCCCGAAGTTGGCTGGGATGGGCACCAGCCGACCCGCGACCCAAATTAGGATTAAGCGGTTACAGAAAATGAACTGAGCTGTCCTCCTTCCTGCTGATTGGTTGAGGTGATGTAATGCTCCTTTTTCCTCATTCTCATGGAAGTTGGCAATGAGCCTTTTTAGTGTGTTTTAATTACCAGTGATGTCACTTCTATGATGTCACTTAAACACCTGCTTAAGCACCAGAAAAAGGAATGAGAGTGGATGTCTCTTCTGAAGAAATAAGACTTTCTCCGGAAAAAAAACCTGACAGTTTCCTCTGAGTCATTGCTGAAGAGGAATAACTGAACTGGTGTAAAACACTCCACCATTAAAGTCTTTTTTAATTATTATTCCAGTACATGACCTAAGATAATGTTTAAAATGTTTGTGTGTTATATTTTATTTACTGTGGTGTAGCATGTTTCTCATTGTGTTTTGTTTATCCAATTTATTACGTGTCTTGTTATTTTATGTCCTTTTGGTTTTGATCTGTGTTTTGGGGGACTTTGATTTTGGTGCTGTGCCTCTCACTAACTGTTTACTTCCTGAGGGGCGTGGCTGAGCTGCTGGGAGCACACACACCTGAATTCTCTATTCTCATTTACCCCAATAAACAAAGGCATGCTCAACATCACAGCTTCTTTGGTTTGTATCGCCTCTTAGTCTATCACTCTAAAATTTTCTTTTATACTCCGGCTCCGGCTGGGGGGCGTGACTCACCTGCTCGTACTTAATGCAGTTAATACCTGAATTCAGTCCTTTCATGCCTAATGCAATACAGTACGTTCCTCTAGTGGGCATTTTTGATAACTACAATGCTGTATGTTTATAAAGAGAATGCACTGAAAGGTGTTTTATGCGTATGCTGTATAATGTTTATATTTTAGCATCAATAAATATAACAGTAAAAATTGAAAAGTTTTTCTTCATCATTACTACATTTTACTACATTAATACTGAATTAATGAGTAAGACTGTCTATAGAATGTGTTTAAGAAGCATATTTTAGCGCATGTAATAGATACATAGTATTTTACTTACAGCTGCTCGTTCGCGCATGTGACATCATGCATGAGGTTTTACTTCCGGGTACAGAACTCGCGGATTATCTCGATTCGTGGGAGGGCCCGGAACCGAACCCCCGCGAATGTCAAGGGTCTACTGTATGAAAAGGTGAGGAACATTCCAGATGATTGAAGAGACAAAAATTGGTGCATAAGCAACACAGAAGATGGTGGACTGAGAGAAATCATTCAAATTGCTTTAGGAGGCTCCTCTTATAATCTCATTTGGGGAGAACCCATCGTGTTTGGTTGAGTCAAAAAGTGACAACCGTTTTGACATCACGACACACTTCACAGATAAAGAACAGAATCCGCAAGCATTCCCTGAGCCAATGAGAGAAGCATGATGGATTCTATAAGACAGAGCTGCCGATGGCGGTGTAACAACTACACAAGTGTTGAACGTCAAGTGGAGATAGGACAAGACAATCTGGTGGTAAAATTAAAAGGACTGGAAACTATGCGGAGGAAGAGATTGCTGTAGGAGAAGTGTTACAGATGGAAGGATGAATGCAGCCAATAGGAATAAGAGGAAATACAGCATCAGGAGAATATAGAAGTGTAGAAGGCAAAGAAAAAGGTGTATGATGAGTGGCGAGAGGTTGGACTCTCCGGAAAGGAGAAGAGATTTGTATCGCTTGGCTGGACAGAGTGAACGAGCTGAGAAGGACGAGCAGCAGGTGAGAGCGATGAAGGATAAAGATGAACCATCCTGACAAGCAAGGAGAGCGTGCTGAAGAGGGAAAGAGTACTCTGAGAGGTTGATGAATGAATAAATGAGGGGTGGGAGGGGTATCAGGAAGTGAAGATGTGAGGACAGCTATGAAGAGGATGAAGAATGGCATCATACACATTGATCAGGTGACAGACCTGTGGAGGGATGATGGGGGTTAAGAGAGATGATTTTCAGGAAGAAGACGAATGTCCAGAAGAGAAATAAAGTTGATCAGCTACAGCATCAAGCTGTGAGAAGGACTGAAATCTACCGCAGTTTAGGGAGAACGGAGAAGATCAAGGAAAAATGGGATGGCGTGAAAGAAAATGGATGGATGTGTTGATGTGAGTATAACAGCGAATTGTCTCGGAGGAGATGAGGTCAGCTGTAATAGTGGCGCAGTAGGGTTAGTATGTCCAACTCATAGCAGGATGGTTTGGGTTCTAATCCCCTTCTCAGTTATTTTGTTTGTGTGGAGTTTGCATGTTCTCTGCGTGCTTACCTGGGTCTCATCTGGGTTTTCCAGTTTCCTCCCACAGCCTAAAAACATCCGCAGTAGGCTCACTAGCTGCTCCGACTTGCCCCAGGTGTGAGTGTATATGATTGTGTGAGTGTTGCCCTGTGATTGGCTGGAGACGGTGTAACCTGTCCTCGACCAGTCTCCTGAGATGGACGCCCGACGCCCCGCGACCCGAACTTGGACTGCGCTGTCAAGAAAAATTCTAAAATATTTCAGATTCTACATCAGAATGTCCATCTTTCTTCATATCTTTTGTTTGATGAGTACAGTGGGGCTTGAACCTCTGACCTTGTGATCAGTAATTCAGCACCTCCTCTTTGTCCCCACCTCTACTCTTAATTTGACTTCTTGCTTGGAAGCTTGGCCAGGATGGAAGCAGGTATGTAGAAAGAAAGCCAAAGGATTGTTCTCGTGGGATTCAGAAGTACCGCGATAAGCGTTCAGAAGATGAAACCTGCATGTTGGTGGATTCTGCACTCGCTTTGTAGCTGAACTTTATATATGTCAGATTTATCATAAAGATTTATTTTCTTCTATTAATACACAATAATTCATATGAACAAATTTATTACATTTTCCAAACAAAAAATAAATAATCATTAAAAAAGGTATTTGTCTATAAAATTTAAAATGAATTTTTACTTGATGTAAAATATACTGTAATAGTAATACATTTCATTTGCATTATATTATATATTTATTTATGTTTATTGAAATAAAATTGAATCTGATATATTTTCTGCAGTGGTTATATTTTTATGCTTTCAGAAATAAAAATGAAATTGGGTGTGTGTGAATACGTAGCTATAAAAATTCACTGTGTGTGTCAGTAATCGACAAGATCTAGAACTTTTGTTATTCATGAAAAGACAGATGGCAGATAACAGCGAGCAGGAATTCTAATCTTTTGCTCGGATTAATGAAGAAAGAGTCTCGGAGGATCAGAAGATAAAATCACCCGTCTTTCTTTTCAGATTTTTTTTTTTTTTTTTTTTTTGGATGAAGGAAAAAGGGAATTGGGTTTCCTTACGCTTCTGTTTTGTTTGGGACGGTAGTGTAGGAGAGATGATTAACACACACACACACACACACA
>CM045748.1:32175359-32220359 GCA_024760905.1 Plotosus lineatus
ACCGTATATTGCTTTTTTATTGATTTCGTAATGTTCCGTTCTTCCTCCCATCGGCTGGGTGACGTTCACGAGACTTTTGGAGCCATCTTGAGGCATCAGAAGTTCATCCACATCTCTACAAACTGTTTTAGTCTTTTTCTTTACGCGCCTGAGCCAAACCTACATTTCTGGCGGTCGCAGTAAACAACGACGAAACACAGATAAACATTTAACCTAAAAAACTCCACGAGAATCAGTGGCCTCCTATGACAGACACTGTGGTGATGAAGTTCAGCCCCATTACGTACTCTGATGTGGACGACTAATCCTAGTACGTTTCTGTCTAACAGTATTAAAAAAAGAAAGGAAGAAAAAAGAAAAAAAAAACGTAAAAAAAGACGATCCCGCCATTCTGAGACTGACGTGTTTTAATCGTGACCTGGCGAGCAACAAAATGCAAAAGCACAAGGATGGGGGAGGGGAACATCTCAAGTTTCTTTGTCACTCTCGCCCACCGAGTAGAGCTCGCCGAGTCTTCTAAACCGCGGCCCCCACTCTCTGAGGTAATCAAAATTCTGGTCCGAATCGGACGAAGAAGTTTCCAAAGAGCTCAAAGATCCAGCCATCGATCCTCGACCCTCGTAGCCATAGATCTGGATGGAGTCGTAAGGAGGCGCTGTCGGGTCATTATCAGCTTCGTGGAGTCGGACGTTGATGAACTCATCGATGTCGACACCATTGGCTGCGGGTCTGAGTCCGGCGCGAACACTGTAGCTCAGCTCGGGTTTGATGTCTTTGCGGGGCAGGAAGCCATTGATGCCGTCAGGATTCTGCAGTGTGGCGATGTCGAACGCCTCTGTGTCCTCCTCCCCGCCGCCCTCGTCGTCATACGTGATGATGTTCTCACGCACATCCTCCTCGTCTTTGATGATAAGCGGTTCACTCTTGTGTCGCCGCAGAGTCACGAACAGAACCACGATTACTAGAAAAACAAAGTTAATATGACAGAGTTTATAACGTGAACGATGACGCAGATTTACTCATCACTGACGTACGATCTTCTTCGAGCATCTACCGGAAGTACCGCCAATAAATCACGCAGCCGAGGACCTCGAACAAGTTTACATTCGCCTACAGTGTAGGAATGTTACAATGATAGAAACGTTTATTTCTCAGATCGTTACAAACAAACAAACCAACAAACAAACAGATCTGATGTCGAGTTCATTGCCCTAAACTCGTACCCAGCAGTAAGATGATGCAGGCGAGGATGGCGATCAGCGCCCCCATGCTGAGGCCGATGGGCAGGACGAAAGCCTCGACGTTACACGACTGAACCACGCCGTCTTTACTGCAGCCGCATACCCGGATGGTCAGCGTATTGGTGCTGCTCATCGGCGGATCACCATCGTCGCTCACCACAATAGACAGCAGGTACACTTCCTGTTTCTGGCGACGGAATGAGTCGTGCTTCGCCAGGATACTGATGGAATTGTCTGAGAAGATAAAAAACAAAGATAATGAAGGTGTGCTGGTTATTTAAAATTGCGAGTGTGACGTTGATCCTTCGCCGTTTTACTCCAGGTTTGATTTTACCTGCTGTTTGGTTTTGTTTTTAATAAACTGACTCAAAATGTTCGGAATAATGTTTCATCTTTCAAATTTTCTACTAAAGGCGGAGTTTTGGACAAGAGGGATCCAGTGGGTTGTGGAGATCATTCAGATTAAGTTCTGCATTTAGAAATTAGTCAATTATTCAGATTTGTTTTCAGAGTTTTCGTAAAAACTCCGAACTTTGTTGAAACGGAGCAGGTCAGAAAACAGGAAACTTCAAAAACAAAGAGCAGTGAAGACTTCCTGCTTCTGCGTCTCAATGTTCATCATCATCATCATCATCATCATCATCATCATCATCATCATCATCATCATCATCGTCGTCATCATCGTCGTCATCATCGTCGTCGTCACCGTCGTCGTCATCATCATCATCTTCTTCTTCTTCTTCATTATCATCATCATCTTCTTCTTCCTCTTCTTCTTCTTCATCATCATCTTCTTCTTCTTGTTCTTGTTCTTGTTCTTCATCATCATCATCATCATCATCATCATCATCATAATTATCGTCATCATCATCATCATCATCTTCTTCTTGTTCTTCTTCTTCATCATCATTTTCATCATCATCATCATCTTATTCATCATCATCATCATCATCATCATCATCATCATCATCTCCACTTTACATTTATACTTTAAACTCCTGCAGCATCTCATATGGGACATAAACGGGTCTGAATGTCTCATGGTGTAGTTCCATGACAGAGAGAGAGAGAGAGAGAGAGCGAGAGAGAGAGAGAGAGCGAGAGAGAGAGAGAGAGAGAGAGAGAGAGAGAGAGAGTAAGGAGGGGGGGGTGAGGAATGGAGTGATAAAGTTGAGATTGAGGAATAAATGAGCTCCGAAAATGATTTTTTTTTTTTTTTTTTTCATCTTGAGCTCAGCCTCCAGTCGGAAACGAACCTTGATGCAAAAACAAAGTGTGTCCTGGAGCGACGTTTTTCCCGCGGCACATATTCTCCACACGAGAATCCGGTACAGATTTAATTTAAGTTAATAAACACGTTAATGAAAAACACAAAGGTGACAATTTTGTTTCTTGCTAATATCGCAAAGCAATTATTTTCAAATAGTTTCCGTCACTTTATCATTTTAATTACAGGAACATTTCCTGCTTTATTGTTTTCTGCACAGAACAGAAGAAAAGAAATTGGTTGCCGTAATCTTCTCTTTTTTTATTTTAAGAAGAGCAAAAGTTAATCTCTGCGTCCTCTCTGAAGACGTTTTCACAATCGACTTCAATTATTTCCAAACTTTCCTCACGCTAATGTCGCTGACGTTCCTCCGTTCGCAGGTAGCTGGTTTTACTGCACGTCACAGCCCAGGTTCGCCGACAGGAGCACAGCTGCAAACCCCTGCTAAACCATATGAATCAACTGCTTTAAATCTGGTATCGTTACCACAGTAATGGCTGCTTCACCACATCGCAAGACAATTCCCAGAATTAACAGAACGTGAGGTGATGTTTTGTACAGACGGAAAGACGGAAGGAGTTGCTGGTGTCAATCCAAGGTTACACTGAGAAGATTAATGCTGAGAATTTAGGATAAGTCTGTCCTGCTGTTAGAGAGAGAGAGAGAGAGAGAGAGAGAGAGAGAGAGAGAGAGAGAGAGAGAGAGAGAGAGAGTGTGTGTGGGAGGTTATTTTATTTTCTGTTCTTCTTGTCTCTGGTTTCATCTCAAAACCCATAAACTGCATCCTTTGTCTCTCACTTGCATCTCATTCGCGCTTCTTAGTCCTGCCCCGGAGGTAACGTGGAGAGGTTTGAGGAAGCCGCATGAGGCGCGCAGGGTCGAGGGTGTTTGTTTTAAAAAGATTGAGATGCAGTTTTCTCTGATGCGTCACACGGAGGAATGGCTGCTACTTATGACGGAGGCACGGCTGACCTGCTGTGCGAAAGCGTCCAGAGTCGTGTGAGAGGCGGCTCATTCACGATGCCATGTGCAGCTCTTCCAGGCAGGCTGCTCTCGGATATCTTTGCTTCTCGACCCTCGAGGTACAAATAAGAGAAACACAACGGCCAGCAAAGCCTGAGGAGCAACAGACGCTTCGACTCGCGCGAGGAAATGACAGCATATGTTCCTCCTGTTCCTCCTCCTCCTCCTCCTCCTCTTATTCCTCCTCTTCCTCGTCCTTGTCTTTCGTTTTCTTCTTCATCTCTTTCTTTCTGTTATTCACCTCTTCTGGACACTCCTGCTCTTCCTCACACTTCACTGATTCCTTTCTATTGTTCTTTTCACCGCCTTCCCGCACTCCATTTTTCCTTCTCTTCCTGTCCTTCTTCAAACTTTTACTTTATTCTCTCTTTCATGTTTTCTTTGTTTTTATCTGGAATGATTATTATAGTAAAATTAAATAATTTGAATTATTTCTATAAACAGTGGCGATGACTGAAGTCGTTTTTATTCCACTTTATTTTGGGTTTTCTGAACTCTCGGCCATGTCGAGTTCCTGATATCGTTTCAGTATTTTTATCACAAACCCCTTGAAACACATTTCGCCTCGGGCCGAGCGTACAACTCGCTCGCACATACAGCCTCCTCTAACGGAAGAGCGATCTTTATTTATTATCTGAAAACTTACACAATCCTGCTCTGATTATTATTATTATTATTATTATTATTATTATTATTATTATTATTATTATTATTAGGGAGGCTGGGCCCATCTCGTGCTTTATCTCCACTTGTGTTGCGTTTTTTCGCTGGAGACGGAGCTGAGTGTTCCCTCTGCAGCATTGAAAACTTTTTTTATTATAATTTGGATAAAAATCTGCTGCTTCTAATGTTTTAGGGTGTTTTTTGTTTGTTATTTTTGTTTGTTTGTTTTTTGTTTGTTTGTTTGTTTTTCTGGTTCAGACGGGGAGCCGATGCTGAATCCGTGTCCTTTTTTTTTTTTTTTAATTGTTGCTGATTTCTGCTGTTCATGTTCTCACAATCTTCAGTAATAACCCTGCGTGTAACGACACTGTAATTATTCCTCACCTTGTAATTGCAGTTTTAAGTCTCATCTAATCATTACCTTTGGCCTCACTGCGGCACGGCGTTATTAAACTTTCCCAGAATTTGAGAGCTGAAGGAAACAAAAAAATCAGAGCCTGCTGCTCATCTACTCTCAATCAACACTGTATTCAAGTTTGGGGTCAAAGAGCAATTTCTTCATAACGCAGCCGCCGAAGTACAGCTAAGCTGGAAAAAAAAAAAAAAAAAAAAAAAAAAAAAAAAAAAAATCCTGGACTCAGCCTTCAGTTTTTTTCTTTTCAAACACTAAATATGGTTACAGCATTTATTTATTTATTTATTTATTTATTTATTTACATATTTAGTCCTGAAATGGCCTGGCAAACTGTCAAGGGTGTACTCTGCCCAAATCCAGAGTTGGTTGAGATGGGCGCCAGCTTCTCTGTAACCCTATTTGGGGTTAAGCATTTCAGAAACTGAATGAAGAAAAAACTTATTTATTTATTCATGCATTTATTTATTGTTGTGCTGATCTGTAGGTTTTTTTTTTTTTTTTTATTGAGGGGACGTTTATCATAAATATATTTTTATTGAGGGAAGAAGGAAGATTTTCTGGAAATTTTTCTCTGTTTCATTTTATTTATACCCCCAGTGCAGCTAACTGGGTTATCAAAGGCGGGCCATGTCTGTCACTGTCTATGGTGAGAGGTTGATGTAAAAGAACCATTGCTGACTTTCGTAAAGACGAGCTGCAAAGTCGTCAGAGTGTTTCTGTCCCTTGCTAAAAGGGTTGTGACAGGAAGGGGATCCGACGTAAAAACCTCTGCCAAATCAAACGTGCGAATCAGATGATTCACTGTGGCGACTCCCGAGTAAAAGGGAAAAAGCCGAAGGGAAGACAGACAGGAAAGGAAAGTTCTGTTCTCTTGTTCAGGAGGCTTCTTCTCTCATGTTTTTATTATTATTATTATTATTATTATTATTATTATTATTATTATTATTATTTATTTATTTTAATTTTAGTGTTTTTTTTTTTACTTTCTTGAAAATAAATAGTCCTAGGGGGACCGAAGGGTGTGTTCCAATTATCGGGGAATTACACTCCTCAGCCTACCTGGGAAAGTCTATGCAGGGGTACTAGAGAGGAGGATCCGAGCGATAGTCGAACCTCGGATTCAGGAGGAACAATGTGGTTTTCGTTCTGGCCGCAGCACTCTTGACCAACTCTATACGCTCCACAGGATTCTGGAGGGGGCATGGGAGTTTGCCCAATCTGTCCACATGTGCTTTGTGGATTTGGAGAAGGCTTTTGACCGTGTCCGCCGAACGATCTTGTGGGGCGTGCTCCGAGAGTACGGCGTTCCGGGCCTGTTGCTACAAGCCATTCGGTCGCTGTATCACCGGAGCCTGAGTTTGGTCCATATTGGCAACAACAGGTCGAATTCGTTTCCGGTAGGAGTTGGAGTCCGCCAAGGCTGTCCTTTGTCACCGATTCTGTTCATAATTTTTATGGACAGAATTTCTAGGCGCAGTCGAGGCGATGAGGGGTTCTGGTTTGGTGGCCATCGGATATCGTCTCTGCTTTTTGCGGATGATGTTGTCCTTTTGGCTTCATCAAGTCGGGACCTCCAGCTCTCATTGGAGCGATTCGCGGCTGAGTGCGAAGCAGCCGGGATGAAGATCAGTACCTCCAAGTCCGAGGCCATGGTTCTCAGTCGGACAATGGTGGAATGCACCCTCCGGGTCGGGAATGAGGTCCTGTCCCAAGTGGAGGAGTTTAAGTATCTTGAGGTCTTGTTTACGAGTGAGGGAAGGATGGAGCGAGAGATCGACAGACGGATCGCTGCAGCCTCTGCTGTTAAGCGGTGCCTGTACCGGTCCGTCGTGGTGAAGAAGGAGCTGAGCCGCAAGGCGAAGCTCTCAATTTACCAGTCGATCTACGTTCCAACCCTCACCTATGGTCACGAGCTTTAGGTAATGACCGAAAGAACAAGCTCACGGACACAAGCGGCTAAAATGAGCTTCCTTCGCCGGGTGGCGGGGTTCTCCCTTAGAGGTAAGGTGAGAAGCTCCGCCATCCGTGGAGAGCTCGGAGTAGATCTGCTGCTCCTCCGCATTGAGAGGGGCCAGTTGAGGTGGCTCGGGAATCTGGTCAGAATGCCTCCCGGACGCCTCCCTGGTGTGGTGTTTCGGGCATGTCCAACCGGGAAGAGACCCCGGGGTCGACCTAGAATACGCTGGAGGGACTATTTCTCTCGGCTTGTCTGGGACCGCCTCGGTGTCCCCCCGGGAGAGTTGGAGGAGGTGGCTGGAGAGAGGGACGTCTAAACCTCTTTGCTTAGGTTGCTGCCCCCGCAACCTGACCCTGGACTTAGCAGAAGACAATGATGATGATGATGATGATGATGATGATGATGATGATGATGATGATGAAAATAAATAAATAAGTAAATGAATTTAAGCTGAATATATCTTATTTTCCTCACAGAGCTCATCTTGTATTTGACCCATCACAACGAATTACAGACTAATTCAGAATTTATTCTTTAAATGTGATTTTCTATAAATTTGCAACAAGAATTACGGATCTGACGTCACTTGTGATCTTTCTCCCTGAATGCAGCGTACAGGAGAAAATAATCACCGATGTCCAGGCTAACGCACAGCTGTTTGCTTTCAGGGACACTAATTCCACCTGATCCCCTCCAGACCCCCCACCCCCACCCCATCCACAGCACAGCCCCACCAGATCCCCTCCAGGCACAATCAACACATTGGATTCCTGCGTCCGACCCAAAACATGGTGTCTGTGTTGTTCTGGGCAAGGATGCAAACCCGCCCCTATATGTTCTCTATGTGTGTGTGTGTGTGTGTGTGTGTGTGTGTGTGTGTGTGTGTGTGTGTGTGTGTGTGTGTGTGTGTGTGTGTGTGTGTGTGTGTGTGTGTGTGTGTGTGTGTGTGTGTGTGTGTGTGTGTGTGTGTGTGTGTGTGTGTGTGTGTGTGTGTGTGTGTGTGTGTGTGTGTGTGTGTGTGTGTGTGTGTGTGTGTGTGTGTGTGTGTGTGTGTGTGTGTGTGTGTGTGTGTGTGTGTGTGTGTGTGTGTGTGTGTGTGTGTGTGTGTGTGTGTGTGTGTGTGTGTGTGTGTGTGTGTGTGTGTGTGTGTGTGTGTGTGTGTGTGTGTGTGTGTGTGTGTGTGTGTGTGTGTCTAACCTAAGTTGTTTTTAATAGTGAAGTTGGGGTTGCTCGGTATCTCCAGGCTGTAGTGAAATGTGTGTCCTTGAGCTGGATTGTCTCTGTCCACTGCGCTAATGGTCTGGATCACCTATACGTGCATGAGAAAGCAGGAAGGACAGCGAGAGAGAGAGAGAGAGAGAGAGAGAGAGAGAGAGAGAGAGAGAGAGAGAGAGAGAGAGAGAGAGATGAGTTCTCAGTTAAAAAAACAGCGGATATAATTTTTTTTTCTGTTCACATCAGAAACGCGTGTCCTTTATCCGCACTCCGCGTTCCGTAATTCTCACTTTGGCCCTCTTACTGTTCTCCCTCCGTAAATTCACCACGGTGCTTCGGACAAACTGTTTCATGATGGACATCTTGTTCAAATTTAAAAACCCGACTTGTCCTCGTTATCGGACAGAACAGAAGAATGTGCTGATGGACACTGCAGTTTCGTAGTGTGAGGAAACAGGAAGAATAAGGAGTTCTGAGATACTTCAGATGCTCTCGAGACACGTGTAGGCCCACAACGTCCTGCCTTCCTTGTCTTGCTGTCACAGTTCCATCAAGGCATTTTTTTTTTTCTTTTAAACTGATTGGAGTGCTTTGTATAGAAATCAAATCCTTTTCATTGGTGCAATAGAAAAGCGAATGATGCGAACAGCAATTCGTGGCCATTGCTTTTCATTCTCTAATTTGTTGTATGGCATCTGTGACATCACGGGTCAGTGGCCTGGTTGGTGAAACCATCATAGAAAAGTTCAAACATTTTCACAATTGTCACAAAACGAGGCTGTAACATCGAGTCCTCACAAGTGGCGTGAAAGGCGCAGCGTTCTCGTTCTCTCACAAATTATTATTATTATTTTTTTTTTTCTCAAATGTTCATTTTTTTTCCTAAATTGGTCATATCCAATTCCCACCCATCATTTTTACCTTCCCTATCACACGGCCACCACTGACCAGGGAGGGGGAAAAAGCATGCACACACTCCCTCTGTGAGGTGTGGTGTTAGCTACCCGCCTCTTGTCAAACTGTGACTCATATGTATTCGGGGGCAGGTCTAACATACTTGGAGGGAAAACAGCATCCGCCTCCTTGTATGATTGAGCTCACAGAAGCTCGTGATTGACTGGCAATAGCTGTGAGTGACAGGGAAGTGAGCGAAAACACCACTCCCTTCCGTGAGAGCTCGACCAATTGGCTCTCATGGACTCCTGGCCACGAACGGCTGTGGCATTGAACCGGATTTGAACTTGTGATCTCTGGGTCGTAGTGATGCACCTTGTCGATTTGCCGCTCAGGAGCCATCATTGGTACCGAACAAACCCAAACTAATCACAAATACATCACAAAGAGTGCCACGCAGACTTTGAATGTTTCTCGTATAAAATATGTATGTTTACGCAACAAAATATTTGCATGTGGAGTTTCAAAATATCTCGATGTGAATTCCAAAATTTGCAAAAAAAAAAAACAAAAAACAAATAAAAAACAAAGAACAAAAAATTGACTTCCCATCGAATCGATCAATTCTCTATGGCATCTCCAGTGTGATCACCTGATCAACCTTTAATGCAGCCTTGAGTTCCTTTATTTATTTAAAGTTCCTTTATTTATTTATTTATTTATTTATTTATTGGAAGGAAAACCAGGCCACAAGAAGACAACATAACCATTTAAACCCAATAAACACAGAATTAAAATTAAAATAAAAGTGAACAATACAGATGTGGTGAATACATGATGATGTCATACCTGACCCGGTTTGCCATTTTCACACAGAAAAGCTTCATTTTCGGTGCGAAATTCAGGTGCGTTGTCGTTAATATCCAGCACGCGGATCGCCACGATCGCTCTCGAGATCTGACTGTGGTTTCCTACAGACGACGGTGAAGAAGAAATGAAAGCAGAGATCACAACAATTTACTGCTCAGAGAAAATAAATAAATAAATAAATAAAAATAAAATAAAATAAATTAAATAAATAAATAAATAATTCTAACAAATGAATATGTTTATTGAACCAAATCAAAGTATTAAAATAAAAAGTGTAATAAAAATAAATCTGTACGTTAGATTATTCTTACAGATGATTTCGCGACACGTGTTATGCTATGCTCTTCGCTGTGATAGCAACATTGACCTCATCACTTAAGAATGAAAAATACATAAATAAATACAAAAATAAATAAATAAATAAATAAATAAATTTGTGGTGGTGTAGTGTACTTCCTTCTCACAGCATGAAGGTCCTGGGTTCGATTCCCAGCTCGGGTGTTTCTGTGCAGAGTTTGCATGTTCTCCACTACATGTGAGTGTGAATGGTTGTGTGTGAGTGTTGGCCCTGTGCTGGTCTAATGAGCTGTTTCCACTCACATTTTAAGCAAAACGTTAAATGATGAATATTCATAAAACTATCTCCAAGAAGAAAGCAACGTCAATTTAATTCAATTATTTTTTGGCGGGAATTATTCTTTCATCTCTGCTAATTTAAAGTCCCTTCTGAGGACGGTCTCAGTGATTGGATTTAATCAGTGTTGCATGCACTGAGTTTTACTGTAATTATGGTTTGGGTTTGGCCTTTGGCGAGCCTGCAGCTGCTTTTCGAACAGATTCCCCGAGACCCGAGATAATAAAGCACGAAACGCACCGAGATAAATTACCAACGGCGACTAAGTGGAACCTGCGGTGAATCATCCGACTTTAAATGTCGTAAAGGAGAAAATAAACAATATGGCCTGAAACTGAAATTCTTTGGGAAATATATATTTCCAGAATTCATGGCGTAGTGAATGGATTAAGTTTCACAATATTAAAAATAAATAAGTTAATAAATTAATTAATTAAAAAATAAAAAAAAATCCATCCATTTTCTAAATCGGTTAACCCTCTCAGGACCAAATTCAGTAAATGCTGAACCAAATGCTGGCAAATTTGCAACGCCTGCCTTGTGGTCACGGGAAGGCTGGTGTCCCTCTGGGCCGTCTCCGGGCCAGGGCGGGGAACACACTCAACAGCTTGCCAAGTTATCACGGGAAACACTCACACAACTGCTCGGTCTGACCCCGAGGGAAGATATGGAACAGCCAGTCAGCCTTCTGTTCATGTTTATGGACTGCGGGAGGAAACCGGATTACCCTGAAGAAATCCGCATAGGCACGGGTAGAACGCAGGAGCGACACCCTGAGCCTGGAAATATATATATATATATATATATATATATATATATATATATATATATATATATATATATCTTTTTCGTTGAGCAAATAAAAATAAAAATAAAAGGACAGGACAAAGACTTTCTATTAAAACTTCATTTATCACGAGAGATGCTTTTCTCTCTTCAGGTGATTACAGAAGATTCTGTATTCTGTATTCTGTAATCACCTGAAGAGAGAGGATGGTTTCACCACCCCTCGAATCAGATCTCTACTGATAGTTTCAATAGAAAGTCTTTGTCCTGTCCTTTTATTTTTATTTATATATATATATATATATATATATATATATATATATATATATATATATATATATATATATATATATATATATGTGTGTGTGTGTGTGTGTGTGTGTGTGTGTGTGTGTGTGTGTGTGTGTGTGCGCACAGGTCCCCTGAGTGACTAGTGTCTTTTATAACAAATTTCCCATTATACGAGCTTCGATCCACCAAAAATTTGCCCCCACCCAACAAGCAAAAGTTTGATTTACAAGCTGTGCTGGGTAAACGGCATTTCCAGGACAATTAGTATCATATTATTCCATGTGTATTCTTCCACGCTCCGAGAACGCCTTGTGCAGTGCTTCTCAATTATTTTCTGGGATGACCCCTATAGGAACCCCCAGCACCCCGCGCGTGACTATAAATAGTGTTTACTGCACTTCATATTGTTTGCTCAGTGCTTTTTCCCTCCACCATAGGGAACACAGTGAGAACGCCACTGCCACCTACTGTAGAGGATGCGCAATCACATTTAATTCTATTACAGTATGGCATAAAAAGCATGTTTCCCAGGGTCATACTAATCACCCCTGCTATCACACTTCTCCCCCCAAGGGGGGCGCGCCCCACTATTTGAGAAGCACTAGACTTGTGAGAGCTCACCACGAGCTTTTCCTCGCTGGCATTTGTAGTGTGCACATGAATAAAATTCTCCTCCTTCTCCATCTCCTCTGTTACGCTCCACCTAATGCCTTCCACGTGACAGCTTTGCACCCATGTCACATCTTTGCCGCAGTGGATGATCGGAAGGGTTAGTTGTCTTATCGTTTATTATTGCTTTATTATTTATTATTAATGTTAATGTACATGTGTTATTATTAACTATTTGTTTTTACATTTTTATCTTTGAAATATTAGGTCAAACATACATGCAGGTTATATGAGTTTGGGAGGGGCTTGGAACAGAGTAATTGGTTTTCTATTATTTCCAATGGGATTTTTTTTTCTTTTATCTAATAAACATTTTGAGTTACGAGCTTGCCTCTCTGTGATGGCTTGGTGAGTTGTCCAGAGTGTACTCTGCCCTGAGTTGGCTGAGATGGACACCACCTCCCTGCGACCCTAATTACGATTATGCAGTTCAAAAAAATGAATGAATTATTCCTGTTTTTGTTGGACCTCAAACCCATTACATTAAGATTAATTTTGTTTATTTATTTATTTTTTTCAATCTGTCGGCATTTATCTGTCTATCTGTGTATGGTTTCATGTTTTCCTGTTTGTTTGTTTGGTTTATACAGTATTTATTTATGGCTGCCACTCTGACAATGTCTCATTGCTACTGTAATTCAGTTTAATTTATTTAGTTTTGTTTATTAATTTATTAATTTGTTTGTCTGCTTATTTATTAGCATGCTGGCGGTTTTTGCTTCTCACTCTGACAGCTTTGTATCACCTCTGTAATTAGATTCAGATTTATTTATTTATCCTGATATCTGTTTATGACCGTCACTGCAACGGGTTTACATGGTCGAGACGTTCCTGTGGTAATTAAAGTCACTATTTACTTTATAAATCTACTTATTTGTTAAATGTCACTTACGGACTTCAGTAGCTGTCACAGTGATGTTGTGCCACGTGTCAGTCTCTCTGTCCAGAGGTTTCGCTAACGTGATTTTCCCGTCCTCCACGTGGATATTGAACTGCCTCTCCAGATCTGTGTGCCGATCGATGGAGTACCTGCCAGGAGAGAGAGAGAGAGGGGGGGGTAAAATGAAATGTGCATTCACTTCACATCTAACCAAATAAAGGCGCGGCACACATGCTTCACTTAATGTACTGCTATCCATCAACCGCTTCCTGTAGGTTAGAATATGGTAAAATCAGCAGGGCCTTAATAATCCGTTCTGAGGATGAGTGATGGCTGGGATGGACATTACCGCCGCAGCGGGGATGACATCTGAAATGTTTTGCTCTGCATGTCATCGTGGAAGCGCATTAATTTGAGTTATTATTACCTCCACCGCCTCACGGCATGGTTACATGCCAAACCTCCACTGGACGCAAATGAAAATTTAAAACGCTGCATCATCACGTTTATTTCTTTTTAGTAAATAATATCCAGTAAAGTGCAGATCCCAACTCGTCCAGAAATAAACAGTGCAGCTGGGACTGGGAAGAACTCGTGATATACTGGGGTAATTCATCCATTGGAACATAAATTCCCCAAAAACCTGAAAAATCCCTTTGATATCTTTAATTCACTTTTTAATTTAATGATCATCAACTGGCCACTGGGGGGCGACATGTCATTATAACAACAGACAGTTATAATACTGTAATCAATTTGTGCCTCGTGAAGGTACCTGAGACTCTATGAATGCCCCTCTGGTTTTCATATGCAACACTTGCACATCTGTCAATTATTTTTTCAGGGTGTGGTCACAGAGAAATGTTGAGAATGCTTAAACATTTTATTATTATAAGTATTACACTGCATTATTACACCTGCATGCATTCAACTGTGACACTGTGATAGTGCTGGTCAAGAAAACACTCACACACACACACACACACACACACACACACACACACACACACACACACACACACACACACACACACACACACACACACACACACACACACCTGGGAGCGTTCTCCAGGTGGCTGAGTGGTTTTCAGTCAGGCTCTGACAGTTTTCACGTATCAGCGAGAGACAGAACCTAAAATGTTCTGCTACACGTCAATCAAACTGACAAAAGTACACATGGCACTCAGGGAGAAATCAGGACAGGCTGTGGGTGGGTGTTTGGTGATGGTGATGAAGATGAAGGTGGAGGTGGTAGCAATGGGGAAGTTAAAAAAAATGAAAGAGGCACGTGTCAGTATTTCCTAAACACCAACTCGCACACATTTGTGCTAAAATCTTTCTCACGCTCGTGTTTATTTGCGAGAGGTCAGATTTCAAGGCTGGAGTCTAGACGGCGTGATTAAAATAATCCATTAAAGTTGTCTCATCTTGGAGCCGCCGCTATTTTCAGTTAAAAACGAACAGGAATAAAGTAATATGTCTTTAAAGATGAAGGGAAATGTTTAATTAGGCTTAATGTCTGCCACCAGACCGGCTCACTTAGTGGCTTTTTATCACTCGGGGTTTATCTATTGTATTATCCCTTCATCATCATCATCATCATTATCATCATCATCATCATCATCATCATCATCATCATCATCATCATCATCATTGTCGTTCTCGTTATTGATAAAGTTTTTTTTTGTTTGTTTTTTGTTTTTTTAATTCATCATACGACACGGATGGGCAGTACCACACTAACAAGGATGAAGGTTGAAGATCTGGACATGTTTAGCTCGGTGGTTTAATGCTTAGCTCATTAACCTCACAGCAAGAAGGCCCTGGGTTCCAGTCCCAGGCTCAGTGAGGGTGTTTCTGTTGCAGGTTCTCACGTTGGTTTCCTCCAACAGACCAAAAACATGGATATTAAGCTGTTGTCTCTGTGCAATATTATCTCACCTTCATGCAGAGTCAGCTGAGATAGGCTCCAGCCTGCCCATGACCCTAACAGGACCTTTTATTTGCACTTCACAAATGAATGGACATTGTGAGCAATTGTTTGGAGTTTGACTCCTATATGGGTTCAACACTTTTAATTTTTTAATGCATCTCCACCAAAGGGTTGTGTCATGGCAAGGTAGATGAAGAAGGGTTCATGTACTAAATAACTCTGAGCTTGGTGGTACTGGGGCTTGAATCCCTAACCTGCAGATTAATGACCCAGAGCCTTATACACTAAGCTACCCCTGGCAGCTTCACAGGTTCTGCAGAAACCTACAATCAAAACGGTGCTGCAACATCACTGAAGGTGGTATTTGTGCTGTAGGTTGTTGGTAGTATACCACCCCCACCACCCCGAATCTTCTCCTCCCTGCGACCCACTGTTGTATTACAACCTAAAACCTAGTAGAAGTTCAACTTCCTGGTACTTGATACACACTTCTTCTTTCACTTTCGGCAAAAAAATAAATAAAAAATAGTTCCACAGACCAGGAAATATCTTTCAGCTCACGAGCCAGTGCATGGTATGCAAATTCAAATGGCCTCTGTGGGTCATATTTGTCATCAGATAGTGATAAAAAACAAATAGGTTTATATAGTTACCCAGTGTCCACGTCACCTCCAGAAATGGTCATGATCAGCGATGGTGTTTTTGAACTAATGAATTCAATGTGGCAGCTGCGGCGGCCATATTGGACATGATGAAAGATCATGCAGTGACTCAGTTCCAGAGTCCACACTCCAAAACTGATGATGATGATGATGATGATGATGATGATGATGATGATGATGATGATGATGATGATCGGTCATCCTGTTATTGGGCAACACTGGAAAGATGGATGCAGGAAGAGACCGAGTGACATAGCGTGCGATGGTAATACCCGTCACATCAATCAGACGAAGGAGTAAAGGCATGTACTTCAGGAACTCATCATGGTCCCCATAAAGGCTTCTACTTTACTGGGTTCGCAGAGGGACAAAGGAACAAGGCAGGAGTTCTACATTTCACAGCAGTGCAGGAAATGAAGTGATTGAGAAGAAGAAGAGAAGGGTGTGGACATGATGGTGATGTGCTGTGCGGATGTGGTGTGATGTAATGATAATTGTCCATCAGTTTATGGTGAATTTCTCAGAGTACAATGGCAACATTGAAGACGTTGCACCTGTGAAATCGGTGCGTTTTACTACATTGCCTGCGATATGAAAGCATTATCAGTGCTGCATCTGGCATGTTTGGATGTTGTATTTTTGTGTGTTTCTCAATCCATGGCAGAAATAGAAGCTAGTGTAAGAGTGTACTGCTGGCGGTGCGTGGCGTGTGTCATTTGCTTTCGTTATTAGGTCAGTAATTCCATGGGGGTGGTCACAGATGCACAGTTTATTTCACACTGCTGCAGGCCTGTGAACGTGAACATGAGAAAAAGAAGTGAAGGTGAAGTAGTTAAATGCGTCTCGTCTATTTGACATGGAATCGAATGAGCTGAATCACCTTGTGTGTGTGTGTGTGTGTGTGTGTGTGTGTGTGTGTGTGTGTTAGCATGTTGTGTGTCTTTGTGTGTGAGCCTGTAAGTGTGTATGTATGTGTGTATTTGTTTATATGTGTGTATTTGTTTGTATGTGTGTATTTGTATGTGTGTGAGTGTGTGTGTGTGTGTGTGTGTGTGTGTGTGTGTGTGTGTGTGTGTGTGTGTGTGAGAGAGATAGATGGAGACAGAGAGAGGGGGGGGGGTTAAAAAGGATAAAATGTTGGCAAAAACCTGACTGTTTTTTTTTTTTTTTTTGTATTCTTATTTATTTATTTTTCTCCAGAGTGCATTTGATGTCTGTGCGGCTTCTAGCAAAACAATCGGGAGGAAATGCCGCTCTGTTTCGACCAGACTCTACCTGCAATGTCTTACGCTTCAGTGCATTAAGTATAGCTTTGGGCTTTTTGTGGAGATGGAGCCGGGAAAAAAAAAAGTGTTGGGGGAGGTCGTGAGTATACAAGAGAGAAAACAAACCTAAAAAAGAAAGGAACTCAAGGAGATGGGGAGAAAAGAGAGAGAGAAAGAGAAAGACAGAGAGAAAAGCGGGAACAAGAGAGGGAGAAAAAGAGACAGAGACAGAGAGATAGAGAGAAAGAGGAGAAAGAGGCAGAAGGTGTGAGCGAGAGAGAGAGAGCGAGCGAGAGAGAGAGAGAGAGAGAGAGAGAGAGAGAGAGAGATTTGATTTGAAGGAGGACTCCATGCTAATTTGTGCTCCTGAACTGAAGGTAGAAGGATGTTATTCCGCCACTTTGGTTTTTTTTTTTATGCTCTTCCATTTGCAAAGTGCCTTTTACCTTTAAATGACATTATCTGAGCCTGTAGACGGCCGGGAAAGTGACTTTGCCACTTTATGCCTCGAAATTCACTTAAGCGTCCCGCAGCCCGTGTGAAATATTGGAAAACATAATGTATTTCTCCATACCGAAGTGGCTTTGATCAGGTTTTGCCAAACATAATTTACTTGATGGCCTCGGGATAGAAGTAATTCATCTTACAAATAAAGGAATCGGCGCACGGACACAATGGAACATGCCGGCGCTCGGCGAATGCAATCAGCATCGTCGTCGAGGAACCTTTTCACACAGACGCCGTTAGCATGCAAGAGCTACTTCAACACGGTGAAGGTACATGATGGGGTTGTTTTCTGTTGCTTGTTCATTTCTTAAACACAAAACAAAATCAACAGTAAAAAAATAAAAATAAAAAACAGCAAAATAGAATATATTTCTTTTTTTTTCCTTCTTTTATACAGAGGACAAGGCAGTGGCAGAATAATAAGCACAACTGCCTCAAAGCAAGAAGGTCTTTCGAGACCCAGGCTCAGCGGTCGGCCGTGGCGACTTTGTATGGAGTTCGGATATTGTCCCTGTGCTGCACGAGTTTCCTCCTGGTACTCCAGTTTCCTTCAGCAATGTGTGTGTACGTGTGTATACGAGGGAGAGAGAGAGAGGGGGGGGTGAGGAGAAGGGAGGGGGGGGGGGTTCTGTCTTTGGTAACACAGTAAAATCTGTGGATCCTGATTGGTTGGCCCATCCTGGTATACACTGTAGACCTGTGATTTCTCTTTATTTTATGAATTGATCCAGAAGGGACAGGTGTATGCTTGGATCTGATGGATTTGAAAGCCACGTTGTTCTTTCACATTTTGAATAATGATATGATGTTTATATGAAAGTGATTCCATTGCTACAAAATTTTGCTGAATCTTTGTGCAATATCCCTGTGATACCTCGTTAATGTACGACCTCTGTACAATTCAGTCCAACACTGTATTGAAACTGCGGTACGATACACACAGGGATATAAAGATTTCCCGTGGGTGTAGCATAACGCAATCGTAGGACTATTACAATAAAAATGTACGATTCTGCGAGCATCACATGATCCACAAACACGTATAAAATCAGCATGTTTTTAAAATTCCTAACACAGCTGTATGATGTCATAACATATCACACAGTAGATCTGTTACAAAGACCCGGCATCCAGAATCACAGAGGAGACAGCAACAGTGTGAACATGCCCAAAACTCCAGGACCAGGGTCTACGATGACATTTCCCATGAAACAACAGGTGGATTTTGCATGACACGCCCACACCGGTACCCGATATTCCGCTGTAGATCTGTTATAAAGCTGTTGAATGATGTACGTACGAGGACTTTTCAGACGATGATGTACGTACGTGTACATTTCAGACAAGTATATTTTTCTTCAATGAGTTTAGGCCGAGTGTTCGCTGTGCACATAGTAAATAAGATGTTACTATGAAAACTATATCATGCACTGCATGACCCATAGAAAAGACATTGCACACATTGAATATTTTGTTGTACTACCCTTAGCCTCACATAGAGCATGTAATCTCCATGCCATCATTTCAACAAACTTCATCAACATAATGTTTATTTCCTTCCAGTGTCCATGGGATGGTGATGATGACGCATCTCGGCCTTTGCTGCGTTACTAGTTTTTTCGTTTTTACTTTGGCTGAGATGCAAACTGGATTCCAAAAAAGTTTAGACACTGTACAAATTGTGAATAAAATCTGAATGCAATGATGTGGAAGTGCCAAATTCAAACATTTTATTTTGAACATAACATAGATGACAGGGTCAGGAGTTTAAACTGAGAAAATGCATCATTTTAAGGGAAAAATATTTTGATTTTAAATTTCATGGTGTCAACACATTTCAAAAAGTTGAGACAGGTAGCAATGAGAGGCTGGAAAAGTCAATTGCTCTTATCACGAACAGCTTGAAGACCAAACAGCACTAATGAGCTCCATTGGCAACATGACTGAGCATAAAAAAGAGCTTCTCAGAGTGGCAGTGTCTCTCAAATAGCACTTAAATAGTCCTTAAATGGCACTGCACCACAAACAGGAATGCTATTGGAGGGAAATCACAGACTGGGCTCAGCAATTCTTACAGAAACCATTTTCGGTGAACACAATCCACCGTGCCATCCGCCGCTGCCACCTGAAACTCTACAGTACAAAGAAGAAGCCATTTCTAAACAGTACCCAGAAGCACAGGCGTTTTCTCTGTGTCAGGGATCATTTAAAATGGAGTGTGGCAAAGTGGAAAACTGTTCTGTGATCAGATGAATCATGATTTGAAGTTCTTTATGAAAACTGGGACGCCATGTCATCCGGACTAAGGAGGACAAGGACGACCAAGTTGTTATCAGCGCTCAGTTCAGAATCCTGCATCTGTGATGGTATGGGGTTGCATGAGTGCGTGTGGCATGGGAAGCTTGCACATCTGGAAAGGCACCGTCAATGCAGAAAGGTATAGTCAGGTTCCAGAACATATGCTCCCACCCAGACGCCGCCTCTTTGAGAGGACACCTTGAATTTTTCAACATGATAATGTCAGACTACATGCAGCATTAATTACAACACCAAGGCTGAAATGGTCAGCCTGCAGTCCAGATCTTTCACCTATAGAGAACATCTGGCGCATCATAACGAGGAAGGTGCAACAGAGAAGACACCAGACAGTTGAATAGTTCGAGGCCTGTATTAGACAATAATGGGACAGCATTCCTATTCCTAAACTTGAGAAACTTGTCTCCTCAGTCCCCAGACGTTTGCAGACTGTCGTAAGAAGAAAAGGGGACACCGCACAGGGGAAAAATGGCATTGTCCCAACTTTTTTGAGATTTATTGACACCATGAAATTTAAAATCAACACCCCGCCCCCTTAAAATGATACATTTCCTGTTTAAACTCCTGACCCTGTCATCTATGTTCTATTTAGAATACAATACTGAAATTTGGCTCTTCCACATCATTGCATTCAGTTTTTATTAACAATTGGTATAATGTCCCAACTTTTCTGGAATCCGGTTTGTAAAATGTTTTGAATATAATTATATTAATCCCAAAAATCAGACCACAGCATCAGCACACAGATGTTTCCTACCATTAAACTGCGATTCCAAATAAACAACATGCCCGACTTCTCAGATCACGGCAAGTTAAAGAACCATCAGGTGATACACCCTGGATGTAGTCTGAGAGAAGAAAATAAAAAAGACCCAATTTCTGTAGTTTCCCCAATTCCCAGTGTAATTACCCAACCTGTTGCGTGTTTGTCCCTGAAACTCACTGGAGAATTAATGAAGAGCTGCGCCGGACACACAGAAATTACCCATTAAACCTGAAGGCAAGGTGCCCTTGAAATGTTATTTATTTATTTATTTATTTATTTATTTATGAGTACTCCTGGAAGAAAATGAAAGAGAAGCAGTGTGCCAGAATCCCATCAATCACTTCCTGATTCCTGGACATTCCCGGGCATGTTAAACACTGTGCCGGTGTCACCACAGTGCAAGCATTATTATTTAAATACGTCCATTTTGCATTTTCTATGATAGTTCTCTCACACCCACTGAGGAACACTGTGGTTTTTGTCCTGGCTGAGACACTCTCAACAAACTCTATAAACTCCACAGGACCCCGGAAGGGGCAATGGGGATTTGCCCAATCTGTCCACAGATGTGTTTTGTGGATCTAGAGAACACTTTTGACCATGTTCCTTGGACTATCTTGTGGGGTGTGCTCTGGTGGTAAAGTGTACCGGACCTGTTCCTGCAGGCCATTTGGACTGTATTGCCAGAGCCTGAGTTCGGTCTGCATTGATAACAACATGCTGATTTTTTTTTTTTTTTTTTTTTTTTTTCCAGTGGGAGTTGCTGCCAAAACTTTCCTTTGCCACTGGTTCTGTATGTATATATTTTTATGAACACAATTTCTGAGTGCAGGAGAGGCATTTTGAGGTTGTGGTCATAGGATCTCATCTCTGCTTTTTGCAGATGGCGTTGTCCTTTTGGCTTCATCAACGAGGGACCTCCAGTTTTCAGTGGAGCAATTCACAGCCAAGCGCGACGTGGCCGGAATGAGAATCAGAACTTCTGAGTCCGAGGCCATGGTTCTCAGCCGGAAAAAGGTGGAAAGCACAATCTGGGTCTGCCCCAAGTGGAGGAGTTCAAGAATCGTGGGATTTTTGATGCTTGAGGGTGGATCGCTGCAGCCTCTGCTGTAAAGCAAGCGGGTACTGTCTCATCGTGGTGAAGATGGAGCTGAGTCGAAGACAAAACCCTCAATATATCATTCGATTTACGTTCCAACCTGCACCTGTGTTCACAAGCTTTGGGTAATGACCGAAAGAACAAGATTGCAGATACAAGTGACTGAAATGTGCTTCCTTCACAGGGGGCAGGGCTTTCCCTTGGAGATAGGATAACAAGCTTAGCCATCAGGGGAAGTTTGGAGTCGGAGGAAATCTCCTGCTCTCCCGCATTGAGAGGAGCCGGTTGAGGTGGCTTGGGCATCTGGGCAGAATGCCTCCCAAACACCTCCCTAGTGTGGTGTTTCAAGCATGTCCAACAGAACACCCTGAAGGGACAATGCCTCTTGGCTGGTCTGGGAACGCCTTGGTGCCTCCCTGGAAGTGCTGGAGGAGAGGGACATCTGGATCCCGTTGCTTAGGCTGGTGCGCCCAGATTACGTGAAAGATAAAGATGAAGATTATGACACTTTCTGTTTATCATAAATTGATGAACAATAAAAATAAACAATGTACATGACAGATTATTTCTTGTTGTTATTTGAAGTTTCATGTTTCAAATATTAAGAATGTTTAAACCCGTTTGATTTTGTTGATATGTTGGGGATCAAGACAATAATTTTTGCTCAGAGACTCAGTTTTATTTTTTAATTTTTTTTTTATTTTTTTTGGCTAATCTCTAATTTTGTGCTAAATATTATTCCCAGTTCTGTGTAGCGGCCAGTTGAGACCTGGTGGTAAACATGCTGAATCCATTGATCCTAAGGTTGGGGGTTCAAGCCCCACTCTCCACGGGTTGCCACTGTCCTCCCAGTGCACTGATTGGGTTACCAATGGCTGGCCATGTCTCTCGCTGTCTGTGCTGGAGGTTCATGTAAAAGAACCATTGGTGACTTTCATAAAGAGAACCTGCATAGATATCAGTGTGTTTCTGCCTTGCGATAACCGGGCAAGCTGTCTAGGGTGTACTCTGCCCTCACCCGGAGTCGGCGGGGATGGGCACCAGCCTCCTTGTGACCCTAACTGGATTAAGCGGTGAAGAAAATGAATGAATGAATGAGTTCTGTGAAATAAATGAATATTTAAATAGATAAATACAACTAAAAAGGAAATATATTTTAAAAACACATTTGTTACATCACAATCATACAATCATATTATATATATATATATATATATATATATATATATATATATATATATATATATATATATATATATATATATATATATATATATATATATATATATATATATATATATATATATATATATATACATATGTGTGTGTGTGTGTGCGTGTGCATGTGTGTGTGTGTGTGTGTGTGTGTGTGTGTGTGTGTGTGCATGCGTGGTCTGAGGAATAGTGGGGGACTGATCTGAGGAAGAGGAGTGAGGAAGTTGTTGGAGGAAGAGTGAGGAAATGGTCTGAGGAAGAGTGAGGAAGTGGCGTAAAACAGTGATTGATGGAGGAGAAGTGGTCTGAGGAAATAAAATGTGGAATGCGGAAGAAGAAAGTGGACTGAGGCAGAGATCTGAGGAAGTAGAATATAAAAGTGGACTGAGGAAGTGAAGTGAGGCAGTGATTGAGTGGGATGTGGAAGTCAAGTCAAGCAGAAGTTTGAAGGGGTTGGTTGAGAAAGAGGTTGAAGGAAGGCAGGTGCCCTGTGGAAGTGAACTGAGGAAATGTGGTTGAAGGAAACACGGAGATCTGAGGAAGCATTTAGCTGAGGTCCTTTACCTGATGAGGCTGCGTGTGGCGTCCTGGTCCCGGGCTGTAACGGTTCCAACAACGGTGTTAATAGCAGCATTTTCATGCACTTCAAACACGTAAGTGGACTTGGTGAAGACCGGCGGCTCATCCGCGTCCTCCACGATGATTTTGATCGTCGTCTGATCCATGAACGGGGCTCCGGTTACCGATGGCCGCATGTTGGTCGCCACTACGGTCAGGTTGTAAAAGTGTTTGCTCTCGTAATCCAGAGGCTGAGAGGTGAAGGAGAGAAAAAAAAAAACAAAAACAAACAAACAAACAGACAGAGAGAAAGAGAAAGGAATCGGGTTTCACTAATGAGTATCGCAGCAGTGATGGATGGACGCTCACAGGATCTACGGGTCACGCCGCGACACAGCATGAGGGACGACCCGGCCGCTAATGCAATAAAGCACAGCGGCAAAAATGTTATTCGACGGCAATAACGGCACGTTCACCTGAAGCGTAGGAAGTGTTATTAATTTGTGCGGTGAGACGGCATCTGTTTGGGATTTAGATGAGCCTGCAAATAAGGTTAATCTAATGCAATCACAACAATCACATCGCAAATTGTTAAGCAATCACCAAAAATATCATTTGCATGTTTGTGTTCGTCCAAAACAAAATTACGCTGGTGCACAATACCATGACGTTAACATGGTTAATGCGTTCTCTGAGGCAGCCAGCCAATTGAGGAGGATCACAAAAAAGCCATTTGATAATGATTTGCAATGATTATCGGGATGGATGACTATCCGTGAGTGTGATGAAAGGAAAAAGCGAGTGTAATTTATTTATTTAGTTATTTATTTATTTATTTATTTTTCACTGCCTCAAAAGTTTTCATCCAACATAAACATGTCACACTTTCACAGCCGTCTCTCAGATATCTTCTGATTCCTGCTATAATCCAGAAGTAATGGGTCCGAGCCACTGCTCTGCTCCATAAGTTGGATTTATAGTGAGAGTTAAACTCAGACGCGAGACGTCTACAGTATATCAGTCAAATCCCGACAAAGAATTTACAGCAGCTGTTTTCATTTTGACTGGTCGTTCTGTTTCACATACTTGGACAATCTCTCTCTCTCTCTCTCTCTCTCTCTCTCTCTCTCGATATTTACAGGACAGTACTTAACAGTTTCATGAATCCTATTTAATTGGCAAGTTATTTGGCTCACAGCGAGAAGATCCTGGGTTTGATTCCTTGACGATTTCTGTGCCTACATGTACCCGTCTTGCTTGCATGGGTTTCTTCAGGGTACTCTGGTTTTCTCTGTCAGTCCAAAAACATGCGCAGTAGGCTGATTGGCTGTTCCAAATCACCCCTTGGTGGAATGTTGAGTGTAAATGTTTGCGTCCGCGTGTGTGTGTGTGTGTGTGTGTGTGTGTGTGTGTGTGTGTGTGTGTGTGTGTGTGTGTGTGTGTGTGTGTTGGCACTGCTATGGTCTGGTGAGGTGTTCAGGGTGAACCCTGCCCTCTCCATAACCCTGATTAGGATTAAATGGCTTAGAAAATGAATGAATAAATTATATTTATTTTTCCACTCGTATCTTTAAGCAACACAAACCTCGTAGCTAAACCTCACTGTGTCTGATAAAAAATTCATCTTGTGCTTGATTTGTTTCTTCAACAATTTCGGTATATCTCCGTTTCGTCTCAGTTACTACCAATAGAAATAATTCAGAGAGAAATGAAGTCCCTGATATCACCACATTAGTCCGTCTACCCATTTCTAGAAATGTTTAATGTTGTAAAACGCCTGAACGATTGGGTTCGGTGTTGTTGTTAATTAGCAACGCTGAGCTGAAGGCATAGTGTTTTATTCTGGATTATGATTGGTTGGAGGACATGGGTTAATTTTTTAGAACTGTAGCTTCGGAGTCCAGGTTTCTGTAAATACACTCATTTTCTGAAATAGAGATTCTATCCGTGTCTAAACGTGCCGGTCCTGTAAGATCCTGTTTGTGGACGGATGTTTGGTGGAAACTCTCGGGCCCTGTACGTGTCTCCTGCGTATATCAGGATGAGTTAATTTTAATAACCTGTTTATAGAAGGAATGAAAACGAGGGAACCGAACACGAAATCTTAGTCTCAACATGTAAAGCCCACCATTTAGAACCCAGAGCTTCAGAGAACATTTCAATACCACAACGATATCATTCCTTCTTTATTTATTTCACCTTATTAAACCTGACGTCACGTCACGTGACCCGACTACCGCACGCCTCCCGTTCTCTGCGTACCTCTCTCACAGGTTTCCCTTCAGAGAGAAAATATACAGGGTTCCCGCATGCTCAAGTACGACAGAGGGATGGAGGGATGAATGGACGGATTTCTACCAGGAAGGGAAACCCCTATTGCAGCCAAATGTGGGCGTGTTCCGCTATGGCGAGATCATAGTTCAAAGCCATATTCGTTCATATTGAATGACATCAGCAGCATTCACCAAATGGTTTTGATGTTCTAAAAGAAGTGCGATGGTTCAATTTTTTTTTTTTCCCTTCTTATAAGTGGTGCTCCACTCTAGTGGTGCTATAAATACATAGTTGTTCTGGAAAAAAAATAATAAAAACCAATAAATAAATAAATAAAGTGTTCACTTTTCCTTCTAACTGGGTTATCAAAGGCGGGCCATGTCTGTCACTGTCTATGGTGAGAGGTTGATGTAAAAGAACCATTGCTGACTTTGGTAAAGAGGAGCTGCAAAGACGTCAGCGTGTTTCTGTCCCTTGCTTGTGACAGGAAGGACATCCGACCTAAAAACCTCTGCCAAATCAAACGGGCGAATCAGATGATTCACTGTGGCGACTCCCGAGTAAAAGGGAAAAAGCCGAAAGGAAGACAGACTTCAGAATGCAGTCGGGAAATACAAGACTTCCTAATATATTTCCGTATTTATTTATTTCGAGCGCCGTTATCCTCTCACCGTACACACCTGGTCCTTTCTGAGAACAGGTCGGTGCCCCGTGTCTGCTGGGACTCTGACATCTGAACAACTGTGTCAGTGCATTATTGTTTATTAGTAATATGAGATATTTTTATTTGTATTTATTTCAATGTTTTTGTTTGTTTGTTTGTTTGTTTTTTTACTTCCCGTGAGAGAACAGAGAGGTTCTGGTGAGATTGGGAGGGTTTATAGCAGCTAAAAGGTAAATACATTCAATATCCATTCAATTATTTTCTAA
The DNA here is from genome assembly GCA_024760905.1 of Plotosus lineatus. Lineage (NCBI taxonomy): Eukaryota > Metazoa > Chordata > Actinopteri > Siluriformes > Plotosidae > Plotosus > Plotosus lineatus. Next base: position 32,201,693 of record CM045748.1, read on the forward strand.
TCAGGGTCGCCAGAAGACTGGCACCAAACTCAGCTCACTTTGGGGCAAGGTCGGGTATACCTTGAACAGCTCGTCCAGTGTGTGTGCGTGTGTGTGTGTGTGTGTGTGCCTAAAGTTTGGTCAACAAACTCAACAAGGCCTGAGTTTACCTGTGTGTGCTCAAAGCGCTCGTTGCAGGACAATACTAACAAATACACTGATTGTTCTTGAGCCATTGATTGGGAAGTATGATGTGGTTCATGTGTGTGTGTGTGTGTGTGTGGGGGGGGGGGGGGGGGTATTGGCCGGTGGTTTGATGTGTGTTACTTGGTAAATGTTTCTTAGCACTAAGTCAAATGCCTTTTTCAGCTTGTATGATCACAAACACACACACACACACACACACACACACACACACACACACACACACCAACACACAAGGCCATTTACACACTCACTCTCACCTAGAGGTGGTTTGGGACAAGTAATCAGGCTACTGGGGGCTTTTTTGGACTGTGGGTGGAAACCGGAGTACCCAGAAAAAACCGACGCATGCACAGGTACAACATGTAAACACAGAGATGATCCAAGCCCGGGAATCGAAGCCAGGAGCTTCTTGCAGTGCGGTGGATGTGCTCACCACTGCACCACCATTCCACCCTGGGTATAATCAAACAAAATAAAATGGCATTGTTTATAAATAAAATTGAAACAACCAAAAACCTACAGTATGCTAAATGGGGAAAAAAACAAAAACAAAAAACAAAACACCACAAAACAAAACACCACCCCGGGAACTGCTGGAGAATGTAGGGGAAATAATCAGCCTGTTGGTGGGGTGGATGGTGTGAACCCCTCAGGCTTTTATGCATCTTGCACTCATGTGAAAAACGGTTTGTTGACCAAACTGAGCAAGAGTAAAATATTCGTTGTTTGCAACGCAGCAGTTTCTCTCTTCATTTCCCCCTTTCTTTCCTCCTCTGAAAGTGATGACGAAGAGATGCATTATTATATTTCCTACCGCAGGAAGGTGCTTGATTGTGCAGTTTAGTATATGTTCAGAGCGTTTGGAACAAACCCATGTGCTCTGTGGCTCTATTTCATCTTACACAAAAAAACCCACATCACAGCCTGCTATAATAATAAAAAAAAATTAATAAAAAATAAATAAATAAATAAAAATAATAAAAAAATAATAATAATAAGCATAACAATAAGCATAATAATAATAATAATAATAATAATAATAATAATAATAATAATAATAATAATAAAAAGAGGAAGAAGAAGAAGAAGAAGAAGAAGAAGAAGAATACACACTTTTTGATCCAACCCACCGAGTCAGCGGTACTCCTCAGGCATTATTTCGTTACTCCTCTATGAGGAGGCTCAATCCAGCCGTCACTTGACCCACATCATTTCATGAACCCCTGCTTGCTTTTATCATATTGACTGTTTTTGTTTGTTTGTTTGTTGTCTCTGGATGGTGGTGAAGTGTCTGGAGTGTGTGAGAGTGTGTGGAGGCTGTACACCATGCTCCAGTGCTGGAGCACACACATGACATTCCGTCCTTCAGCAAGTCGGTTTGAGTGCGTGACAGGATAAGCCTGACAGGGGGAAGCTCACATCTCATTTTCCCAGTTGCCCCTCAACATTTAAAGTTACCGTTTGTATTTTTGTTGGGGGGGGTGCAGTGATGTCATGTGAGCATGTCCACCTTTCTACAACAAGAAGGTCCTGGGGTCGAGACCTGGGCTCAGATAGGGTGTTACACTGGCGAGTTCGCATGGTCTCCACATGCTCTGGGTACTCCAGCATCCTCCCACAGTCCAAAGACATTCACAGTAGTCTGTTCCAAATTTTCCGTGTGTGTGTGTGTGTGTGTATGTGTGTGTGTGTAATATTAGGAACTCATAGCCATGAACACTCCAGGGTGTATCACCCTGCAATGAACTGTCGAGCCATTTAGGGTGTACCCTGCCTTCACCCAATCAGTTGAGATAGGCTCCGGCTTCCTCGTTGACCCTAATTATTATGTATTTATTTATTTTGGCGTCTACTGTCCAAGAGCTGAAATACAACTACAAAACGCACCCCAGTCGCTGTTCATCCTTCAACCTGCCACCACCGGCTTCAACAAAACCTCTGCTCTGTTTTACAGCGGAGCTAATTCTGGACCAGAAATACTCGTCCTTTTCAAAACATTTTGCATATTGTGATAAAGTTCATTATTTTCTGTAATGTACTGATAAACATTAGACTTCCATGCATTTTAGATTCAGTACACACAACTGAAGTAGTTCAAGCCTTTTATTGTTTTAATATTGATCATTTTGGCAAAAAAGTAAAGAAAACACAAAAATCCCTATCTCAAAAAATTACCATATTTCATCCGACCAATAAAAAAGTGTTTTTAATACAAAAAAAGTGAACCTTCAAATAATGATGTTCAGTTCTGCACTCAATACTTGGTGGGGAATCCTTTTGCAGAAATGACTGCTTCAATGCGGCGTGGCATGGAGCCAATCAGCCTGTGGCACTGCTGAGGTGTTACGGAGGCCCAGGATGCTTCGATAGCGGCCTTAAGCTCATCCACAGTGTTGGGTCTGGTGTCTCTCAACTTTCTCTTCACAATATCCCACAGATTATCTATGGGCTTCAGGTCAGGAGAGTTGGCAGGCCAATTGAGCACAGTAATACCATGGTCAGTAAACCATTTAGCAGTGGTTTTGGCACTGTGAGCAGGTGCCAGGTCGTGCTGAAAAATGAAATCTTCATCTCCATAAAGCTTTTCAGCAGATGGAAGCATGAAGTGCTCCAAAATCTCCTGATAGCTAGCTGCATTGACCCTGCCCTTGATAAAACACAGTGGACCAACACCAGCAGCTGACATGGCATCCCAGACCATCACTGACTGTGGCTACTTGACACTGGACTTCAGGCATTTTGGCATTTCCTTGTCCCCAGTCTTCCTCCAGACTCTGGCACCTTGATTTCCCAATGACATGCAAAATTTGCTTTCATCCGAAAAAAGTACTTTGGACCACTGAGCAACAGTCCAGTGCTGCTTCTCTGTAGCCCAGGTCAGCCGCTTCTGCCGCTGTTTCTGCTTCAAAAGTGGCTTGACCTGGGGAATGCGGCACCTGTAGCCCAGTCCACTGCTTCCACAGGTCCCCCGAGGTCTGGAATCGGCCCTTCTCCACAATCTTCCTCAGGGTCCGGTCACCTCTTCTGGTTGTGCAGCGTTTTCTGCCACACTTTTTCCTTCCCACAGACGTCCCACTGAGGTGCCTTGATGGAGCACTCTGGGAACAGCCTATTCGCTCAGAGATTTCTTTCTGTGTCTTACCCTCTTGCTTGAGGGTGTCAATGATGTCCTTCTGGACAGCAGTCAGGTCGGCAGTCTTACCCATGATTGTGGTTTTGAGTAATGAACCAGGCTGGGAGTTTTTAAAAGCCTCAGGAATCTTTTGCAGGTGTTTAGAGTTAATTGGTTGATTCAGATGATTAGGTTAATAGCTCGTTTACACTACCTGAACATCATATGCTAATTTTTTGAGATAGGAATTTTGGGTTTTCATGAGCTGTATGCCAAAATCATCAGAATTAAAACAATAAAAGACCTGAAATATTTCAGTTGGTGTGTAATGAATCTAAAATATATGAAAGTTTAATTTTTATCAGTACATTACAGAAAATAATGAACTTTATCACAATATGCTAATTTTTTGAGGACTAGTATAGTATCAACAATAAAACAAAGAAATGCACGAAGCTTTAGGTATAAAAACAGAACGAGCTTCATTAAAATAAATAAAAAACAATAATAAAAATTAAAAAATATTTTTAAAGTAAACTAGGTATTAAAGTAAAAAAGGTATTTAAAACCCAAAACATGGCCTTTAGGAGGATCCGCGGCCTCCCTGAATGCAGCTCTAAAGCTCAGGTTACATCAGGAGTGTTTAATTTATTAAATTTATACTCACAATTCTTACACTTTCATTCCTCTTAAATATGAAGGGAACGTCCCGGACCCCTGTTTACTGGAATAAAACCTGATAGGAAGATTAAATTACTGATTAAATGCTCTCTCTCTCTCTCTCTCTCTCTCTTTGTTTTTTGTATTTTTGTTTTGAGGTGTTTTTTTTTTTTTTTTGCAGGTTTTTATTACGGTTCAGAGACTCGGGACTGAATCACTCCGGAGCAGACGATTGCGTTCACAACAGAAGAAGAGGCTGAACTGGAGTAAAAATGGAAGGTGGTGTTTCTCTGCTCGTCTCCCTGCTTGTCGCTCCTGAAGTCCACGTGAGTCTGGAGGTGAGGAGGATGTTGTTTTGCTCGCTCTCGCGAGGTACCATCCATCATATGATTAGTGATGCAGGCGACACATTCCAAGCCGAGAGCGGCAGCACGGAGACTAACAGTAACATTTCTTTCCAAATGTCACACAAACGAGCTGCTGTCTGTCTTTCCTCCTTTTGCTGCCAACCTCTCGCGGCACAGCCCGAGTAACTCTGCATTCTGATTGGTCAGGAAATGTAGCTCAAATTTCTACTCTATAACTGCAGGTGTGGTCGCAGTGCCGATTATTTTGATAGACTTGTTCAGAACAGTTTTTTTTTTTTTTTTTTTTTTTTCCCCACTTGACACAAAATGAAATGTGATCATCACCCTTTAAATGGAGAAACTAAAGATTTGTATTTTAAAAATAAAATGCTCCACACTTTAACAAGAACGAAACTCCTCTGGAGTATCTGCTGAAATAAAAGTCAGAGTGAACTTCAATTAAAAAATACATGGATCAAAAATAAAAAGAAAGAAAGAAGGAATAATTTGTTCAGGTGGGAGGTTGCTTGGTTGGTCTGGTAGTAGATTAAGTGGTTTGCTGGTCAGCTCGTCGTCTGGTTATTTGTTTGGTTGTTCACATGGTTTGTCGATTGGATGGTTGGTTGGTTGGTCAGGTGGTTGTTATGTGATTAGTTGGTTGGTCATCTGATTAGTTAATCGGCTGGTGGGTTGGCTGGTTAGCTGGTTATTTGATTGGCTGGTTGATCATCTGATTAGTTAATTGGCTGGTTCGTTGGTTGGTCTGCTGGTTATTTGATTGGTTGGTTGGTCAGCTGATTAGTTAATTGGCTGGTTGGTTGGTTGGTTGGTTGGTCAGCTGATTAGTTAATTGGCTGGTTGGTTGGTTGGTTGGTCAGCTGGTTATTTGATTGGTTGGTGGGTCGCCTGATTAGTTAATTGGCTGGTTGGTTGGTTGCTCAACTAGGGATTTGATTGGTTGGTTGATCATCTGACTAGGTAATTGGTTGTTTGGTTGGTTGATTGGCTGGCTGGTTGCTCAGCTGGTTATTTGATTGGTTGGTTGGTCAGTTGATTAGTTAATCGGCTGGTTGGTTGGTTGCTCAGCTAGGGATTTGATTGATTGGTTGGTCATCTGACTAGGTAATTGGTTGTTTTGTTGGTTGATTGGCTGGCTGGTTGGTCAGCTGGTTATTTGATTGGCTGGTTAGTAGTTTTGCACTCATATTTCATGTTTATCAGACTGTGATTCTCTGTTTGTTAAAAAAAATACAATGAAATAATGTAACTGTAAGTCTGGAACATGGAAACTATGGAGACTTTTGTACTTGTTAATATGCAGAAATTGAGAAGAGAGCAGAATAAGGGTGTAGATGAAAGCGTTTGTACTTGAGCATAATCCAGAAGGTATAATTGCAGAACTCGAGTGGTTGGAGTGACGTACAGAACCTCCGGCAGTCGGATGTTGTTTGTGCTTTCTGTTTGATTTTTAAATAATCGGAGGATTATGCATATAGTGAAGCCGCTGTACCGTACATAAATGCAGAGGCCCTCGCTGTGGATTTCAGGACGATGAAGTGCTCTTATCTCTGAAGGACATCTCCTTCCCCGTGCTGTCTCTTGGGATGATTTGTGAATGGGTAACATGACTAAAACATGCGCCGGTTTATTAGACACGCTGTCTGCTCTTTGATATTCAAGCCAACTGAATATAGAGATGATGTGCATATGAAATGCAAACAGTGTTTCCACAGGAGCGATCCGAACACAAATACTGTGTATGTTGAAGAAATCAGATTAGAGCTGATGTAAAACACTATGAAATGTACATGGAATTTCTGAATTGATATTCCCGAGGTTATGATTTATGTTTGATGAGTTTCAATGAGGCGGCATTGGAGTGGGACGATCAGTATTAAAACACAACAAAGGACACTCCGTGGACATGAGGACATTTAAAGGATGTCCTTGATAAGCATTAATGGAATGGCACACAATGGAAGTCTTATGGTTCTTCTTCAACTTGTATTTCTAGAAACATAAAAGACTTTTGAAATTGAATATATTTTTTTTTACTAATTCACAAGAAAATAAATTACATTGCTGTCAGAATAAGGATTATATGTCTCAAATTTCAATGAATTCTAAAAAAAAAGAAAAGAAAGAAAAAATGGGCAGACAACTATCATTAATGATTTAAAATGGGCGGGTTCAGTGGTTGGTTATGGGTGGGTCCATGGTTAATATTAATTATCCAAGAGTGGCGCCATGTTCGTTTGTAACTTATTATGTGGCGTCATGATTATCAGACATTATTTGTGGGTGGGACCATGTTTAATAGTAATTGGTCATGCAAGGGGATCATCATTAAAATTAATTGATGATGGGTTGGATTGTGGTTATTTGTAATTAATTATGGACTTGGTTATGGTTATCAAAGAGACATGATGTCTTCTAAACATTTTAGTTCCCAGTTCCTCATTAGCATCTGGCTGTAGGAATGGCTAGTGGTGGCTAACAACACCCTCTGACCAATCATATTCAAGACCGTGATATCAGTGCTCTATACTGGTTGGTACACATATTATGACTGGAGTGGTCTGATTGGTTTTCTTTGTTTTCTTGTTTGTTTACTTGTTTTTCATATTTTATACATTATATATGTTACACATCATGATCTGATGTGGCAATAGTTCTAACTCTAACGGTAGCAAACGGAAGAAGAAGAAGAAGAAGAAGAAGAAGAAGAAGAAGGCTTTAAACTGACACTAAATTTTTGTTTGCAAATACGGTGGTACCTCACCTTGCGAAATTAATCCGTTCCAGAATTGGTTTCGTAACCTAATTTTTTTGTAAGTTGAGTCGCATTTAACATGTAAAATGCAAGATTTGTTCCAAGGCCCCCAATACTACCCCTAAACCCTTTAAAATTTATAAAAGTATACCTTTTAAGGCATCCTTCTACTTCAACATCGTACCGATAGTGGACAGGTTTGGCCATATTCCTTTGCGATATCACTCAACCGCATGCCACGAGCCGCTTCTTCTTTTCACTTGCATCAGGAATCACTTTCACCAGGAATCACACATGCGCACACGTGTGTGTGTGTGTGTGTGTGCGTGCGTGCGTGCGTGTGTGCGTGCGTGTGTTGACTATATCTTCTTAGCAGAGTTATAATCTTCCAAATGTTTACACAAGGTTAAAAGCCTGAGCCAAAAAATAAAGTTGTAATGAGCACACTCGATAAACTCACAAAACAATAGTAAGTCCTTCCTTTACACGAAAAGCATTACGGGTATTATGGAGATGCAGATCCATAATAGCCAACAGGAGGGAGCAGTGTCATGGGTATTATGAAGTTGCAGCTCCCTCCTAGCTAATGAGAGGCCAGCGGGGCGGGATGTTGGGAGATAGCCAATGGGAGAGCAACTTGCACATCATTTGAATTTTCGAGGTGATGCTTTCGTAACGTGAATTCGTTTCGTATCCAGAGACGGAAATTTTAGGTAAATGTGTTTCGTAACCTGGATTTTTCGTTTGTTGGGACTTTCGCAAGGTAAGGTACCACTGTATCATTATAAGAATTAGAGTAAATGTATTTAAGGTATATGTTACATAATTAAAAAAAATTAAACCCCTCCCACCAATAATAAATACAACCCCCACCAAAGGTTCCAGGCGTAGCCATGCATATGCCCCCCTTCTTGATATGCGATGCTGCCTCCCGCCTCTTTACGATTAGATGTGCAGGGTCAAACAAAGAAAAGCGATATCCGCCCCTTTAGTACAGCCGAGCTCTCTGACTCCCATGGATTGGCTGCTGATTGTTGTAAGTGACGGGGTGCATATGCCATCCACTCCTCTCATGAGAGTCTGGCCGATGAGCTCCTATGGAATTCCGAGGGCTCTGACATCAACCTGGATTCAAATTTGTAATGTTCAGATTGATCGCCATGCACCTTGTCGAGGTGCTACTTGGGAGCACAGAGATATTTAACTTTTAAATAGATCCTCGCTGTCATCGTTACGGTTTTTGTTGTTGTACCAGAAAAAGAAAGCATGAAATAATCTGGAACCTTTTTCAGTGTGAGGATTCCCTCCTGCGTCTGAGAGTCGGTTACAATCTCAAACACGTCCTTCTCGTCTCCCGCAATAATTCCGTATGTTGATTTTGCATTTTCTCCGATGTCTCTGTCGTTCGCCTTCACTCGCCCGCCGGGTTTTCCGATGCCGAGGTCTTCAGAGATGGTGAACTCGTACGAGCCTGAGACACAAAGGGATGTGATTTCATCCAAACCAGGACTTTTACGAACTCTACTCAGCATGAAGGTCGACTCACCTTTTGAAAATTTGGGCGGGTTATCGTTAATGTCCGTCAGCCGGACCGTGACCGTGGTGGTGCCGGATAATCCCCCCATGTGACCACCCATGTCTTTAGCCTGAATGACCACCACGTAATCCTCCCTCATCTCTCGATCCATCCCGGCCAAGGCCACTTTAATGATCGCTGGAAACATAAAAAAAAACAAAAACAGAAAACGATGATCTTTAATGATTATTCATTTTCGGCTTTAAAGGTATTAGCTTTATAACTTCATAACAAGCTCAGAACGTCATCAGCTCTTCAGACATAACTTTAAGCACCGAAAAGTTCTTTATACTACCAAATATCGTCACACTTCGGTAAGTTTAATCACATGCTAGCAAGCTACACTGACTTCGCAAGTTAAATTATTAACATCGAAGCAAGAAGGTGCTTTAATTTGCATTTTAATCGTCTTTACGAATCAAATTGTTTTGTTCATATAAAATTCAGAACAGCAGAGTTTATTGATTTCAGTTAATCTTCTTTTCCTTTCGGCTTTTTCCCTTTTTCAGGGGTCACCACAGTGAATCATCTGATTGGTATGTTTTATTTGGTTCATAGGTTTTTACGTCGGATGCCCTTCCTGTCACAACCCTTAAGCTAGGGACAGAAACATGCTGACGGCTACGCAGTTCCTCTTTACGAAAGTCAGCAATGGTTCTTTTAAATTAACCTCTCACCATAGATAGTGAGACACATGGCCGGCCTTTGATAACCCGGTTAGTGCACTAGGGGGACAGTGACAACCCCTTGTGAAGAGTGGGACTCGAACCCCCAACCCTAGGATCAGCACCCTTTACTACCAGGCCACCACTTCCCCCTACTGATTTCAGTTATTTTTCACTGTATCTTACAAGGCGCACGCGGTTATAAGACACAACAACAGTGAATGACGCTTGACACCCCCCCTCCCCCATAGGCGTACTGGATTATAAGGAGCATTAAGCAAAACAAAAGTCAGATAAACCAAACTCGATTGAACTCTCACAAATAACTCTCTACACTGTTCAGTTACAATAATATAAAATGTAAAATAATACATGTCTCAGTAACTCTCATCATTGTTCAGCTAGTACAAGAAAAACAACAAACTCACTTTTTCAGTTCATGCCTCTTTCACAAATCCATCAAATTCTTTATCTTCAGTCTCGGAGTTTAACAGTTGTGTGAGCTGGACATGAAGCCCGGATCCCTCTATTATTACATTACATTACATTACATCACATTAGATTACATTATATTATAGTCTTCTTCTTTTCCTTTCGGCTTTTCCCTTCAGGGGTCGCCACAGCGAATCATCTGCCTCCATCTCACCCTATCCTTTGCATCTTCTTCTCTTACACCAACGACCTTCATGTCCTCCTTTACCACATCCATGAATCGTCTCTTTGGTCTTCCTCTAGGCCTTTTGCCTGGTAGTTCCAGCCTCAGCATCCTATTACCAATATACTCACTATCCCTCCTCTGTACATGTCCAAACCATCTCAATCTAGCCTCTCTGACTTTGTCTCCAAAACGTCTTACATGTGCTGTCCCTCTGACGTACTCATTCCTAATCCTATCCATCCTCGTTACTCCCAAAGAGAACCTCAACATTTTCATCTCTGCTACCTCCAACTCTGCCTCCTGTCTTTTCCCCAGGGCCACTGTTTCTAACCCATACAGCATCGTTGGCCTCAACACCGCTTTTGTTCAGTTTTCCTTTCATTTTTGCCGATACCCTCCTATCACACATCACACCAGACACTTTTCTCCAACCATTCCAACCTGCCTGCACACGCTTCTTGACCTCTTTTCCACACTCGCCATTGCTCTGGATTGTTGAGCCTAAGTACTTAAAATCCTCCACCTTTCTTATCTCTGCTCCCTGTAATCTCACCGTTCCTCTTTGGTCCTTGGCATTCATGCACATGTACTCTGTCTTACTGAGGCTAATCTTCATTCCCCTCCTTTCCAGGGCATACCTCCACCTCTCTAGATTTTCCTGCACTTGTTCTCTGCTCTCACTACAGATTACAATGTCATCTGCAAACATCATAGTCCATGGGGAATCTTGTCTAACCTCGTCTGTCAGCCTGTCCATCACCATAGCGAACAAGAAGGGGCTGAGAGCTGACCCTTGATGCAGTCCCACCTCCACCTTGAACTCTTCTGTCACACCGACAGCACACCTCACCACTGTCTTACATCTCTCATACATGTCCTGCACCACTCTAACATACTTCTCTGCCACTCCAGACTTCCTCATGCAATACCACAGTTCTTCTCTCGGCACCCTGTCATATGCTTTCTCCAGATCCAATTACATTATATTATAGTATATCACTATTATCATTTATTCACTCCCACATGGAATCAGATCAATAGAGACGGAGATAAAGGTCTTCCTGGGTCATGACCTTCTCTCAGCCACGCCCCCTTAAAGAGACAGAGCATTAGTGCTGTATTGTGTCCATTACAGAATGGTGGTCATTACTCTTAAGGAACTGTATGTGTAACTTTAAATTCAAAACGGTTAATCTGAGGTCTCAGGAGGATGCCTGTAGCGGTGCTTTATCCCGGTATTTGAACATAAAGCCTAGATCCCTCTAACTTACAACCCGGACACCAATATCTAGCGGTTTGAGTTATTTGGTTAATCCACCTGAATGGTAAGCTCTGAGTTAGTTTGCTTCACTTGGGTGTTGACGGTGTCAGGGAGGCTGCCCCCACACACAAGGTGCACCAGGTTATAAGGCGCACACCAGCTTTTTGTAGGATCAAAGTCTTTTAAGTGTGCCTTATGGTCTGGGAAATACGGTATATGAGTTTATTCAGTTGCCCAATTGCTTAAACTTATCAGTATCACTAGCAGGCTGAAGCCTAGCTCAATCAAACCTCAAGGCAAATACATGATACACCCTGAGTAGGCAACTAGACCACCTCAGGTCAACACACACACACACACACACACACACACATAGAGAACCAATTGTACTCAAACCGACACCTAGGAGCAATTTAGTACAGCCAGTTAGCCTAATTAGCATGTCATTTGATTGTGGGAGTAAACCAGAGTACCAGGAGGAAACCCACATGAACACAGAGAGAAAACAACACACAGAAACGCCCTCACCAAGCCCAGGTCTCGAACCCAAGATGTCCTTGCTGTGAAACAGACATGTGAGGCACTCCACGATCCATCGGAGATGAGTACCAGTTTCTGAAGTGGTTTGTGTTTTTTTATTTTCTCATCTCTCATCTTCTTCCGCGAAGTCCAGGGTCGGGTCGCAGGGGCAGCAACCTAAGCAACGAGGTCCAGACGTCCCTCTCCCCAGCCACTTCCTCCAACTCTTCCGGGGGGACACCGAGGTCGTCCCAGACAAGCCAAGAGACATGGTCCCTCCAGCGTGTTCTAGGTTGACCCCAGGGTCTCTTCCCGGTTGGACATGCCCAAAACACCACACCAGGGAGGCATCCGGGAAGCATTCTGACCAGAGTGCCTGAGCCAGCTCAACTGGCCCCTTTCAAAGCAGATCTACTCTGAGATCTCCACAGATGGTAGAGCTTCCCACCTTATTTCTAAGGGAGAACCCCACCACCCGGCGAAGGAAGTTCATTTCAGGTGCTTGTACCGCGATCTTGTTCTTTCGGTCACTACCCAAAGGCCGTAACCATAGGTAAGGGTTGGAACATCGATCGACTGGTAAATTGAGAGCTTTGCGTTGCGGCTCAGCTCCTTCTTCACCACAATGGACCAGTTCAGGCTTTGTTTAACAGCAGAGGCTGCAGTGATCCATCTGTCGATCTTCCGGTCCATCCTTCCCTCACTGGTGAACAAGATCCCAACATACTTAAACTCCTCCACTTGAGGCAGGACCTCATTCCCAACCCAGAGGGAGCATTCCAGCCTTGTTCGACTGAGAACCATGCCCTCGGATTTGGAGGTACTGATTTTCATCCCCTCCTGCTTTGCACTCAGCTGTGAATCACTCCAATGAGAGCTGGAGGTCCCGACTTGACGAAGCCAAAAGGACAACATCATCCACAAAAAGCAGAGATGAGATCCGATGGCCACCAAACCAGAACCCCTCAATGCCTTGAAGGTGTACAATTCCTGTTCATAAAAAATTATGAACAGAATCGGTGACAAAGGACAGCCTTGGTGGACTCCAACTCCCACCGGAAACGAATTCGAGCTGTTGTTACCAATACGGACCAAACTCTGGCTCCAGTGATACAGCGACCGAAGGGCCCGTAGCAACGGGTCTGGAACACCGTACTCCCGGAGCATGCCCCACAATATTGTTCTAGGGACATGGTCGAAAGCCTTCTCCAAATCCACAAACACATGTGGAGAGATTGGTCAAACTCCCATGCCCCTTCCAAAATCCTGTGGAGCGTATAAAGTTCGTCAAGAGTGCTATGGCCAGGACGAAAACCACATTGTTCCTCCTGAATCCGAGGTTCAACTATCAGCCGGATCCTCCTCTCCAGTACACCTGCATAGACTTTCCCAGGTCGGCTGAGGAGTGTGATTCCCCGATAATTGGAATACACTCGCCGATCCCCCTTCTTAAAAATCGGGACCACCACCCCAGTTTGCCAATTCAGAGGTACAGTCCCCGATGACCACATGAAGTTACAGAGACGTGTCAACCAAGACAGTCCTACAGCATCCAGAGCCCTGAGATATTCTGGGCAGATCTCGTCCAACCCCGGAGCTCGATCACCAAGGAGCTTTTTGAAAACCTCAGTGACCTCCACTCCAGTGATAGGCAGACCCCCACCCCAACCTCCAGGGTCTTATTCCTCCACAGAGGGCATGTTGGTGGGATTGGGGAGGTCCTCAAAGTATTCCCTCCACCCCTTCGACGATATTCCCAGTCGAGATAAGTAGCTCCCCACCTCCACTGTAAACAGTGTTTGTGGAGAACTGTTTCCCCCTCCTGAGGCATTGGATGGTGGTCCAGAACCTTTTTGAGGCCAACCGGTAATCACTCTCCAGGCCCTCACCAAACTTCTCCCACGTCCGAGATTTTTCATTTGCAACTGCCTTGGCTGCAGCATGTTTAGCCTGCCTGTACCTGTCCGCTGCCTCAGGAGTCCCACAGGCTAATAAAACCCGACAGGACTCCTTCAGCTGGATGGCCCCTTTCACCACAGGTGTCCACCACCGGGTTCGAGGGTTATCGCCCCGACCAGCACCGACAACCTTCTGGCCACAGTTATGGGCTGCCACCTCAGCAGTGGAGGCACAAAACATGGCCCATTCAGATTCCATGTCCCCCGCCTCCTCCGGGACGTGGTTGTAGCTCTGCTGGGGGTGAGAGTTAAAGGCCTCTTGGACAGGGGACTTTGCCAAATGTTCCCAGTAGACCCTGATTGCATTACTGTCGGAATTATTTGTTACTATTGAAACTATGCCATATTCAAATGATTGCATTAAAGGAAAAGGCAGAATTTAAGGTAAATTAATCTCAATCTGATCTCTCTTTTTTTGATTAAAAAAAAAAAAAAAAAAAAAAAAAAAAACAACCAAAAAAAAAAAAAAACTTCTGTGTGTAAAATTTTAAACTGATAGCTGCTGCTGAACTAATTTTATGTGTGATTATTTCAAATCTGAATCTCAGAATGATGGCATCATTACAGTACAAGTTAACCCTTTAACCCCAAGATTAATTTTTTTCAGTAAAAAAAATATATATATCACTAGTTTTTCCTAATCAAAAAGGCCTAAAACAACCCAAACACATTTATTTCAACAAATTTATAATAACACCAAGAACAATAATAACATAATAATGCCAAAGCACCAACAAATAATAACACTCATAAATTCATGAACCACACAATCCTGTGCAGTCAAGGTCGCTTATCAGCTGACTGAGGCATGTGGGACCAAGCTGTGCTGCATCAGCCGATGCCACAGCAAGTACAGAACACTTGAGCACTGAGTACAATGTGTCTAGTAGTTATTCACATTTTTTGAAAGCAGACCATATGGTCCTCCTGGGTGTTAAAGGGTTAACATGGAGATGTTTAGGTTGAAATATGATTTATTTCAGTATTTCAGGTGGTTATGCTGAAGTGTATGAACCCTGTGTGTGTGTGTGTGTGTGTGTGTGTGTGTGTGTGTGTGTGTGTGTGTGTGTGCGTGCGTGCGTGCGTGCGTGGCTTCCCACCACACAGGAAATTATTTTAATCAAACATTTTAACACCTCCAGCACAAATCTGTCAAATGGACTTGTAAATGGAATGAATGTACAGTATCACAATTCTACAACCGTATGTTTTTTTTTTTGTTTTGTTTTTTTTTAAGTGTGTTAACTACGGCCCTGATGACATCATTCCTTGACTAAAAAAAGAGAGAGAGAGAGAGAGAGAGAGAGAAAGAAAGGAAGAAAGAAAGAAAGAAAGAAAAGGAAACAAACATTTTTGCTTGAGTAACCTTTAGTGGATTTAAATTGAAGTGAAAATATCTTGCAACACGAAACATAAAATTGCATCAGCATTTAAAAATAATAAAATAAAACAATAGGTAATAAGCACTACTTAATAAACGATCCTGTTCACTTTATACCGACACATATCTCATTACAAACACAAGGGTGAATTACCCAGAAACCCCACAGAACATCCAGTTAGAAACTTGTTAGTGGAAGTAAAAAATAAATAAATAAATAAATAAATAAAATAAAATAAAGGGAAAAAAAATCGGCGAAAAGGAAATCATTGAGATAATTGGCCGACTGGGTCAATCCTATTTTGAAAAGTATACAGAGCAGATAGGAATTGATTCTCTCGTCGGCTCTGGAGGCTTCAGTCGGGATTTGGGCTTTGTGAGATGAACGGTAATGGGAGAAGCAGATCGTTAACGTCTAATTCAAAGGAACGTTTGGTATGTTTTCATTTTTGAGGGAACATCCCGCCCACTTTACAATCAGAGCTCGAAATATACGCTACAGATTCACTTCAAAACAACGACTGTGAACAACACATCACTTTAAACTTTACTGAAGAAAAAAAAAATAATAATAATAATAATTTTATCAGTTTATATATATATATATATATATATATATGTTATGGTGGTTAAGTCTTTATTTCCACATTGATTTATAGATATTTAAATATTATATAGACATTCTATATTATCGAGAGATAACCTATATTGATGTGTTTTTTCTTATGCTTTATATTGTCTATTGAAGAGGAAAAAGGAAATATATAAAAGGTTGAACCCCCAGTGCTCGAACTGGGTTATCAAAGGCCGGGCGTGTCTCCCACTGTCTATGGTGTGAGGTTCATGTAAAAGAACCATTGCTGACTTCTGACAAGAAAAGCTGCAAAGCTGTCAGTGTGTTTCTGGACAGCTCTCTCGGCCATCATAGGGAAGAAACGTGCTGACGGCTATGCAGCTCCTCTTTACGAAAGTCAGCAGTGGTTCGTTTACATGAACCTCCCACCACAGACGCTGAGAGACCCAAACAGTGGACAAAGAGGTGGTGCTTCTTTCATGTGTTTGGAAATCTTGTTGAGTGTTTTAATGAATAAAGAATCTTAATGAACCTAACTCATCATAAATTGTAAAAATAATATGTTTATTATTTATCTTCGTTTAAAGAAGTAAATAAATGAGGTTCAACATATTTTTATCATGAAACGCTCCATTCGCTGAGCTCCGCTTGTGTTAGTCTGATTTTAACATCATTTCTATCTGTGATAGGAAAATAAAAACTCTGAGCTCCAGGGTGTATTGCAGAAGTGAGAGAGGGACGTTCAAGAAATTTGGGAGTAACAAAGTGTTCAATACAAACATTATTATAGTTTAAAAAAAAAAAAAAAGAAAAATATTTGCAAATATTAGCAAACAGAAAGCGTGGTGAACACCGGCCTGCTATACATCACCAACAGGATGAACTTAAGAAAAATTCTACGTTTCCCCATTTCCTGCTTCCAAATCGCAGACATTAAGTGTTTGTAATGCAGGCTGGTCGAGTCACAGAAACCCGGCTTTGTTATCGCTGAAAGGGAGAAAGTGTATCCTGAGCAGTTTGTAATCCATTCAGACAAGAAGACCTGTAGCATCACCACATGAAAAGAACACAGGCTCCATCGAACCGCAACCGCAACACAAGACTTTCATCTTTCTTTTTCTTCTTCATTTCAGAGTCTCACAGCTTTATATATATATATATATATATATATATATATATATATATATATATATATGTACTCTGCTCTCACCCAGAGTCAGCCAGGATGGGTCTCATCGTCCCTGCAACCCTAATTAGGATTAAGTGGTTACAGAAAACGAATGATGATGTTTTTATAACTGTTACTGTGCTTGATGCCAAATTATTAAATAACAAGATTAGGGCCCATGCTTCTTCTTGGCTCTGTGTGCTGGATGTAAACACAAGGGGGGGTTACGTTTTGTTTTTCTGGCCACACTGGTGCATTACAGTTTACTGGGGTATCTGATTCACATGCGTTCACCCCACTGCCCCCCAAGTGGACCGATCATCAAGTTTATCAAACCAGAACATTTTCTATTTGGACATGATGAACAGTGAACATGAGTTTAATGACTCCGCCCACATAAACGTGGACGAACAGCTTATTATTGTTGTGTGCTTCATGCTTGCACACAGAAACTTTTACACGGCTCACAACTGGAGACTCCACACTTGAGTCGCTGTTTCTGAAACGGCCGTCAATTCCAATGAGGTTATATTTATATTTACGTTGAACTCTTCCTGCGTCACAATACACAAGTACACAGTACACAAGGTACGCAGCGCACATGCTCCTTTATATTGTCTACATAAATTATAAATAAAATGACAATCCATTCAGTTTTTTGAACTGCTTAATCCTAATTAGAGTCGCGGGAAGGCTGGTGCCCACCTCAGTCGACTCTGGGTGAGGGGAGAGTACACCCTGGGCATTTACCTTCAGCCAGGTTAGTTGGGCGTGTCAGTGTACCTGTAACATACAATTATTGCAATTATTATTAGTGCACTGACAGCCTGGTGATAGTAGGGCTTGAACCTTAGGATCAGTGATCCAGCACTTTACCAAAAATTTGGAAGCAGGAAACATGCAAGAGGGTTACCTAGGCAACCGAAACTGTCCACAAGCATTCTTTATCTCATTGCTCAAGGCACTTGTCGCTTATCACTTGTGCGTGTGTGTGTGTGTGTGTGTGTGTGTGTGTGTGTGTGTGTGTGTGTGTGTGTGTGTGTGTGTGTGTGTGTGTGTGTGATCCACCCCGTGACATTCTCTTTCCACTCCTCATGGTGTCCTGATGAATCAAATAACAGACTCTGATGATAAAATTCATTTGTTGATGTAATTCAGTTTTTGTTTGTTTGTTTGTTGGTTTGTTTATTTTTGTTATGAATAAAATGTAGAAAAGCAATCAACATGATCATTAAGTGGATGTTTGTTGGATGAAATTAGTATAAATTAAACGACCTTAGACATTTGTCTGAAAGACTTTTCTGCTGATGTGTCTGTCCTTCTATTGATTTATTTATAATTTTCAGTTTCTATTTCGGTCCATGCTGTTTATTCTGCCGCTTCCCTGCACATCTTTTATATTCAAGCAGAATTCCAGCGAATATGAAATCAGCCGAGGTAACAGACGGACTAAACGGACTCCCTGCAGAGACGGGCCGGTGTGAGCATCTGCTGGGTCACTATGACAAAGTCAGACTGCAAGTTTTCACTGTTTATCAAGACGTGGAAGTGTAGGCAGCAGGTCAGACAGCCAGAGCGGAAAGAACACCGTCACTGCAAACAACAGGTTGCCCTGGTGATGAGTATGAGGTCTTAAAAAAATTGTTATGAACACTACAGTGTCATCATCTATTCCCCTTGACAAAATGCTCCATATGTGCACTGTAGCGTAGCGAGTAAAGGTTGCTGTACGCGTCTACATTACTGAAAATGTCACTGATGGCATTTCTAGTTGAAAGTATAAAAAATGGGCGGAGTCGATGCAGAAACATTGGTTTATTAATGATGAA
>CM045748.1:32227859-32245359 GCA_024760905.1 Plotosus lineatus
GTGTGAATAAAAAATGTTTAATAATGGTTTCATTAATAAATATGTTAAGAAAATGGTTTAATAAATAATTTTCTTTTACTTTTAACAGATATTTCATACAGAATTGGTGTACTTTTATCCTTTTTAAAGGGTTTATCCAAGCCAAAGACTGAAGCCTTGGACCGAATCAGGTGTTTAACATGTAAGATGCGGCCCCTGCTTACGAAATCCCCACGTGACGAAAAAGGCTCTGGAACGGATTGATTTCGTAGGTAGAGGGCCAACTGTGTTTCAACTACATCTGCAAGTACATGTGATAAATACATTTACAAATTGAGATAAAGTTATTTATCTATTCCAAGGCACAAACAAATATTAATACATATTTACAGCACAAAGACATATTATTCATTTTATAAAGTACTGAGCATGAGGCTGCAGATCCAGACTGGATGGATTATGATTATTTTATCCATTCATTCTCTGTGCGGCAATGTTTGTGTTCTAACACACGTGCAGGATCCGGAGGCGGGACTAACAAACTGTGCTTTATTCTCACACTCGCGCTTTGTTTGATTGACAGTGTTCGGCTATTATTGCGTACTGATAATATTATGTTTGTTGATTGGTCAGCTCGGGCGTGCACATGCGCAGTGCCCGTTACACGTTAACTTCCGCTTTACTTCCTGACTCGAGTCATGCGGAACTGATCTCCGACTTTCTGTTCAATAACACTCATTACGTTTATTTATAAGATTGTGAATACACATCATTTCTTGTCCAGCGGAAACATTGTTTTGTTTAATATGTTATTAAAAAATCATGCCGAGAGATCATCAACATTTATTTGTATGCTTTCGGGGGGTGGTGTGTGTGTGTGTGTGTGTGTGTGTGTGTGTGTGTGTGTGTGTGTGTGTGTGTGTGTGTGTGTGTGTGTGTGTGTGTAGGGGTGGGAGTGGTGAAAAACATACTCTGTGTACACTTGAGAAAATGTTGAACCACCTCTTATAATATTGTGAATACACATAATACATAATACACTTTTGTCCAGCAGAACTCAACTACTGCTGTGTGAGTGTGTGTGTGTGTGTGTGTGTGTGTGTGTGTGTGTGTGTGTGTGTGTGGGGGGGGGGGTGCACCCACCCACCTACGCCCTTGTCATAATTTAAAAATAAATCTATTTTATTGTTAAGCATTAGGAAGTTTTTTGTTTGATATTTTGTTTTTTGTTTCCACCCGCGTGCTGCTGATCAGCGTGTCTGGCTGTCAAAAATAACTCCAGAGAAATAAAGTATAGAATTAAAGTATGTGACTGTAAGAAGGTACAGGGTTTTTTTTTTTTTTCCTTTTTCTTTTTTTCCTCCCAAAGGCAGCTATATTAAATTGTATTGAATAAATGATCCTCTCATTAAAGCAAAAAAAAATAAATAAAAAGATAAATAAATAAATTAAACCCAAAAACAAATCAAAAAAAAAAAAAAATGGAATAAAGTTTTTTTTACAGTAGGAATTGTTTTATTTTTTAAATAATTATTTTGTTTGTTTAATTTCCGTCAATGTGACTTTTAAGGAACCAGGCGTGGCAGTAACAATCTCTTTCATCCGACCTGAAAGTAAACCAAGCTGCTCCTGACACTGTTTTTCATAAATATATGGATATAAAATAAAGTATTCTATAGTAATCACTGGATTATTCATTAATTTATTTATTTTTGCAATAATTAGAGCTGCTCAAGAATCAGGGCATCAGCTAACCCCATTCGAACTGCATTGATTCTACAGTTAAAGATAACAACATTGTAAGAAATATAAAATAGAAATGTATAGTTTATAAATATTCAATAAGTCAGAGTTATTTGTTCTTGTACACTGATTCCTCGCTACTTCACACTTTAGTTTCTGCGGCTTCAGTGCATCGCGGGTTTTTCATAAATATTTATCAAAAAATAAAAAAATAAGGAACTTAAGGAAAAATAGAAGGAAGGTGAAGGAAAATGCCGCAAAACAAGGCCAATTATGAAAAAAAAAAAAAAGGACAAAAACAAAACAAAATAAAACCCAACATCCCCCAGCAAAACTACAGTACTTACATTTTTATGTGAGGTGCACATCTGTATGTGTGTGTGTTTATATTTTATTTCAATCTTATGCATTATTTTTATATGTTTAATTGTTATTATTATAAGCATTTATAGAGTTGAACATGTATTTATTGATATTACATACACATATACTAGTACAAGTACGTATACTTCAGTCGGGGGGTTGATCCTACTTCACGGAATTTGGAGGTCGCAAGGGGAGTCTTGGTCCCCATTAAGCATGGAAAATGAGGGATCCATGTGTGTGTGTGTGTGTGTGTGTGTGTATATACACAGAAGAAGAAGAAGAAGAAGAAGAAGAAGAAGAAGAAGAAGAAGAAGAAGAAGAAGAAGAAGAAGACAGTGGTACCTCACCTTACAATAGTCCCAGCAAATGAAAACTCCAGGTCAAACAATGCACGAGTTGCTTTTCATTGACTATCTCCCAACATCCCGCCCCACTGGCCTCCCATTGGCTAGGAGGGATGACGCAGCTCTCTCCCATTGGCTATTATGGAGCTGCATCTCCCATAATTCTTTTCATGTAAAGGACAGAGTTTTTTTTTTTGAGTCATTGCAACTTCATTTTCTTGTTCAGGCTTTTAACCTTCCATAAACATTTGTAAGATTATAACTCTGCTAAGAAGACATGGTCAACACACGTGTGCGCACACACACACACACACACACACACACACACACACACACACACACACACACACACACACACACACATGTGTGATTTCTGGTGTGAGTGAAAAGAAGAAGCGGGCTCGTGGCATGTGTTTGAGTGATATCACAAAGGAATATGGCCAAAGCCGTCTCCCATCAGTACGATATTGGAGCAGAAGGAGGCCTCAAAAGGTCCACTATACACTATACACCCCACTATTTGAGAAGCACTGGCCATGTGGGAGCTCACCACGAGCCTTTCCTAGCTGCCATTCATAGCATGCATGTGCACAAAATTTTTCTCCTCCTCTTCCTTCTCTGTTACGCACTACCTTTTGCTTGCTCACGTGACATCTTCGAGCCCGCGTGATGTTTTCGCCGCAGTTGATGATCAGAAGAGCTACTTGATGTATTTTTTATCCTTGTTTTATTATTATTATTATTATTATTATTATTATTATTATTATTATTATTATTATTATTATTATTATTATTATTATGGGATATTTATTATTTTTACATGTTTATCTTTAATATATTTGGTCAAAAATTTGGTAAAAAATGCAAATGATCAAAACAAAATTCATACCGGATCGGTCGAGGCCCGGGTTAACAACGACCGCCATCAGTGCTGTCAACCAACAGGGTGCTGATGGAAATTGGACTACTGTTGGTCGAAGACGTCGAAGAAGGAGAGGCGGGAGGCGTGTCCGTAGGCAGAGAGAGAAGAGGAAATGCGTGAGCCTCGGACTGAGAGTAGGGACTTTGAATGTTGGAACTATGCAAGGAAAAGATAGGGAGCTGGCTGACATGATGCAGAGGAGGAAGGTGGACATACTGTGTGTTCAGGAGACAAGGTGGAAAGGTAGAAAGGCTAAAAGCTTAGGAGCAGGGTTTAAACTGTTTTATAATGGTGTGGATGGGAAGAGAAATGGAGTAGGAGTCATCTTGAAGGAGGGGTTTGTCAGGAATGTTCTAGAAGTGAAAAGAGTGTCAGACAGAGTGATGAGTCTCAAGTTAGAAATTGAAGGCGTGATAGTCAATGTTGTTAGTGCTTATGCCCCACAGGCAGGATGTAAGCTAGAAGAGAAGGAGAGATTCTGGAGTGAGATAGATGAAGTGATGCAGAGTACCCCTGGAGGTGAAAGAGTGGTCATTGGAGCTGACTTCAATGGACATGTTGGTGCAGGCATCGGAGGGGACGAGGAAGTGATGGGCAGGTTTGGTATCCAGGACAGGAACACAGAAGGACAGATGTTGATCGATTTTGCAAAGGATGGAAATGGCTGTGGTGAATACTTTCTTCCAGAAGAAACAGAAGCATAGGGTGACTTATGAAAGCGGAGGTAAGAGCACACAGGTAGACTACATCTTGTGTAGGCGATGTAATTTGAAGGAAGTCAGTGACTGCAAAGTAGTAGTGGGTGAGAGTGTTGCCCAACAGCATAGGATGGTGGTGTGCAGGATGACACTGATGGTGAGAAAGGTGAAAAGGCAAAGGCAGAGCAGAAGACAAAGTGGTGGAAGCTGAAAAAGGAAGAGTGTCGTGTTGTCTTCAAGGAGGAGTTGAAACAGGCTTTGGGTAGTCAGGAAGTGCTTCCAGAGGACTGGACAACCACAGCCAATGTGATCAGGGAGACCGGTAGGAGAGTATTTGGTGTGTCCTCTGGAAGGAAAGTAGATAAGGAAACTTGGTGGTGGAATGAGGAAGTGCAGGAGTGTGTACAAAAGAAGAGGTTAGCCAAGAAGAAGTGGGACATTGAGAGGACCGAAGAGAGTAAACAGGAGTACAGGGAGACACAGCGTAAGGCGAAGGTAGCAGTGTCAAAGGCCAAACAGAGGGCGTATGATGACTTGTATGATAGGTTGAACAGTAAGGAGGGAGAAAATGATCTATACAGGTTAGCACAGCAGAGAAATAGAGATGGGAAAGACGTGCAGCAAGTTAGAGTGATAAAGGACAGAGAGGGAAATGTATTGACTGATGACAGAAGTGTGCTGGGAAGATGGAAAGAGTACTTTGAAGAGCTGATGAATGAGGAAAATGAGAGAGAAAAAAGAGTAGAAGGGTTGACCGTTGAGGAGCAGGAAGTAGCAAAGATTAGTAAGGGAGAAGTGAGGAGGGCATTGAAGAGGATGAAGAGTGGAAAGGCAGTTGGCCCTGTTGACATACCAGTTGAGGTATGGAAGTGTCTAGGGAGGTAGCAGTAGATTTTCTGACAAGAATATTCAACAAGGTCTTAGAAAGTGAGCAGATGCCAGAGGAATGGAGGAGAAGTGTGCTTGTGCCCATTTTTAAGAACAAGGGCGATGTACAGAGTTGTGGCAACTACAGAGGGATAAAGTTGATGAGCCATACAATGAAGCTATGGGAAAGAATAGTGGAAGCAAGACTAAGGGCAGAGGTCAGCATTTGTGAACAACAGTTTGGTTTCATGCCAAGAAAGAGCACCACAGATGCAGTGTTTGCTTTGAGGATGTTAATAGAGAAGTACAGAGAAGGTCAGAAGGAGCTGCATTGTGCCTTTGTGGATCTGGAGAAAGCATATGACAGGGTGCCGAGAGAAGAACTGTGGTATTGTATGAGGAAGTCTGGAGTGACAGAGAAGTATGTTAGAGTGGTGCAGGACATGTATGATAGATGTAAGACAGTGGTGAGGTGTGCTGTCGGTGTGACAGAAGAGTTCAAGGTGGAGGTGGGACTACATCAAGGGTCAGCTCTCAGCCCCTTCTTGTTTGCTATGGTGATGGACAGGCTAACAGATGAGGTTAGACAAGAATCTCCATGGACTATGATGTTTGCAGATGACATTGTGATCTGTAGTGAGAGCAGAGACCAAGTAGAGGAAAATCTAGAGAGGTGGAGGTATGCCCTGGAAAGGAGGGGATTGAAGGTTAGTCTTAGTAAGACAGAATACATGTGTGTGAACGACAAGGACCCAAGAGGAACTTTGAGGTTACAGGGGGCAGAGATAAAGAAGGTGGAGGATTTTAAGTACTTAGGCTCAACAATCCAGAGCAATGGAGAGTGTGGAAAAGAGGTGAAGAAGCGCGTGCAGGCAGGTTGGAATGGATGGAGAAAAGTGTCCGGTGTGATGTGTGATAGGAGAGTATCGGCAAGAATGAAGGGAAAAGTGTACAAGACGGTGATGAGGCCAGCAATGTTGTATGGTTTAGAGACAGTGGCCCTGGGGAAAAGACAGGAGTCAGAGTTGGAGGTAGCAGAGATGAAAATGTTGAGGTTCTCTTTGGGAGTAACGAGGATGGATAGGATCAGAAATGAGTACATCAGAGGGACAGCACATGTTAGATGTTTTGGAGACAAAGTCAGAGAGGCTAGATTGAGATGGTTTGGACATGTACAGAGGAGGGATAGTGAGTATATTGGTCGTAGGATGCTGAGGTTGGAACTACCAGGCAAAAGGCCCAGAGGAAGACCAAAGAGAAGATTTATGGATGCAGTGAAGGCGGACATGAAGGTCGTTGGAGTAAGAGTAGAAGATGCAGAGGATAGGGAGAGATGGAGGCAGATCATTTGCTGTGGCGACCCCTGAAGGGAACAGCCGAAAGGAAAAGAAGAAGAAGATCTTTAATATATTTGGTCAACTATATGTGTTTGAGCAGGTTACATTAGTTTGGGAGGGGCTTGGAAAGGATTAATCAGTTTTCTATTATTTCTGTTGGGAATTTTTATTTTATCTAACGAACATTTTGAGCTACGAGTTCGCCCTAAATTGGTAAGATAAAGTACCACTGTGTTGTTTCTCATGAACTTGAATTGAAGTCACAGTATTTTAAAATGCTGCATTTTCTTCTTCAGTCCTACAATGAGTCAACATTTCCGCTAACTGTTAACATTGCATTTGACTTTTACGATCCTGCCAGCTGGGAATAAAACCGTATTGATGCGGAGAACGGTGCACACAATGCTGCGATGTTGGAAATTAAAAAAATATTAATAATAAAAAGAAAACTAAAACCTGTGGAGTCAGTGGGCCATGAAATAAGTTTGTGTAAGTCTGGACTCTCACACCAGAGTGAAATTCTCCTCTATTCCTCTGATAAAAAAAGAAAAAAAAAAGAATAAGGGATTAGAGAAGTCTTTCATTGGCCTGGCTTCAAATCAGGGCAGATTAGCTCGCCCTTGAGCGATATTTATAGAGAATTGCCTGACTCGCCTGCAACTTTAATCGTCTCGGACTGAATCTGTCGACTGCAGGATACTAAAATCTTACCCTGATGACAAGAAGGAAATTTAAGATAAGATAAAAGTTTTATTAGCAGCTCTGAAAGATTCTGAATTTGAACATCATCCACTGGAGCTTCAAAAGCTGACAGATATTTCAGAGTGTATAAATCTCATATGGGTATTTATGAAGCCTTCATACAGATGACATCATTCCTAATGTGAAGACGATCCCAACGCATGAATGAACACATGCTGAAAAAAATAAAAAACACACCGAACGTGCACTTTGGAATTACTGTACACATAAATATAATGAGAGGAAACATCATCAAGAATGTTGAAGCTTTAAAAAATGAATAGAATTCTGATAAATCCTGAAATGTTTACTCAATGAAGCCTTTAAATTCTTGATGCTAACTCAGGATGTAGGGCTGGTAATGTTCTAATTACCAGAAATTCTTCAAGATCATCGGAATTACATGGAGCTAATTAGCTTTGGAAGACTGCAGCGTAGCTCTCGAGCAGAGCACCATAGACATAGAACATGGCTTGGATGGTTGTTTCATCTCCCTCTGGTATTCGCTCAAGGCCACCACAGGAAAGCCAATAAGACCGCTGTTACATTACTGGCTGGTATGTATCATTGCCTTGCAATGGGCAGCAATTCAACAACAAAGATTTCTCATTCATTCATTCATTCACTCATTCATTTTCTGAACCATTTAATCCTAATTAGGGTCGCGGCAAAGCCGGTGCCCATTTCAGCCAAAACTGGATGAGCGCAGAGTACACCCTGGATGGCTCACCAGGCCATCGCAAGGCAGAAACACACTGACAACAGCTCCTCTTGTCGAAAGTCAGCGATGGTTCTTTAATATGAACCTTTAGTGCAGACAGTGAGAGACACGGCCGGCATTTGGTTGCCGAGTCAGTGCACTGGGGGCATATGGATTTCTTAGTAATAATAAAACAAAATAAAGGTGGGTTGGAGACTGAATAATAGAAGCTCATATAAACAACAAAACAGACTGACACGAAATAAAAAGCACTCGCTCAATCTCAGGTATTCAGATAAACTTGTACGCACAGAAATGTTCATCGAGCGAACAGCAAAATCAGAGACGTGACCGGACATCAACTCATTAAACGGATAATTAACCAAACAACAGAACAACTGATACAGATATGAAGAGCTTGAGCTCAAAAACAGATAAGTTCAATAGATTTCATTATCAGAAAATATATATAGTTTAAGGAGCTTTACAACCCCCAAAAAAAAAAAAAAAAAAAAAAAAAAAAAAAAAAAAAAAAATATATATATATATATATATATATATATATATGAATAATACTATACCACTTATCAGTTTTTAAACTCAAACTCTTCACGTGTGTGTGTGTGTGTGTGTGTGTGTGTGTGTGTGTGTGTGTGTGTGTGTGTGTGTGTGTATGTGTGTGATATTAGAAACTCCTATTTCCGGTGATGTGTAAATCTACAGAGATGAAAGTTTATTCTGCTGATCATGAGTCAGTGAATTTGAAATGTGGTTTATTTATAGCACGTCAGCAAGAAGGTGCTCTGTTCGAGTCTTAGGTTTGATGTGCGCATGTGCACCCTGTGTCTCAGGTTCCTCGGCGTACTCTGGTTTCTTCTTCTTTCAATCCAAGATGGAAATCTCAAATTGCCCTTCAGTGTGAGTGTGAGTAATTGTGTTCAGGTCGGGCCGTGGTTCCTTCAGGTTTTGTGAAAATCGGTGCACGGGTTTGATCATTGATTTTGTTTAGAGACAAAAGAATTGAACTCCACCCACCCAGCCACCTGTAGGCCTCGGCCTGGGACGTAAAAGAGTTCATCTACGAATACATTATATTGTGGAATTTCTGCTGCTGTTGAACAATTATAAATCCTTCAAAAATAATTATTCACACCTTCAACATCACCTTGTTTAATTAGATGAGTGAAATCGGATTGGTTTGGGTCATCTGACTGATTCTGGCAGTACTAACACACGTGTTTGAGGAAGTAAATGTGATCATGAAGAAACGGAATACGTGCTTAAGGGAACGTTATGAGACTCCAGACTGATTTAAGCGACTGCTCCCGAATTCCGATGTCTGGTCCTAATATCAATGCTGCGCTCATCTGAGAAATGTACTTTTATTCTGTGTTCTTTATATAATTGCTTTTGCGCCTCGGTTTAACAAGATGATGAGCTCCCTGAGGGGCGGACCGAAATGGTGCGACTCATGTAAGGAGCTGAGAGAGACTTTTATTCTACATGGTGATGATGATGATGATGATGATGATGATGATGATGATGATGATGATGATGATGATGATGATGATGAATACTCATTATTTCATTCATTTTCAGAACTGCTTAATTATAATTAGGGTCATAGGAAGACTGGCGTCCATCTCAGCAGTACACCCTGGACAGTTCGCCAGGCCATCACAGGGCAATGATGAACATTTTTTTTTTTTTATTGCCGTCTTTTACTGCAGATTTCTGAATATGAAATAAAAACATGGTTAATTTAGATTAGCTTATCCAATCAGAATTGTGATCCGATTGTGACCGAATGGTACTAGCCGCTAGCAAGTCGCTACTAATAGCTAATGATTCATAAGATTTGATTTCAAAAGCTCTTACAAAAAAAAACAAAAAACAAAAAACAGATTTCTCCCCAAATACTCGAATCACATTTTAAATTTAATTAAAAAAAAAAAAAAAAAAAAGATTTCCAGATCCCTTTAACCCTTTAACCTATTTAAATGCATTTGTTTTCTACAAAATGTTGTGAAAATAATCCAGAAGATTTATTTATTTATTCATTCATTTATTTATTTCCTGAATTACTTATAAGTACTTGAGCAGTGGAGAGGCTGGAGTCTTTCTCAGCCGACTCTCGGTGAAGGCAGGGTACACATTCAACAGCCTGCCAGTCTGTCACAGGGTTAAGCCCCACCACCACAACCACCATACACACACACACACACACACACACACACACACACACACACACACACACACACACACACACATACACACACATTTACATTTAAAGTTGATTTGGAACAGTCAGTTAGCCTAATGTGCATGTTTTTGACTGTGGGAGGAAACCGGAGTATCCGGAGGAAGCCCGTGTAAGCGCAGTGAGAACATGCTTACACATGCTCCTCTAACAACAAAAAGCAGAGATACGGGTCCGGTCTGGGCCTCCGCAGTGACATTTTTGCAAACACTCTAAAATGAGTAAATGGTGAAAGTTTCAGCTATTCTAAAAGCATGTGCATTTCAACAGCAGCGATACAGAGAGATTACAATTCTTAGTAATTTAGTGAGCACTGTCGGCCTCTGGGAAGAATCACATAACATTGGTGTTAAATTAATCATTTTTAAAATAACAGGTATAGGCATACAGAAAAAAAAAAAAAGATATATATATATATATATATATATATATATATATATATATTAAGGCAAATGTTTAACCCGTGTTCATTGTGACTAATTACACATTCATACTCAATAATATTATACACAAAATTATACTGACAGTTAGTTATAAAATAAACTGCACAGGCATGAATGATCATTATGGACTTTAAATGTTCAAAACTACTCGAAGTGGCAATTTTTATCTGTAACATTGACACTCAAGTACAACACGTACAGTCTCACACAAGTCTGTGTGCTATGTGTCGCTCATTTAGGCTTCACTGGGAGCGACTTCCTTGCCTGGGAAACTTTACTATGTGGGCGAACGGGGGTACGCGAGCTCCGAGCGCTCTATGGTAGCTACGGGGGTCCATGAAAGCAGGTATGTCACCCTTATTAATCATTTAATGAATTATTTTTTATCCAATTTTTTACTTGACTGTTTGCTATTGTCAGCCATGTTGGACCGGGAGGAGCCAGACCCCATGAATTAAAAAAAAAAAAAAAAAAAAATCAGGACAATGATGTTTAACACTGAAGTGGTTTGCAGGCTTTTATATTTAATTCATTCATCCAGTCATTTTCAGAACTGCTTGAGCTGTTCAGGGTGTAACCTACGCTTTTCTCAGAGTCGGCTGAGATGGGCTGGCACCCATCCAAAATTTACAAGGATGTTAGACTTTATTTATAACATTTCTTTATATAATTAATCCCGGGCGAAGGCACTGATGGAGTTTATACGAACACTCAGTCTGTTATTGAATTCAGACTTTCATTTTTCTCTGATTGAAACCAAGGGAAAAAGAAATCAGCTGCCTGCAGTGAGAGATCTATACATTCTCAGCTGGAGTGAGCCGAGCCAACCTGACCCGCTTGATTGGACGCCGTCGTTGAGAGACACATTCACCACCATGAAGGCTGTCATCACAAAACCATCAGCCTTCCAAAAATTGCAGGCTGATCCATCCAGCGGGGATAATAGGCTGAGCTGAGGATCATCAACACCGGCACACTAACCACCTCAAAGCGTCCACTAGAGCACTCGGTTCACTTGGAAACATGCCGGATTGTGGAGAAATATACACCCCGGACAGGCGAGCTCGTTTCACACCGGCCGCTGAAGGACATTTATAGCGTACGCTAAGAGCTCTGAGCACAGCGAGAGGGTCGAGGTGGAAACCTTTCTTTCCACGGCTGTCATACGCGGAGGTGTAATTTTCTCATTCTGCGATGATGTACAGCCAGCAATATAATTGAAAAGGGTGGTTCCTGCATGCTGTTTATCACCAGACATGAACGTCAACAAGAGAACCAGGGATCCTGCTCATAAATAACAATACACGTCTGCATCTACGACCTCGCGCTAATTCACATGCGTGCTAATGTTCAGCTGTTAGCTGGAGGTGGAGGAGTAAGTCCTGGGTATAACGACAGAATCGTAATAATAATAATAATAATAATAATAATAATAATAATAATAATAATAATAATAACATCAACAACAACAACAACAACAACAACAACAATAATAATAATAATAATAATAATAATAATAATAATAATAACAATAATAACATCAACAACAACAACAAGAACAACAACAACAACAACAACAACAACAACAATAATAATAATAATAATAATAGTTCAGTTCATATTTCTGTAACTGCTTAATCCTAATTAGGGTCAAGGGGAGACTGGCACCCATAACAGCTGACTCAGTGCGAGAGCAGAGTGCACCCTGGACAGCTCACCGGGCCATCGCAGGGCAGAAACATACTGACGGCTTTGCAGCTCCTCTTGTCGAAAGTCAGTAATGGTTCTTTAACATGAAGCTCACACCATAGACAGTGAGAGACATGGCCAGCCTTTGATAACCCAGTTAGTGCACTGGGGGGACAGCAGTGACAACCCGTGGAGAGAGGGGCTTGAACCCCCGACCTTGGGATCAGTGATCCAGCACCTTTACCACTAGGCCATCACTGCCCCAGGAATAATAATAATAATAATAATAATAATAATAATAATAATAATAATAATAATAATAATAATAATAATAATAATAATGCACACATTATTTGTTTACTTAATTAATTTTATTTCAGGTCCAAAGTGGCAGCCACGCCTTCCTAGATATTCGTAACAAACTTCTGGCGGTGAGGAAATTTTTAAATCCTTTCATCTCTGTGGACGTGTTTGGTGTCCATTTCTCATTTGCTGAGCGCGCTCCTTATCAGCGGAGTCTGCATGATTCAGTATAAAATGTGGCACCTGCATAGAGCATGGAACAAACTCCATTCGCCAAAGGCGTCGGTTGGATGTACGGTTGTTTTTGTGCGCTGTGCGCACGTTTTGTTTGGCCTTGTTCGTTCCTCATCCTGTACCTGTCAGCTCGCCTCTGCCGAAGATGGTTGGATCTGCTTTATGGTCAGACTGCCTGGTGAACCGGCGGTATGAGGACCACATGCTTGGTGCACGGTTACTGACAAGGAACACAAGAGATCTGATAAATAACAGCTGTGTAACGAGGGTCCACAGGATAAAACATGACCATACATTTACCGGTCCTCAAACGGACAGAGACAGCAGCAGATCCAATTATCATTAGTCTTTCACTATCAGCTCCTTCTGGCTCACATTTCTGTCCATTGGACAGCCTTTATTATTATTATTATTATTATTATTATTATTATTATTATTATTATTATTATTATGATGAAAGAGCAGCTTAAGGAATGAAAAAGTGGAAAAATAAGTAATCAAAGACTGGCAGCTTGAACAGTGAAAAAAGTGGCAGCTGAGGAATTACAAAGTGGCAGCCTGAACAATAAAAAGAGCAGCTTGAACCGTACGGAAGTGGCAGCTTGAGGAATTA
The DNA here is from genome assembly GCA_024760905.1 of Plotosus lineatus. Lineage (NCBI taxonomy): Eukaryota > Metazoa > Chordata > Actinopteri > Siluriformes > Plotosidae > Plotosus > Plotosus lineatus. Next base: position 32,241,099 of record CM045748.1, read on the forward strand.
GAAATTTTGCAGCAAATTAGTGGCAGGTCCAGGAGTGAAAATTGGCAATTTGGGGGGAAAAGAGTGTGGCAGCCTTGGCAGGCGGGTGAATGGCAGATAAGAAAACATCATACGGCTGCCTGGGGATCAGCAGGATGGGATTCCCGAGAGTGGCAGGGCAACACTTCAAAGAGACAGAGTGGCATTGAACGGTGTGACAGTGACACCGTGGAGGACTGAGGACCTTAAAATACTTCACCAGGGTTAATATGGACCAGGAAAAAGTCACAAGGTTTCCACCAACCTTCTCATTCACATCTTTAAAGTGAGCCCATGGAAATGTGTCCACGGGAACAAAACAATTAAAGGTGTCCTTTCAAGGCCACTGACACTGCCCGCCATTTTGAAGCGTCGTGTCATCGATTCACTTTAATTAGTTATTAGGAAACAAGCGCTGCACTCATGAACGCTTCGGCCGAGACAAATTGCTCGACCTCGCAAGCTTAATTGTTCCCATGACAGTGATGATTAATCGGAAAAAAAAACAAACAAAAAAAAAACCAAGCAAACAAGATGAAAGTTTAAACAAAGAAAAGACAGAAGAGAAAAGAAGTGTTTTATAAAAGAAGACATTATAGAGGGAGAGAGAGAAAGAGAGGGAGGGAGGGAGGTAGAGAGAGAGAGAGAGAGAGAGAGAGAGAGAGAGAGAGAGAGAGAGAGAGAGAGAGAGACCGTATGAGTCAATAATAATCTTCTATTACATGCTGATGAGGTTCATGGAGGTTTTAATCTATTTTAAATGAAGAAAATTTGTAGATTTCTCCAGAAATATAAGAGTTCTGGGCTTCTGGGCTTCTGGGTTTCTGATCTAAAGTGGGCGTGGCTAATATTCAGAACAATATTGCAAAGTAATAACTGAAAGAAGAAATTTTTGTTTGGGAGAAATTGGTAATGCCCCTGTCGTACACTGGGCTGACAAATACCTTGACAAATTCCCGGGGCAGGTGTGGGCATGTCGCGCGATCTGATTTGTAATGCAGGTGTGGGCATGTCGCGCGATCTGATATGTAATGCAAAATGTCCCCGTGACCTCATGTCACAGAGTTTTTTAAATCTGTTTAAAAATTATCTCTGTCTTATAAGTAAACCATGACCAAACATATGATTTTTTTACGCTTTTTGGATCACGTGACTCTCTCGGAATCGGAATATTTCCTTACACTAGTCCTATGATTGTTTTCGTTTGAACCCGCGGGGCGTTTTATCCACCCGGATACATCATCCCACAGCTCTACACAGTGTGACTGTGGACCACACCCCGGCTTCTTGTGAAATTTAAATTAGTATATCAGTAATATCCACAAATGTATTCATCCATTTTCTCGTCAAGATGCTTAAACCCAATGAGGGTCCTAGAGATGCAGGAGCCCATCTCAGCCAACACTGGAAGAGGACAGGGTACACCGTGGACAGCATGACAGACCATTGCAGGCACAACATAGAATCGTTTACACTCACACCTAGAGGAAATTTGGAACAGCCAGTTGTCCAACTGTACATGTTTTTCACTGTTGGAGGAAACCGGCTGTCCTGAAGGAAACTCATAAAATCACAGGGAGAACAAAGTCCACACAGACACATCCCGAGCCCGGGAATCAAACCAAAGACGGTCTTGCTATGAGGCAGACGTGCCGACCACTACACCGCTGTGCCGATCCTACAGGAATATTGTTCAAGGATTTCTCTTCTAACCATCGTATCGATTTCACAACAGCATCATAGGATTTGACCGACCCTTCTACCACAACACTCCCAAACTCGTACGACAAGGAAAAAAAAAATATATATATGTCGTTTGTGAAAAGGGTTTAACCTTGTTATATATATATATATATATATATATATATATATATATATATATATATATATATATATATATATATATATATATATATATATATATATATATATATATATATATATATATATATATATATATATATATATATATAAGGATTCACGGCCAAGTATTGAGTGCATAACTGAACATAATTATTTGATGGTTGACTTCTTTTGTATTAAAACACATTTTTTTTATTGGTCGGATGAAATATGCTAATTTTTTGAGATAGGGTGTTTTTTTTGTTTTTCTTTACTTTTTTGCCAAAATTATGAATATTAAAACAATAAAAGGCTTGAACTACTTCAGTCGTGTGGAATGAATCTAAAATATATGAAAGTCTCATATTTATCAGTACATTACAGAAAAGAATGAACTTTATCACAATATGCTCATTTTTTGAGAAGGACTAGTATATATATATATATATATATATATATATATATATATATATATATATATATATATATATATATATATATATATATATATATATATATATATATATATATATATATATATATATATATATATATATATATATATATATATATATATATATTCAAAGCTAAACCAGAAAATCAGTTAATCTACTGAGTGACAGCTAATCTAGTGGCACAGAATTAACCTCGAGGGGAAAAAGCTAATCCAGTGAGTGAAATTCAACTCCGCGTGTAACAGAGATGGCAGTGAAAGGTAACGAGTGCGAGGATGTAAGGGGCTGCAAATGGAAGCTAATGCACAAAGCGAAAGCTAATTTAGTGAGCCCTAGTTGATCCAAATGGAAGAAACTAACCTCACCCATGAAACGAAATTCAGCAAGTGAAAGCTATTCTGATGGTTCAAAAGGCAAGTGTGTGAAACTTTGGGTACCCGACTGGAGTGAGAGTTTAATGCCATGGGTTTAATCACAGATACATTCACTGTATCACGGGGATGGATTTGGACTCAGGTTTATCATCATGGTTTAAAAAAATGTGCAGCTGCTGACATGTCGCGAGCAGGACTTGGTTCTTTACGGAGATAGATTTGGGTAAAGATAGAAGATTTAGGGACATAGCCTGAGTATGCCAGCCTGGGACACCCACAAAGGGAAAGAGTGCTCACAATTTCACAATATTATACTACCGTACACTGAGCCACTACAGGGCACAATGTTTCATCACTAAAGGGAGTGAAAGATGTTTCCAAAATCAACACCACGTGGACAAAGAACGGGATATTCAGATGCAATATAACTCAACCATCCACTTCCTGCAATGGACTGGTGAAGTATTCAAAGTGCCCCCCACACACACACACACACACACACACACACTCCTCTAAGATGTGACCCTTATAGAGGTGGAAGGTTCGGAAAATGTGAGACTGAGTCATTTACCTTCAACCAGGTTAGGTGAACATGTCAGTGCAGCTGTAACATAAAATTATTGCAAGTCATGCAGTGAGGCCATCACCCGATTCAAATTAGAAATGGGATGTTGGACGCAGCAGCTCTCTCCCTACTGTGCTGTGATTGGCTCCCACCCCCCACTGTGTCTATGAGTTTTAGCAGCTGTCTATCAAAATAGTAGATAATCATTCATTCATTCCTTCGTTCATTCATTTTCTGAACGTCTGAATCCTTATAAGGTCACCAGGAGGATGGCACCCATCTTAGCTGACTCTGGGTGCTGGCAGAGTACACCCTGAACAGCTCGCCAGGCCATCACAGGGCAGAAACACTGTGACAGCTATGCAGCTCCTCTTTACGGAAGTCAGCAATGGTTCTTTTACATCAACCTCACACCACAGACAGTGCGAGACATGTGTGCCATAACTGGGGGGACAGTGACACCCCAACATTGGGATCAGTAATCCGGCACCTTTCCACCGGCCCACCCCTGCCCGGTAGATAACCAATGTAATGAAAAGACTTGCTGGTTCATCTTCAGTGTGAGATTCTGAGAATGAGGGTTGAAGCATGTGCAGACTTGGCGACACTGTAAACGGCAATAACAAAGCTAGCTAACCATGCGCTAAAAATTAAGAGGCGGTAAATAAAAACTAGCTGCATGCTCATCCTCTAATAAGGGAAAGCTAATCAACCAACAAAAAGCTAATTTAGTGCCTGAGGGCAGTATTTAAAAAGAGAAGATAAAAACGGACCAATCACACTGCAGCATGGAACAACGAGAGCAAAGCACGTTTCCCTGAGACGGAATCAGACACCAATCAAAAGTAGATGATGAAATCCGAATGATTCCCATACGATATCCAGACCTTATTTATTCATTTTATTAAACCCTTGGTCATTTTAAAGGTTGTGGAGAGGCTGGTGCCCATCTCGACCCACTCTGGACGAAGGAGGATTCACCCTGAACAGTTCACCAGGCCATTGCA